>JADMLL010000011.1:2699301-2788967 GCA_016920875.1 Columbicola columbae | reverse complement strand
ATGGCCGTTTGGAATTACATCCAATGCATGTTTGGCATCAGGTACGACCTCTAAAACAATCCCAGAGAAACCGGTCTCGTTTCCAGGGTATAGCCAGTGGTTTAATTGGCGACTCTTCAGATGGTTTTGTTTGGGACTTTCGGTCGATGCCGTTTCAATAATCGTTCGTTTTGTTTACGTTTAAAGATTTACACGGTTTTCGAATCGCATGGTTTGGGTTTTCAAACAAGACCGAGCCTTGTTTATATTAAAAAGAACACAAACAAAACGAGGAAAGAAGAAGCGATTTCCGCAACACGTGCTAGTGCGAGAAACCACGTGAAAGAAACCGGTGGGAATCAGTCAAACCGACGGACGATCAGGTGACGAACGAAGAACATGTGAAAGCTCGGGTGAAGGATGGCTATTGCCAAGATGAAAGCTTTTGAATGAATGCCATTCCCCGAAGATCGTTAAAAGATAGGATTTTCCGTAAGTTAATCATGAGGGTGGCTGGTTGGGGTGGTAGAGGGAAAGGGTCATTTTTATAAATATTTCGAAAGCCAGTTGGGGAGCTTTATTCTCGGCATTCTTTATTCAGTTTTTTGCTGCTGTTGTTTCTTTGATTCGATCATTTAAACGATGATGGAGCTTTGAAGACTTTTAAATGTCGTCATGATGCGTTTATCGTAATAATCGGTGAGAGCACGAAAAGTCAAGTGAAAACGTCCGAGTGAGCTTAACAGCCGACGCCAACGTCCGATAACAGTTTAAATATTTGTGTTAAAAGCGACACCGAAATCAAGTATTATCGTCGTGTTTCTAATTTACTCTGTGGTATTGAGGTCATTATTAAATATTTACAGTGATCGGATGATTTGGCAGACTTAACTTCGTCCGTGCGCACGAGCAATCGACACCGTAAACCGATGAGTGTGCTGTTGGGAGACGGAGTCGGGGGGAAGGGGAGGGAGTGGTGGCCAAAACCTCCACCTTTTCAAATCTTCTTTAATGACGAACTCAAACCAGATAGATGAAGGCAACAAAAAATTTGTCTTTTAATGATGGCGTCATAGATTAATGAGTTAATGAGTTTTGAGGATCGTTCGTGTCAAATGAACCATTTTTGACGGAGGAAATAGCGTGAGGATGGTTAGTCTCTTGTTAAGTCTACTCTCTCTCGCTTTGTTATCAACCGGAAGTGGATTTTCTGGAGCCGAAAAGCAAAGAAATGAATTTCGTTTCCGGTTAAACTTGGTTGACACACTTCCCTATCTTCGTGTTTGGATAATTTCCTTGAGCGACTAGTTTGCACAGCGCTTTAAATAATCCGTAAATGGTTAGATAAATAAATAAATAAGTCATTTTGATAAAGAGAGACCAAATCTCTTTTTGTTTGTTTGAGATGGAAGTTAGACGAAATTTGAACAATAGTCTTTGGCACGTGTTTCTCAACCCGGTTTACTACCCTGAATTCGCCAACCAAAGCGGATAAGAATATCCATCTGAAGGTGTTGAGATCTTGGCTGATCAGAAGTATATAGACACCTTCTAGAACTTTCTTGTTCCTTACAAGTCCCTTCAAACGTTGACCACACACACCCCTAGTCAAAGTCCGAAATATACCAAATTTGTGAACTGACCGTAGCAATATAGCTTCAAATTTGAGGTTAGGCGAGAATCAAAGACGAAAATAGTATAGCGAAAGGATTGGGAAATGGCGGACGTGTTTGTGTTTGTATATGTGAAAGAATGTAGCAAGAAGTTTTGAAATTGTTAACGGGCGATTCGAAACGGTTTTCATCGCTTCAAACTCTCGTTTCTTTCTTCGTCGGGTTGTTAGGCTTTCTTTCTAATTAGGCTGTCGATGGTCTTGAAGAGAGAAAGAATGTTGGTCACCTCTTGCCAGACTTCGCCATTTTCTTTCTTTTTAATTTTAAAATCGACTCGTTGACATAATCACTGTTGTTAGGGATTAAGCTGTCTTGTTGACAAGTTCTCGAGAGGTCAACAGGAAACACCATAAAAATCCGTCTTTTGTTGTTTGTTTCAGGCACGATGACTACGACTACGGGGAAGTCAACCAACTAGAAAGATCCTGAAGGCCTTCATCAAATCGACCTGCTGTTACCCCGAATGCGTGACGAAAAGGACTACGACAGGGTTTTGAGGGAGTTCGAACACTCGAAAAGGTTCACGTTAATCTCATGATTCTCGAAGCAATGGAATTGCAAAGCGTATGAACGCGTTGAGGTACATGATTTACATGAGTAGTTGGACTGGGAGCCTGAGGACGGGGCTGGGGGGAAAGTATTTGGTTCTTTTTATTTCGGAGGAACGTGAGGAGAAGACCGTTTAGAGCATTTGCATGTCTTGGTTTTCATGGTGTGGTGTATATGTTTTTGTTACTAATAAAATTTTATTGTTTTTAAATAATTTTGTTGTCGATTTAAATTTACGAAAATTTGAAAGGAATATATCATTAGTTGGTAAAAAGAAATTACACAAATTGTATGACTAAAGGTATCTACTTTTAATAAAAAATCTATGTCGATTTCAAATTTGTTGTTTAATCTGTTTTGCTTTTTTTATTTCTGTCGGAACCAGATGTATGTTGATGATAGATGAATGATTGAAAACACTCTAATTCTGAACGAATGTAATAGATGTATATATATGATATAAAAGTATTAAGATAAGACTCGAATTTGGAATCAAAATGTAAAATACAAAGATGTGGATGATGCGGAGCTTCGAGACTGAATAATGAATTTCGCTTCTGTTGTCGGCTGCTTGTTCTACTGTGCACATTCCCTAATGTGGAACGTATGGTTCCTCCCGGAGTGCCAACCTTCTCATTGTTTCCTCAGGGGGCTACCTCACCGACATCATCGACCGGTGATGCCGAGGTTCCATGTGAAATGGGATAGAATGTTGCTGAGGCGTGGCCGCGATGGTGGTGTTAGTTTATACTTTACGGCAAAAGTGATAAATCGGCCGGCAGTATAAATAATTCACGACGATTATTTCATAAAACCCAACTAAGCTTGTTTAATGTGACTAATTACTGAATATTTATCACTTTTACTGGCTAGTTTATTAAGTATTTAACTATAATGAAGAATTTAATAAAAGTTTGTTGAGATTATAAGTTGAATATTTTATAAATTATCCGGCAAATGTGATAAATAGCAATAATTTGTCACACTTTTTAAGATTAGCTGGTGATTATGAATATTCGCCTCGAATTACATATGTAATTGTCCGATTTATCATATTTACCGGCTATTTTATAAAATATCCCACTCATAATGAGACATTTAATAAAAGTTTGCTCAGATTAGAAGTTGAGATTGTATAAACTAGTTATAAAACGGTAAAAGTAATAAATCGATGAATATACCTGCATGTAATTCCGGGATTATTCATAATCACCAACTAAGCTTGGTTAATGTGACTAATTACTGAATAATTATCACTTTTACCGGTTAGTTTATAAAATCTCCAGCTCATAACGGGGAATTTGATCACCATTCTCTCAGATTCTTACCTTCTGTCTCATGTCATGTATTCGCCGCTTATATGGGGGCCCACTTATTGTTACTTACAAACACAAGTGTTTGGATCGGTTGTCTTTTGTGAAATAAAGTGACAGAAGCCAAGCATTTGAGCAAAATTTTTTTTTAAATTCCTCATTACGAGTTGGATGTTTTATAAACTAGCCGGTAAATGTGATAAATATTCGGTAAATTGTCATATAATTGCCGGTAATTGTAAATAAATTCACCCGATTTATCACTTTTACCGTATTATATATACGATATTGCCTTCCGGTTCATATGATATATATTTGTCCTCTTTGTTCTGAGTTTGTGATGTCTTTTACTCAATTTATGAACATGAGAGGTGGTCTTTGGTTTGAGAAAATTTCTTTGAATTTGTTCTGCAGATGGCTAATTATACGGTGAAAGATTTGCAGCATCCCTCAGGGTGTGTTGACCACAATTTCATAAATTTTCCTTCTGGTTTGGTTTAGTCTTCGGGATTTATCAAAAGAGGAGAGGTATAAGGTTCTATTTTCACTACATTTCAAGAGAAATATGTAAGGTTTCAAATCGTGATTGGGAAGATTGCTTCTTTGAGACACAAACTTTGTGTCACTGTTTTTGCACCTCCTCCCTCTGAAGTTGTGAAATTTTTATTTGGCAGGACAAACATGATTGAAATTCCTGTATTCCAGAGTCATTTCAAACTCTTTTCTCCATATAGTTAAGTATCCGATGGAGGATTAACAGCATCCCTTATCATGTGTTTAAGATTTTTCGAGGAGAAGATGGAGAGATGAATTTCACAGAAAAGATCCGAAAGCTTTTATTTCAAGGTGAAGTGTCTTTGAAATGATCTCTTCTAAAGAAGGGTGAAAGTCTTATTCAGAAGATCTTTTGAGCTTTTGAAGTATCCAAAGATGGAATAACAGAACATATATACATCAAGAAGATGTCCTTTTATATCACTCTGTTACACTTATAAGACCTCATGGAAAGCGGAAAACCTAGAAATAGATAAGAGGATCAAGTATAAAGAGAATCCAAGAAGTTGAGCGACATGCTAACCACCAATCATTGGTACAGGATCTCGTTGATTATTGTGTCACTGTTTATTTCACTACAAAGACAATGCCAAGGAGTGGGTCTGGTGGGTGTCAGTTTACTATTTTGGAAATCTATTTTTAGTTTGGTCAGTGTCAATGAAGGTAGTTTAAATTTAAAATCGAATAAATAACAGCTTAACGGCCGATTTGGATAATTACAAAGTAAAAATTTGGAAACTGGGTGAAGGTAAGTGTCGATAAGAAGAACCAGTTTTTACCATTCGGAGAACAGAAAAGACATTCGCACATCTATAAATCGTTTTGGCAATTTATTGTTCCTGGAGATGTTAGACCCTGAAGAAGTAAAAATAGCTGGGATTTGGGGGGAATAAGTCGACGGGATTCTGACTAATCTTCGTTCATCATCACTTCATTAATTTACGACAATTCGAAATTTTTTGGCTAGAGACCCCGTGAAAGATTTTTTTTCTTTTTTAAAGTGATGATGTCCTTAATAAAATTTTATAAATTTCTTCATCGGCATACCAAATAAACAACAGTATCAATATCTTGACTTTGGCAGTTGAAACAGGAAACCATTAGGGTTCGGTTGGATGATATTTAAATATTTCTTGAAGGTGATTACTATCCTTTGAACTGTTTATGTGTGACTTTTCCTTGTGTGAGTAACGTTGGCCAAACATTTTTAATTCTTTTCTTTTTGGGGGTGTAGAGGATTTGTTTGCCAACTCCAACCTTGAAATCAGTGGTTTTGGCTACCAACTCCTTTCCAGAACCATATTACTTAGTGTCCCCTGAATTTTTGTCAGCAGTAATCTTTACCGCAATCGACGATATGCTATTGGTGTCGTCGAAGATGTTTCAACTCTTCCTAGTAGATCTTTCCCTCTTCTTTTGGCAGGGGCTTTGACCTTGTAGTCTGCATACATGGGAATAGCAAACCAAACGAAACACCAAAATCAATTCTTTCTTTCACACTGTCACCACCCCCTTACAGTTATAGTACCTGTGGCCATATCATCATTATCATGTGCCGTCTCCGCGTCGAAGGTTGGCAATCGACAGGGCTGTGGCGACCTTGGATGCTGCTGCTCGGAATAGGGCGGTGGATGTCATTGCAGTTTCCAGCGCTTAACTTCGTACATCACCTCCTTCTCTTTGCTAGCAGTTTCGCGTTTGTCATTCGCCTCGTCCAGACTATTCTAAGCAGCGGCGGTAAAGCCATTCAAAGGCTGTGGCGATAACCGTCTCTGAATCGCTGCAGCCCACTTTGGGAACCACTGCTTGAATTCATCTCTGCATTACTTTAATGCCTTCTGGTATGTTTCCAGTTACACCGTTTGAATAAATCTTGCGATTCCCATCTTATAGGAAGATTTTCTCTTGAGTATTCCTTTGGCTGGTCCATTTCAATCCTTCCACAGCATCTCTCCTATATGAGCGACATCTCAAGGGACATGATTCACGCTTCCATTACTTCTCTATCTTTCTTCTTTATTATTTCTGTCTTCTCTTCTCTTCTTTTGACTTTCACAGGTCCTGAATTCTTAGTCTTTAACAGTGATTCTCAACCTTTTTCTTCACACTTTTAACGATTTCAAAATTTGCCAACGCACAAAGACAAAGATAAAATTAAAGCTGTTCACTTACCTACAGTACACTGATTTAAATAAAGTTTTATACACTATAATTTTCATAAATATTGCACACTTCTTTGTCGATTATTTTCATAAATATTGCACGCTACTAAAAATCCAGCGGGAGATCTGTGGTGTAGTGGGTTAAGTGCTATTAATAGATTAAGAAGTTATAGTCGTAAGTTGAAATCCTCCTCCCTCATCCTGTTACACCCAAAAGTGTGAAAAACAGGATTGAAACTCAGATATAACTATAACTATATCTCTTCTGTTGCGACCTTGGCGGCTCTGAAAAATTCCATTCAAGACCAAACCCAACGGAGATGCGTCGAGAAGAATCTTGAAGTTGCCGGAAGTCACAAGAACTTTTTAGCCAGGGAAACCTCTTGAAGGTTGTCCGTCCCACCTTTGGGGAGGAGAGAGTATGTAGAAACTGGACCCACTAAAACCCCTGAGTGGACACCATCTAGGCTCGGACGGTGAGACCTGGGAAGCCGCGAAAACTCTTCCGCAATCTCACCTGAGTTGAAATCCTCCTCCCGCATCCTGTTACATCCAAAAAAGGGTGAAAATCAACTATAACCAGGGTCAACTATAACTATAACTATAAAGAACTCATTTCATAAATATTGCACAGTTTGACCAAGAATCTATATCATTATTAAGGCTCATGGGCGAATTATTACCAAGACTGCCGCGTTGTAGGGAAAATAATTTTTTAAATTGCACTAAATTAAAACAAATAAATTTAATTCAATAAATAAACTTAAGTTAATTAATAATAATTTAATAACTCAGTAATTTTATTTTGATATCAAATATATATTTAATTTAATAAATTCCATCTGTTATTTTCAAACAATTTGACTTGAGAATCACAATTTAAAATCTAAATATGTAATTTTAAAATTATAACACATAACAAACTTCCAAAGCATGACTCATTTGCACAGATTAGGGGCTTATTTCATAAATAATGCACAAACTTTCGCGAATTGAAATATTATTTTCATAAGAGGAGTAAAACGGCACATTCACAACTTAATTGTTTTGTTAATCGTCATAATTTTATATATTTAAGTTTTGAGAAGTTATAATTTTAATTTGCGAGTAAGAAATTTAGAGAAAAAAGCTCCACAAAGTCTCTGGTTTCTTCGCAAAAATTGTCTCGAGTGCAAAAAGTTAACGAAACGTTGAATTTAAAAAATGGGCGGGAAATTTTTTATTTTATGGTTATAAAACAAAATTTCCTTGTATTATTAAAAATTAAGTAAGAAAAGGGTTTGGTGATTTAATTAATAAAAGAATAAGAAAATGACAAGAAAGGCATGTTTAAAAAAAAGAACAAAGAAGAACGGAAACAATGAGTTTAATGAAGCGAGTAATGGCGGTTTTTAGTTTGAGTTTCCTTTGACTACTGCTGCCACTATCAAGTCGGAAAAGGAAATCAAGGGAAGGACTGCGTGAATTTGAAACAGATATCGGAGAACTGTGGAGCGGTGAAGTGAGTGCACGTCCCTTCCGCGGTTTTCAACTTCAGGCAAAATATTTATCCATAATCCAAATCCCTCATTTGTTTTATGAGTGAAATCAGTTCTCATTCGTTCATGTGTTTATTTTAAATCATCTCAAACTCTCGTAAAGGGCATTCCAGAAGTATTCGTTCCAAATGCGGTTCCTCTGGATAATTTTAGTTTTAAGCTTTACGGCTGTTTGTGAGGGTAAACGGGAAATTCGAAGGAGATTTCGAATTCGCTGATGAGGTGAGTTTTATTTTATTTAAATCCTAAATCTCAGCCGAATTTTGTTTTATTCATAACCACCCGATGTTTTAAACTTCGTTTTCGAGTTGGGAATTACGTTGTTTGAAAATTGATCGAAATTTCGATTCCAGTCAAGCCCAGTGTTTTCGTGCAGGACGCCATTTTGTCATCAGCCTACCACCTTCCAAGTTTTTGGTTTTTGTTTTTTTAAATTAATTCCTCACATTTTTATAGGTCTTACTCACTCTAAAAAATACTTTTGAAAGTAACAATCGAACGTTTTTTTTCTAAATCCTCTTGGGTGTGATAGTCTTTTGTTATGAGTTAAAAAGAGAAAATAAAATTTTACTGTTCAGCTATGATTTTTTATTATCTTTTAAATTAATGTTGACAAATTTATTTTTGAAGGGTTTCTTTTGTGAAGGCAGTCGTTTGAATGATTATTATAGTAACTTGAAACTTTTCTGTTATTAGGTAAATATTATTAATTAAAAAGAAATTCCTGAGCTGTGATAAGTTTGTTGAAGTAAGCAGCAGGCATTTGGTAGTTATTTCCTTAAGTCCTCTCTCAGTTTTGTTTGTTTTTGGCTTTTTAGTTTTAGTAGATTAGTTGTTTCATTGAAATGATTTATATTGTTGGGATTGTTGAGTTAAATCAAGTTTTCATTTGGGGATTGGTGTAGGAAGGTAGCACAGATGTTTGTGGGTGGGTTTGTGGTCTTTTCATTTATCTGTTTCATTGTTGGTGTTGGGTTGGTGAGGAGGTTTCATCTCCAAGCTCGACAACTGGAATTTTTGAATAGTTGAGCTTCTGTTTGTTTTGTGACTTCCTGTTGTGAATTATTTTTCAAAAATTTGTGTTGCTCCATTATGGTATGGGTTCAGGTTTATTCGAGTGTGCTCTTGTGTTTGGTTGTTAACGTTTGTCATTCAGTATTTACAAGATGACAGTATAGAAGCCCACCCTAACAACTTTTGAGTCCTTTTTTGGGTTAGCTGTGGAAGCTTTTCTTAGTTTTATATTTCCCTTAGAACCAATTAGATTTAGCTTTTAGTCGAATGAGCCACACAACCAAAACACCAAACAAACAATTGAATAAGCACAAACCTAAACTATGAAACGAGAGAGAGGGAGTCATATTGCTTTCAGTTCCCATTTCTGATAAAACTGAGTTGTGTTGGTGTGGCTTTAATTAGGTTTGAGCTACAAATCCATGTAAAGCACGAATGAAGGTGGAACTTGTTTACACATTCAGAGATGAAATCAGGCATGATCCAGGTTCTCGGTTTTAATTAAAATGAAAC
Organism: Columbicola columbae; assembly: GCA_016920875.1. Lineage (NCBI taxonomy): Eukaryota > Metazoa > Arthropoda > Insecta > Psocodea > Philopteridae > Columbicola > Columbicola columbae. The sequence goes on along the minus strand of JADMLL010000011.1, from coordinate 2,779,671 downwards.
TGGTAAACAAACGCAAGGCAGGGAATGTGACATTAACTGTCGACGTGTTGAAGGAAACAAAATAATAAATTTTCTTTTTTTCTGGTACCTGTGAACCTGAGAATAGAGAGAGAAAACGGAAACGTGATTCTTTCTTGATTCAATGAATAGTTTCATTTGTTCCTCCCCCGTCCCACTTCCAAAGAGTCGTAAAATTTGTTTAGTTTCGAGTAAATAAAAAGATTAAGTCGGGATAATCAGGTTTTTAAGGTTCGGAGGTATGTGGAAAGTGGAGTGAGAGAGAAGAGTTGGATGATCTACCCTCTGGCTATCGGATCGCTTTTGTAATTCGTGCTACCTGTGTTGTTTGAGGCGAGGTTCTTCAAGGTTGATTTCTACTTGGAGGGGTTTTGAAAATGTTTTTTTGGTCTTCTTCCGTCGTTTGATTTTGGTTTGGGTGTCTGTCTTCTGGTTTTTGTGTTTACTGTTTTGATAGTGTCATTGTACTTACCTGTTTTGTGGTATTGGTGAAGGGGTATACAAAACCCAGGGTTTTGCCAAAAGAACAATAATCAACATGGTTGTGTGTACAATATAGTGTCACATTACAGTTCGCCTAATTGAAATAGGTCGACTCCATTACCCCTGAGAAGCTGGGACATCTCCATCTCTTCCCGTCCATCTCCAGAGACAAATTTTATATCCGCCTTGATTCTACCTTCTTCCAGTCATCACACGTCCTACCACCATCCATTCCAGTTTCGGTAGAGAACAACTGAGGAAACTGAGTTTCCTCACCTTCTCAGACTTACCCAAACCAGCCCTATCCTCACTACACTTCTCAGAATACTTTTTAGTGTCTCAAGCGTACCTGGGGGTTAAGACGGTTGACAATCTGTTGTTTGTTGTCACGAAGTGTGAGTTTGTGTCTCTTCTAAAACTTCGTGGTCGGACAAGGCTATATTTGGTTTTGTTTGAAGATGAATGATACCTGGAAGATGAACCGTGGCAAAAACCTATGTAGGGAAGACTGCAGAGGGAGGAGAGGAGGGAAGAGAACAACTTGCTTGAGGACATTTGTAAATGGGCATTAGCGTTGCGACAAAGTCAATACAACTGGATTTACTTTGGAAGGAATTTTTTTTAGGAAGTATTTCGTTTTTGTATATAGAAGGAAGAATGAATTATACTATCTGCTAAGTAATTATAATAATATATTAATATATTTTTTGTTTACCCTTCTCGGGTGTTATGATGTTCTACTATACACCCATCGTTTCTTCACATTCTTCAGGATAACAAAAGCAAAATAACAAAGCAAATACTGAAATTATACATAAATAGATAAGCTTAGGCGACAATAAATAGAATACATAAATAATCTAAATTAATATATAGACAAGTAAATAAATAAATGCGTCTAGTATTATGCGAACTGAAAAGTATTGTCGCGTATATGTACAGTAAAAGTAATAAATCGGTACTTATTCATAATCACCAACTAAGCTTGGTATTCGTGACAAATTATTGAGTATTTATCACTTATACCGGGTAGTTTAGAAAATGTTCAACTCAGAATGAGAAATTCAATAAAAGTTTGTTCAGATTGTGTGTAGAATTTTTACAAAATAGCCGGTAAATGTGATAAATATTCGGTTGAATCTTAGTTGGTGATTATGAATGATAGCCGGGGGTTGTATGTAATGTATATTTATCATATTTCTCACATTTACCGACTGCTTTATGATATTATGACATTACGAGTTGGATATTTTATAAACTAACCGACAAATGTGATAAATGGGTTAAATATTTCATAGTAAAATTCATAAATTTGACAAATATATATATAATTCCTGATGTACGTTACACCTAATTTATGTTACGGTAAAAGTGATAAATGAGACGAATATATATATATAACTCTAGGTGGTTACTCATAATCACAATCTGAACTTGGTGAATTAATTGGCGATTGTGAATAATTCTACATATTTGTCTTATTTATCACTTTTACCGTAATATATATTATTACTTTTGCTGAAGAGTTTATAAAATCTCAAACTTGTTATATGTAATTTATTAAAAATTGGCCTAGGTATTAAGAATTGGATATTTTATAAACTAGCCGGTAAATGTGATAAATATATGTTACGGAAAAAGTGATAAATTTGGGAAATATATATATAATTCTCGGTAATTATTCATAATCACCAACTAAGCTTGGTTAATGTGACAAAGTACTGAATATTTATCGCATTTACCACCTAGGCTGTAAAATATATTCAACTCTTAATCTGACAATACTTTTATTAAATTCCCCGTTAGCCGGTAAATGTGATAAATACTCATTAATTTGTCACATTTACAAAGTTTGTTGGTGATTATGAATAAGATATACACATTCGCCAAATTTATCACTTGTACCGTACGCATAAATTAGGTTAGTTTAACAGAACCAAAATTATTTTTCGGTCCACCAAATTCAACAGCGGTTATAGCAGCAGTAAAATACTACAAAATGGATAGAAATCATAAATAAAATAAGTTTAATTGCTAACCTGAACGTTTTCCGAGATACCCAAGACCTTTCTCTGGTTCTGACTTTTTGGACAATTCAGTGATTTCCAGCAATTTGGTCCCACATTTATATCCCACCTAGAAACTTGTCCAATTCCAAAGCCCGGAAGATTGACCTGAGATAAATCGAATTGGATAATCAGAGCGAGGATAAGGGTTAGTTTTTCAGCAAGGCTCCCTCGTAATTTGGAAGATGTATGGTTAAAAGAAACTCGAAGACGGATTTATGGACTGCGAAATTGGATGAAGGAGGTGGAGGTAAAGGGATGGGAGCGAGGGGAGAGAGAGGAAGCTGTTGGAGGGGAAGGAGGAGAGAAACTTGATCTTGCCATTTCCGGGTTCCCGGGTTTTTAATTCCGGTCGTTTATTAGTTTTCGCCGGAGATGTATTCTCCATTTTGAATGGTTGAAAGGATCCCCATGGCAACTGACTCAGTTCGTGTTTGCTTTTGTCCGCTAAATCTCGAGCATATCCTTTTGCTCGAAGCCTTGTTATTAATGCGGCGTTATTAATATTAATGTACATAATGGCGAATTATTAATTTCCGTTTTATGTAGACGTTTAGAAGGAAAGTCGGATTTAATTCGATTCGGAGAACCGACCGGTGTCCCCGGGTAAAAGTGGACTCGACAGGAGTCGATGATATATTGGCCGGTTATTATGTTGATAATAACCTTGCAAGAGACTCTTGCTGGGTTCGAGGGGGGTCTAGTCGGGGGACTTTGGAGAAGGAAGGAGGACGGGGTTATGGTTTTCTAGCTTTCTTGCTTACTACCTGCCTGGTGTTTTGCGTCTGACCCCGAGTGTATAAGTCTTCTCACGGTTTTTGTTTCGTCTGCAGTCTCTGGGTTTGCTCTTTGATGGTTCGTCATGTCTCGGTCACGACCGTTTGAATGATGGGCGGAACCTTGTTTTGTTCTGTTCCTTCGTCTTGAGTCTATGAATGCCTCGTAGAGCCTAATTCCTCACTTCATCTTTCTTTGCTTACATTCAATATTTTCCTCCGTCAACACCTGAAACTTCCTAGCTCATCTGGGCCCTATCTGCCGAATATAAATTGAACCGCGTTTGGGTTTTGGTGTCATTGTTGCTCTTTCTTCTTGATGAGAATGTAGGAAGATTTCTGCAAGAACGCCTTGTGATTTCTGTCCCCAACTTTGACTGTCTGGAACTTGGTCTGTTCCCCAGACAAACTCCTGGTACAAAATTATAACAATATATAGTCCCTCCCTCTGGGACAGCAACTCATTTTTATTGGGACAGAATGTCTATATTTTTTGGTATGTTAGCCTAACCTTTATACTCCTCTTCTACTTTTCTTCTGTCTTCTTTCTGTCTTTTTATACTGTTAGAAGTCGAGACCGAGGTGAGAAAAAAAACGTTTCAAGAAAGCTCAAAGCGTTTTGTAAGTTGGAAAGAGAAGCGTTGAAGGCCCGAAATGACGTCTAACAGTATATCATTTATAAGACTTGAACAATATACAGAAAAAGTACTTTACTGTACGCTGGTAAGAATGTTTCCAGGTCTCCCATCGATCTTTCGTGTTAAGAAATTACGACGAAACTCGAAGGAAAATCGAGGAGGAAGCTCATAAAGCTGGCAAATTTTCTTTTTCCTTTTTGATTTCCATGTTTTGAGTGGGAAAATTGTTAGTGGATGGTTTGAAGGAAGGCGGTGGGCTGGGTTTTGGGGGTTCGGGGGTGGTAGGGGAGAGAATAAGAAAAAGAAATTGGCATCATAAAAATGAATAATTCCTTCGTCATTATTTTTGAAAACTCAATAAGGGATTAACATCGTTTTCTGTAAGAAGTAACAAACTGGAAAGGCGGAATCTGGAATTTTTCCCAGATGAAAGTCGGGGCGAGAGGAGAGGATGATGGCGGCGGTGCGGAGGGAATGGAAGGAGAGAAAGGAAGATAGGGGAAAGGAGGAGAAAAAGGAATTTTTCGTGTGGATGGATGGATGGGAGCGGCTCGTGGAAGTTCCCTGGCGCCGTATGCAATTTTCAAAACTGCTTTCTTTGTCTCCTTTTTTTGCCTTTTTCTCCGTCGGATTGGCTTTCTCGTTCCAACCCCCTCCTCCTCCTCCCTCTTTCCTATCATGAGAATAAGGGCTTTAAGATGACCGTCGAAGGGATTTTTCTTTATCTCGAGGTTCCACATGGTCGGAGACGGTTTTTGGGGGAAAATGAAAATCTGGGGGTTTCGAAAGGGATTATGAACAAAATTTTTTTTCGGTAAAAGTTTGAGAATGAGGTCGATGAGGGAAGGATGTGAAAGCTCTTCTCTCTCAATATTTAAAGCTTGATTTCGGTCTAATGGAGAAAGAAAATTGTGGGAGGAAATGTCTCAAGAGGACTCACGCGCGGAATTTTTTTTTTCCTCGACTCTCGAATTGATTAAAGTTTTGAGGATTTTATTTCCGGTGGAGAATGAAAAGAGGAGGTTCGGGGGGAAGGGATGCTGGGATTGATGAGATGGGAATTGGATCTGGCGAATGGCTCGAAAGCTCGGCTCGGTGATATCGGATTCAGGTCAAAGGGGGAAACATGGATCCAAGCTTTTTAGCAAGCGGTCACGCCTTTTTGTTCTTTTTCCGGTTCGATCGTCGAATCGCTTTTCGTAATCCGTGTGTGCTTTTATCGAACGGATTTTTGGCCGTTCCGACCGAACTGACTGAGGCGATATGCGGGAGTTTAGGAGAAGGAGGTCAGGGCTTTTGAATTTTTGATTTCCGTGATCGTTCTCTAAGAAATTTCTTGCCCCAGTTGTTGTGTGGTCTGTTTAATGAAGGAACCAAAAAGCTTTCCTCCCCAAAAATCCGTTCGTGGAAAGGTATTACGTTCATCCGAAATCCTTGAGCTAATTATCGTTTACCAAGAAAAGCTTTTTCGTGTGCATGTGTGCGGGGGTGTGGGAAGGTGGGTGAGGTCTCAGGGCCGTAACATCACGACACGAAGAGAGCATGGCGAGGATCGATTTTTAAGGGGGTGGAGAGTCGTGGAGGGAGACAGGGGAGGGGGTCGAAAATAATTTCCGTGACAGCGAACGACGATATAGAACGCGAACGCGTCAGTAAGAGGAAAATGGGTGGAGTATTCTTGGGAATTTTTTTTGGAAATAACATCCTTGGGATGGGGGTCTTAGGGGTTGAGAGGTAGAGGGTGGAAGGGGTTGAGCGTGGGAAGCAAACGTTTTTTTTTTTAAATTTACGAAACCAATCATTTTTTGAAAGAGCCTGAGGATGTTTCAAGATAAAAATTCTCTCTCTGATGGGAAAATAAATTTTTCTAAAACCGGAAGCGAAGTAAGGGAGGAGAGAGAAAAATGAAATTTCTTTTCTGGGAAGTTTATAGTTTTTTACGTAAAATATTTTCCTCCATTTTGTTTTTTTTTGCAAATTTATTTTTTCAGGTTTATGTTTACCAACTTTCTTATTCCCATAACTTTCAAAGATGAGAAGGGAGGAGGCACCGGAGAAAGAGGCTGTAAAGTTGGGCCCTTATGTAATCGATTCGGTGAGAGGTTTTTGAAGAAGAACCCGGGAGCCGAGAGTTTGGGGTCGAAGCCCTGGACTAACGTCCGTCTTCGTTGCCAGCAATTCTGGAATCTTTAAATTCTGGAATTTTTATATCCTCCTCCTCCTCATCGCTCTCCTTCTTTCTCTCTTTGAAAGCTCTTCGCTCCAAGTTTTTCACGTTTTCCTGGGAAAGTTATTTTTACTTTATATTTATGAAAATTTTTATAGGGGATTTTCAGAAAGCTGTTGGGTTGAGTTTTTGGGATTTAGGTGTGCAGGGGTGTTACTTCGTTTTTCATTTTCCTGGAATTTCGGTTCGTGTTTGGCTGGCATTTTGCTTTCCGAGGAATCGATATTTTCTTTCTTTTTTTTGAAGAGCTTCTTTAATAACTTGGCTTTTGAGCTTTTTATCTGCATCCCTCTCTCCCTCCTCCTCTCTCTCTTTTTTGATTTCTTTGTTTTCGTTGTTCTGTTTCCGCTGATTTTTTTATTTAAATTTCTTTTTCGTTTTCCTCAGTGTTTACTTTCTTCTTTTTGTTTTCGTTTGTCTTTTACTTGTTTCAACAGAATTACTTTGGATCCGACTCAATGATTTGTTAAGTTATTCAGAGATGAGTTTGTTTGTTTGAGTGTGTTTGCTTTGTTTTCTTTGGCTCATGTTTGCGTTTCTTTTGTTCACAGATCGACTCAAAACCGATTCAGAAAAGTCCAGAGAGAAAGACATGGATCCACGATCCGGAAAGCGAGCTATGCAAACCCCTGAACTGCAAAAAGAAGGAAATGTGTCTCCTGGACGAAAGCTCGGCGGCTTTCTGCGTCAGCAAGAAAGAAATTCATAAAAATGGGTGAGTAATGGGGAAAAGTTGTTGGTGGTGGTGTTGCGGGGGAGGTTCCTGCTTCCAAATTATGATGGAAGCTTAAATGGCGTGTTGCGAACCTGCTTGCATTCGTGTCGCTTCTCCTCCCATACCAGCTGACTCCCTTCCTTCCTCCATTCCTCTCACGTCCTAGTTTCTCTGACGGTTTTTGTAGATAACACTGGTTTTGGGTTGTGTGATTTTGCGACAAAAATGTACAAAAAGGATGAAGAGAAAAAGGGTTTTTATTTTGTCGTCGTCGTTCAACCGAGAAGTCTTTCGGTCGGGAAGCTTAATTTTCCGGTTTTTTCCTGGTCGGTTTGAGGTTACGGTTCCTGGATAAAAGTCCCCTCCGGGATGGACGGGTGGGAGGGAGGTGAAAGTTGCAATTTACGAGGAATCCCTCGACATTAATTAAAAGAGTTTCGTAATTATTCCTGAAATGAATTCCAGAGAGGAGTTGTATACAATCGTGACAACTCCGCGTCCATGTACATTTTTGTTGTTTATACCTCTGTCCTAATGTTTCTGTTCCTCTGTTCATCTTCGCGGTGCTCCCTGTATCTCTCTGGAGAAATCAAAATTTAATGGGTGTGGCTGGAAGTTAGAGGATAATGGAAAGATGTTCTGGAAAGGGATTATGACAAGGGGAACGAGTCGTAACAAATGGGATTTTAAAGAGTTGACAGTTATCTTGGAAGTGGATAAATAATTCAGGGAGTGCGGGCCGGAAATGGGAACTTTTTTAAGAATCACAGCGCAGGTCGAAGGCGAAGAAAAGATTCCAATGAATAAAAGAAAGGAAGAAAGGAAGGAAAGGTGCATTAATGATTTATCTGGTCCAATAGGTAAAAAGACCGTAGCGGTTGTCGTTTTCCTTTGATATCAGCCATGAGGTCGCCCCCAAAAACAAAATCAATAAGGTCACCATAGATGCGGGAAAATTCTTGGCCAAGGAAAAGCTATCAGGATCGAAAGTTTTTTCCTTCACGTTCGCCCTCTCGAAAATCCTTTTTTTTGGTGTGTTGGTTTTCATTTTTGTTTTTGTTTTATTTTGTGGCAGAGACATAATCGTTCCGAAATCGAAAGTGACTGAGGCGCCGCCCAAAAATTCCGAAGTCGATGATAATGGTGATGAGAGTGATGATGATGAGGATGATGAAGACGATGATGACATATTCTATGATTCAGAGGACGGTCAGGATGATGAGGATGGGAACGGATCTACACCGTAAGTTGGGTTTGATTGGAATTTGGGGATGGGCACTGATGGGTTAAGAAAATATTCTCAAATTTTCGTTCCGTGATCTTGATTTTTGAGAGTTTTTCCTGATTTTTACAAGAATTTCTGCTATTTTAAGTTTTTGGAAAAAAATGTTACTATCGCCTCGAAAAAAGTCATAATTTTCCCAGAAATATATTTTTTCCACTCAAATGCCCAAAATCAGGGGAAAATCGCCCCAACTTTTGGGGGAATTTTAGTAAGAACCTATTTTTTGGTATTCAGACGAGGACGCATTTCCCAGTTTGTTTGGGACGAGGGAAGTGTAATTTTTCCAGAAACATTTTTTCCACTCAAATATCCAAAATTACGGGAAAATCAACCCGAATTTTTGGGGGATTTTAGTTAAAACCTATTCTTAGGCTTTCAGAGAGCCATCCTCGTCCCAAAAAATTAGAGAAGGATGTCTGTCCTCGTCCGAAAACCTAAAATCACAAACCTGAATCCCAAAAATATTTCGTGCCACAGCTTAATTTTTCCAGAATTATATTTTTTCCACCCAAATGTTCAAAATTAGGGAAAAATTACGCCAAATTTTCGGAGCGATTTTTGTAAAAACCTTTTTTTTAGGTTTTCAGAAGGCCAACTCCTCGGTCACAAATATTTAGAGAAATGTCCTCGTCAGAAAACCTAAGAACATGTTCTTACTTTAAACCTCCCCCAAAAATTGGGGATGATTTTTCCTGTAATACTAAATATTTTTTCTAAAAAATTCTCAAAATGCCGGAAATTTTCGTAAAAATTAGGAAAAACCATCGAAAACGAAGATAAGCCCTAATATTAAAGGGATCACTTCCAATCTTATTCCAATATTTAGAATTTGAGGATGGGCTTAATGAATATGAGTTAAAAGAAAAATTTTTATTTTCAAATTTTTGTTTCAGGAAATGCAAAACATGTCCGATCGCGAAACCGGTTTTCCTCTGTGGAAACGATAACCGAACCTACAGCTCGTTGTGTCGATTGGACTACCATAACTGCTTGCATAAGTCCCACGTGAAGGTTTCGTGCAAAGGATTCTGTCCTTGCAAAGGTGGGTTTTATCTCGGTTTCAAAATTCCAGAGTAAATCACAAGCCCAGGTATCGATTTCTGTTGTTTTGTTTTGGTTTACAGAATCGGATTCGATGTACAAGAAGAAACAAAAACAAGCGGAAAAGATGAACAATTTGATGACGAAAGTTCGAAACACTCTAGAACGGGAAAAGGGACTCGGGAAGTACAAATCGGAGAAAGACAAGACGGAGAAAAAGGCAGAAGGGAAGAAGTATGCTGGAGTTTCGTTGTATGGTCCTTCTCCGTCCAAAGGGTTTATGAAATGGGACCTGCCTATACACAAGTACCAGCAGATCAGGAACTACAAACACGATGACTCGAGGTTCAGCAATGATGACGGTTTCGAGGATATGTATCGACAAAAGCTGAAGGTAGGTGGCGACGGTGGTGTTCTGCAGTAGAAGAAAGTAATCGATCGGGTATCGTTGACCTCTGAATTTAGTTTTTGATGCTGTTGGGTGAACGTTTGGGGTTGTGTGACCCAGTTTGCGGTCACGACTTCAAAATTTTTCTTTAACATTTTTTATTTCACTTTTCCGCAGAACAAATGGATGAATAAGAAATACTACGATGATGACAAATCCCACAACGAGGTAATCAAAACGAAAGTCTACCGTCCGGCGAAGGAGTGTCCTCCGAGCGCTCTTCAGTCGATGGGAAATCGACTCTTGGACTGGTTTTCCGTGGTCATGTCCGAATCGAAGAGAAGGAAACAGCATAAGATCAAAGGTAACGGAGAAAGGATCAAGTGAGAGGAAATTTGAAGCGGAAATGGAGTCTACACTGTCGTTCGTTTACAGGTGATCTCCCCGGATGGTGTAAGAGCGAAGTCAGGTGGATGTTCGGTTATCTGGATCTCGACGGAGATGAAAAACTGTCGTTGACGGAGTTGTATCACATGGAACACGATCACAAGGAGAAATGCGTGAAACCGTTCGTCGATAGCTGCGATTCGAATCGGGACATATTCATATCACCGAAGGAATGGTGTCACTGCTTCGATAAGACAGACAGACCCTGCGCCGCCGTCAAACGAAGACTTTCACCCGATTTGCTGGGTAAGTTTCAGATTTTGGTCTGATGGCGGTTTTAGTCGATGCTCCTGATTAATCTGGTTTGGTCCTTTTCTAGGAGCTTACGTTCCAGATTGCGACAGTCAGGGATACTTCCATCCAACTCAATGTCACAAATCCGTGGGAATGTGCTGGTGCGTGGACAAACACGGAGTCGAACTGGCGAACAGTCGAACACGAGGACGACCAAACTGCGGTTAGTTTAACATCTGAAATCCTCTCACCCCTTGAAACACTCTGTATAAACCGGAAATGGGTCTCTTTTCAGATGCCCTTATGAAAAAATCGAAATCGAAGGATGCCAGCAAGAAGGAGGACGTGAGCGACAAGGTGAACATCGACGACGAGGACGAAGACGACGAAGGAAACGATTCGGATTTGGAGGGAAGCGCGGACCAACCTCTGGATTTCTAAGCTAGCGAACGGCTCTGCGTTCACCACTCACCGCAATTCGCTTTTCTCTATGCTTATTTCTAACTGAATTTCCGGTGGATTATGTTTTGCGATAATCTTTCTTTCCCTCGTAGACGCGATCTCGGATTCAAAAGCCGTAAGGCTGTAGACTAGTCCTTGGGCAATCGTCCGACAATTTTTAATTATAATAATTAATTTGTGTCTGGGGAGGGGTTCCATTACCTCCGTCCACCCTTCGTCACTCATTCCACTCCGCCAGCCAATGAGAGGCTTCGACAATTTCATTTTTGTAGGCTTGAAGGAATTATAATTATCCGTAGGGTAAACTTTTTATTACCTATAACGTGAGAACTGTATATTAATAGTTAATTGTTAGTTATTTATATTGTATATGATATTGATATTATTGTGTAAATGATGTTTTCACACTTAGCCCATTCCTGTCAAGAGATAACAAGTGCTGTGATTTTAATCTGTATTTCTCCTCGATTGTCTCACTCTCAGTCGAACCAATTTTTCTTTTGATTTTGGAATCGTCCGCTTTTTGTACTCGAATAACGCGGAACTGCCTCGCTGTCTTAGAGTAGATGGGTCTATTTTTCTTAACTAGAAGCTAGTTAGTAAGGTTTTTGATTTTTGATTCGGAGTAGGTGTTTAAGAACTTGTAGAGGGAGTACGTAAGCACCCAGGATTTGTATTTTTAAGAGGCGGAGGTTTAGTTTGTAGTCGGGGTGCGGTTTGTAACCCCTGAATGGAAGGAGAGAGCCTCCATGAAACAAATCTGGCGAGATATGAGTGGGTATCAAAGTAGAAGATGAGTAAAATCTATTTCTAAGGTCAATAAAACGTAGGTTAACGATAGTAGATGGTCAATTATTTAAATAATATTCGACTGAATGGGTAGTTGGTCACGTGTGTGTTTAGGCTTTCCTCCTTTCCCTACCCGGGCTTTCATCCTACCACCACCCCACCTCGGTTTCGTTTGGCTCTTACCCCCGGAAGATGTGCTGATAACATGGTTTGTCAGGTTTAGAAGCAACACCTTCCGAGTCCTGGCTTTTCCTCCCTTCTCCTCCTCTTTGTTTTAGTTACCGTGACGGAATTGGTTGATAATGGCCAAAATTATTAGGCGATTTTAACGAAGGTTAAGGTAATAACTCGTAGGTAGCGTGCAATCGGTCAGCCATTTTAGATTTACAATCGAATAAAAGTGTAGCTTAACGTGAATTATGATTTTTTTTTATTTTGTTTTATTTTGTATTTTTTCATTTCTTTTATTTTGGTCGGTTTGGTATAAGTTGTTTTTTTGAGTAGCTGACTTAAGTTCTTCTCAATAAATAAATGAAATTTATTTGTGGTGTATTAGTGCTGTTGGAATTGCGACACCGTCCCTCGTTTTGTTGATTTTTTTATTTTATTTTATCTCTTAATTTTTTTTTAATTTTATATTTTAGCAATAATATTAATTGAAATGAATTTTTATGTCTTTTTTTGTCGTGTTTAAATCGCATTAATAAATAATTAATAAATAATTTACTAGATGTTTAAATTTGGTGGAGTTTTTTTTCCTGTTGCTGAGGGATACCATAAATGCGGTTTTTGAGTGTGATTTTGGGATCAGTCACTAGAATAGTGATTAAGCATCTGAGAAAAGGAAACTATACTTTTATACTGAAAGTATACTGTTTACTATACTGGTTATAAGAAGTCATTATAGTGAAAGCTGGTTAGTAAGTTTTTTTTGCGGGTGCCTACCTGCCAACTGTTAGTGATAGGTAGTGTATTCACTCCGGCCAGGACGACTAGGAGGAAATTAAGAAGAGAGGGAAGAGAAAAGCGACGAAGGATGAGAAGGGGAAAAGTAAGAAGGAATGTTGAGAAGAGGAGAGGAGAAAAAGGATGAAAGAAGAGAAAAGAGGAAGGGAAGAAGAAAAGGAAGAACAGAGAAAAAGGAGAGACGAGGAGGAAGAAACGGAAGAGAAGAGGAAAAGAAGAGACGAAGAAGAAGAAGAAAACAAAGGTAAAGAAATAACATAAAGATAAGAAGAGAAAGCAGAGAAGGAAGAAAAGAGGAGAAAAAGAGAAGAAGAAAAGGAAGAGAGGAAGGAAGAAGAAAACAAGGGAAGAGGAGAAGGAAGAAAAGATGGTAATACACCGTCTTAGCCAGAGATCTACCACCCAAGAGTTTCTTCTAACTCACAACTCTAATTCGTGTTAACCTATTAATGCCTTATTAGTGACGTTGAAAGAATTTTTAACTGAACTCATCATCTCATCGGATGCTGTACTGGACCAAAATTCATATTTGTAGAAGGAGAGCAACACCCGCTAGCGTCCACTTGGCCGGTTTGTCTTTTGTTTTCAGGTTGAACGTCCAAACATATGTAGGCCCTCTAGTTCTGGTCTTGTATACGGGACATTCGTACATGTTTCGCAAATCCTGTTTGTCCTGTGTGATCGCCTGCAAGATAAACATCATGATTGGTAGATTTAAATTCTGCGAAGAGATGAATTTGAGTGTGTGATTGTGTTGGTACCCGAATGTTGATGACGGGCATCGTCGGAAAGAGTTCCTTCAGTCTGGAATCCGTGATGACTCCTTGAGCAGCATCCCATCTAGCACCTTCCATGAACAAACCGTGAACATAGGCCCCGTCTCTTGGCGCCGTTCTGTAAACAAGTCAGAAATTAAATATTTCTCTGGATGAGGATGAACAGACAACCTCACAAAGACACTCACGAGAACTCTTCTTTCTGTTTCTTGGTGACGTCGCATTGGAGACACATCTTATCGAGCGGAAGTTCATTTTTCCGGGCCGTGCTTTGCATGATAGCTGTTAGGAAACTCTGAGGATTGAAGAATCCCGCCAACCAAACTGATGGTGGAAGCTGCAGACAACAAACACACCAACTTATTCAAGTGACCATTTTGTCGGTCAGTTTTCTAAAACGGAGGAAGTAGGCAAGATGCCTTCTTACCACAAAATCCGTCGCCCAAGTTTCGAGTTCCCTCAACCTTAGCAAAAGATCCGCAAACCAAGAAGTGAGTCCTAGCAATGAAGGATAAGCTCTCTTGTTCCAAACATTCGGAACTTGATCGAGGAAGAGAGCATTTTCCAAGTCCTCCATGTCTGAGGTTATAGTAAGTTCACCCTAGAGACAGAACTGTGTTTGAGATTGTTCTCATCACACCCCCGTTGTCTACCCCCTGGAAAACAAACCTTCAGTCCCAGATCGAGTTCTTTCAAAGATCTTTTCATGTCTCCCGTTAGGTAATTCATTCTTTCGCATTCCTGGAAGGCGACGATCACATACGGAGTCCTCTCCTCCACTTTGCTCATGATTTCCGCCATATTGAACTCATCCGGGAGTTTTTCTACTATCTCGTCCAGTATCTGCTTCACCTAGAACAAACTCACCAGTTTGAGATTATCTCTGTTGTCTCTTTATACACCCTAATGCCTTCTTACCTTATCCTCCCTAGTTACAGTGGCTCCTCCGGAAGCTCCTGCATCTCTCGGTTGCATTTCGAAAACTGTTCGAAATAAGTTCTCCGCGGTGGTCGTGAGGAAACCAATTTCCGCGTTCGGGTGGAGACCGTAGAGGTATGGACTCTCTGGAGGCATGGCCTCGTCGATGTAGCTGTGGAACCCTGCGTAGTCCAGATTGGGTGGAGCTTGGAACCCGGGCGCTAAGAACAACTCTCCGTCGACCTGCACCATTTTAGTGGGTTAGTTTGGGTTTCGATGAGCCTACTGGGGGACATGTCCGGGGCAATCGCTCACCAAATCCGGTTGCATGAGTTCCTCCAAGTAGGAGATACAAAGTCTTCTGTCCCAATCGTCGGTGATGTGACCGCCATACATAATCTCACCGAAGAGGTATCGAAGATCCTCCCAGGGGACCTTCGAATTTGCTTCTAGGTAGTTGTAGAGAACGCTCACGCTTATCGTCAGATCACCTAATTCAGATAACAAGGGATGAGTATGTAAGGAGGATGCAAGGACGAGATACCACTCAACTGTCATCACCGACCTATGTTAAAAGGATAAATTCGATTCCAGCCTTGCGGTCCAAACTTCCTTCTTTCTGCGACGACCGCATGAAAGTAGCACAGAGAGAACAGAATTGCTTTGAACTCAGCTTCCTTTCCGCACATTTCCAAAGTCTCCTGGTTGAAGTTGTCGAGAGCTTTGTGAAGATTGGCTTGCATTCCTGTCGGAGGTTCGTTGGTGATCTTAATCGACGATTCCAATATTCCCTGAAAGGAAAGAAGTCGTATACCATCGGAAACCAAGAAGGAGACGTCATTAGGAAGGAAGAATCACCTGTGGAATTATGTGTGCACTCGGAGTTGCTGCTGGTTCAGCACTCATGAACACTCTATAATCGTTATGCGAGCTTTCCGCGTAATACTCCAGCTTCTTCTCGAGAGCCGGAAGCCACTTTTTAACCAAATGAATGTTCTGGAGAATAACCCAGTGACCCTTCTGAGCAGCTATGTCCATCGCGCTTTCTGCGACAACTTCCTGACCCTGGCCAAGGGACACGTTGTGGAAGTTTTCGTTCTGACTCGTGAACCCAAGTTTTCTTCCAAGTTCTTCGACATCCTACAAAGGAATCATTGAATAAGTGAAGGACCCAGAGGGTGTCTAGGAGGGTTTGTAAGCAGTACTGACCTTCAGAGGATTGACTCCGGGCGAGAGTATGAAGAATATGGGCGTCGATGGGCTCGTTTCCTGGTAGGACTTTGCGAACTCGAGAGTCTTACCCTCGACGTACTTGTAACCCAGCTTTTCTTCGATGAACACGGCCATGGCATAGGTCATACGATCTGGACGAAGAGCTCTCATCATACACAATCGCTGAAGAGCTGTCTTGTTCTTCCACTCTTGAGGAAGCTTTTCTCGTTCGGGACAATCCGATTCCACGAACTTTTTCCACCTTTTGCTCGAGCTTTCGATATCTCGATCGAGATTCCTGGAAAAGGGAACCAAAATCAAAATGACCATCTTCAAAGTGTTGCCCTGTTGGGAATGAAAGCTCACCTGAACTCGTCTTTCTGCGCGAGAGTTCTCACACCTCCCCAGCTGTTGTTCGACAGGAAATCGACTGGACTTGTCACGTGAGGAGTGATCGGGAACCTTAGGAAGAAGTCTAGTTCCACAGGTTGGATCTCTTCGTTGGTTAACAGAATCTAAACCAAAGGACAAGCGTTAAACGTGAGACACTGGAGGTGCCTGGCGAAGAGTCTCGAGAGCTTTCTACCTGAAAAGCCATCTGTGATGTGAATATGAGCTTATCGCACTCGAACAGCCCTCTTGTCGTGTACATAAACACCGAGTACGTGATACAATCGATTAGGTTGTTCACTCGGATGGAAACGTCATCGGATTTGTCTGCTCTTTCGATCGCTTTCTGGAAGACGACGCTGAAAGCCTTAAAACAAAGAACAGAAAGTTGAGAATGTCTGCTGGAATGGTTGAAAGCACCCTTGACCCTCTACCCTTTCTACCTCACCTTCAGGGAGAACTGATAAATCGGATTTATAGTGTTCAAGTCGTTGAGGATGAAGTAGAGCAAACTAGCTCTAGCAGCAGCAGGTCTGTAGTACTCCCTCGCCTGATCTATCTTTGCTGACGTTATCTTCGCTTCGCCCACTCTTTGCTCAATTTCTGCTGCCGTTCTCTTAGTTGTTTCTAGATTCTCGACCAGAGCCGTGTCCCCCAAAATGTTACCTGGAAGCAAACCAGGTTACTATCGTTCTTTCCTTCCCCTCCGTCTTCCTTTTCCGAAATGAACGTACTTCCTGCTGATGAGAGCCTCGACAGCAAGTCGTCTTCGAGCTTTTTTAACATTATTTTGAAGTCGTTTTGCTGTTTCGTTAAATCCGCTTTCAGTTCTTCGAGATCGGGCCTTTCAGCTTTCACGACTTCTGCAAGAAGTTGATCCTCCAAACCGTCCCTTGTCACTGTGAAATTGATGAGGGTTGTTTGAGCCTGCATTTCCGGTTTGTAGTGAGGATTCGCCAGCTTTGTGTGAAGTATTAACCGGAAGTTGGAGTTGTACTCGACTTCCTTATCACCGATTTTGATTGCTCTGAAAGATGATTCCCAGATGAGAGGCCAACCAAATACCTGAGAGACGACCATGAGTACTATGCTCACCTTCCTTTCTTAATGAGATTTCTACCCAGGAGCGGATCAAGGACAGGATCTACATTCTCTCCAATATTCTCGAAGAGCATCGTCGCTCCAGAACCTAAAGCCTTCTCGATAGCGTCCAAATAACCTTTCTGCCCGAGGCGAATAACCTTGAGAGCGTCTCCGTACTTCTGCTTGATCCACTTGACCCCTTGCAGCTGAAGAACAAAACAGAAATTGGTCCTTCGTCGTGTTGAGAGAGACAAAAGCTGAATTTCTCCTGAATTACCTGAGGGTCGATCATTAGTGGCCACCTGTCGGAGTTGGACAAAATGGTCGCGTTTTCTGTTGACATTCGATCGCTTGGTAGTCCTTCATTGTTCCAGGTGGCTATCTGAGCGTCGTCGGTTAATAACGACAGAGGATCCAGACCCTCGGTTATTGGAAGAGGTGGCTGTTATTGGATAGAAGCAACGTTAGTCGTCAGGTGTTTGCTTAAAAGTGATCGGAATCAAGTGTGGATCAGGCTCACCTCTAAGGTTTTGAGAAATGGGAGCCACATCTTGTTGAGGAGATCCAACCGGAACTGTTTCGTGAAACAACCCACGTAGGAAATGAAAGCGGTCACCAACAGTATATCACCGGGTAGGGTTGTCCGTTGCTGCATGAAACTAAACATTCAAAGAGTGCTGAGTGTGTCAGGGGATGTCACACCTTAGAGATCTCAGGACTCACTTACTTGGCGACAGATTCGGCCCAGCGAACATTTTCGGAACCCAAACCGCCCACCAGTCGATTGGCGAGACTTATAGTACTGCTGGTAGCATCAGCTTCCTGTTGACATCTTAACTTCTCTGAAGTTGCTTTTTCGAAATCCGCCGTCAGCTTAGCCAACTGCTCCTCCAAAGACTGAAAACAGAAATATTTTGAGTGTGACGTCAATTATATCTTCTTCTGCTTTGTCTAGCTAAAGAGCTTTGCTGTCGTTCTTACCGCGACTTTTTCCTTGATGATGCTTAGCTTTTCTTGAGCTGCAGCCAGCTCCGCGTTAGCAGCCGCCAGCGCTTTCCTTTTTGGTTCCACGTCGCAATAGACTTCGTAAAACTTTATAATGTTGATGACCCAGGCGCATAAACCTAAAACCAAAAGCTCTTTGAAGTGTTTCTGGAGTCTAAAAAGTCAAAATTGTTCAAAGAAGCTCACCGGCAGCAGCTCCCGATTTCGATCTGACGAATTCCGGTTCGAACTCAGCATCCTTCAGGTACGGTTGGATGGCTTTGATAATTTCCGGATGAATGTTCTCCTTGTCATAGTTTATAAGAGTGTCTAGAAACTGATCGACCTTCGCCATGACGATTTTAGCAGCTTTCCAGCTTCTGTCCTTCGGGATCTTTCCATTTGGTGCCAACAGAACCATAACTGCTGCTGTTACGTTTGTTACCGCACCAGGAGGTGATCCAAACGATTTGAGTTCTGTTAAATTTGCCTGAAAGCAGATTTTGGTCAGAACCTGACTACCTGAAAGCTTTTTGTTACAGTGTAGCACGTGCTACCTTATTGAGAGTGTTCAAAGCTTCTTGAGCAGCCAGAAGAGCCGGCTCTGCTTTCACCAAATCCGCTTCGCAGTCTTTCTGCTTCTTGGACACTTCTGAGGCTATCAAAGCAACTTTCTTCTCCTCCTCGTCAGCGATGCTTTTCTCCTTTGAACATTTTTCTGTTTCGACTCCGACGATCTCTATCAGGGCGTCGGCTGCTTCGTTTTTGATCTTTAACTCTACTTCTTGGACGGCTAGTTTTTCTTTTAACGCATCCACCTAAAGAGAAAGACTTTTAGTATCGATGATTCTCGTATAGTTTCGTTTGGATGAGCTTCTGCAGGGGTGTGCTGTCACCTGTTCTGCTGTGCTCCGCAGTTTCTCGAGTCCGTTTTGCAATCTGTCTACTTTCCCCGTCAGTTCGTGGCTTTTCATTCTAAGAAGCCTCGAGTAAAGGGATATTTGCTCCAAGAAGGACTTCGGAGTTGTGTAGTTGTATCGCCTTTCATTCTGTAGGTAGACACGAGACATGGAATTGACGGATGTGTGCGCGAACGCCATAAACTTGGCAGCTGATTCTCTCAAGTGAGCCTAAACAGTAAACATCAAAAGACAGTTTCGAATCAAGGTCCTTTGTAAACAGCTACAGAGGCACTATATTACCGGTAGAGGTTCTAATTCCTCGAGGAATCTTTTGGAAACGCTCATGAGAGCCTCCTGTGGCCATTCGTGAAACCAGTTGATAGCCGTACAGTTGATGACTGCTGGGAATTTCCTCGACCTCACACGTAGTGTTGAACCGACGGGTGAAAAGCACAACACGACTTTGAGCTGCTTTCGAACTCTGTCGATAAAAACTTCCAGCAGTTCTCTCTTGTGTCCAGCAATCCAGCTCCTTTAACCTAAACAAAAGCGAAACCTTGTCAGGCAGCAGGTCAACAGGTTGGGTGTGATCTTGCGGCGGTTCTTACCTCGTTTCTCACTCCTCCGATTATGTTCTCGACTTCGTCGTCAGGAAACAAATCCGGAATCTCTCCAGACGCCAACATGTCGTTGATGAGAACGAGAAAGTTTTCGTTTGGAACCTGAGCATCCGTCATCAGGAACATTATCCCGACGTTCTTCAGGCCTGATTTCATGTACATCCCCGACAGCTCCATCTGTTGGACACAACAACAATTTATCAGTGAAGGAAGTTGGTGCCCATCACCCCCTCAGTTAGTTACCTTAAGATCAAAGACTCCATAACCCTTTCGTAGTTGGATTTGGGCGACTTCCAGCGACGCTATGAAAGCTGCTAACCTCGACAGACTCTGCTTCCCGCTTCCTCCGACTCCTACCAACAGCGCACTTCCTCTTGGCGCCTCGAGTATTCGGTTAATTCTAAAATGAGTTATCTGCTTGTAGAAATGTTGTGATTGGTTAATGCATTAAAGGTGTTGCATCTTACCTGCATATGTGCATCATCGCATCTTCAAACAACACCAAGTTCATAGCTGCGACTAAATCATTATAAGAAGACAAAGCTTCTTGGAGGAGTTTGGTGATGACACTCCATTCCAGGATCGGCATGTATTTGGGTTCACCTATCCCCTGGGCGAAGTGGCAGTAGAGATTAGGCTTTTCTGCCACGACAGATTCGTCCACATCCTGAAAAAGAAGACGAGGATGAATTACCGAAAGGTTTCCCGACTTTGAGAGAGTGGCTATGTGAACTCACGTCGAAGTTCTTCTTCACCAAATCTGCTTGGATCTTGTTAAAAGCTTCGATGTCCTTCTCGTCGGTGAGTTTATCCCTATAGACTCGTTCGGTTTCGTGAAGCCAGAGTCGGATTAAGTCAGTCGGTTGCATCAAACACTCATTCGAACTGAACAAGAGACCCTGGAAGAGATGGAGAGAATGAAAGCACCAACTCACAACTTTAAAGCTTTCGACCATCACCAACCATACCTGAAAGACGTTTGAAAGGTCCCTCAAGTTGAAGATGTAGTGAAATTTAATGGCGGTTGGAAGGAATATCGCTCCGACTTTAAAATGAAGAGTCAAACTCGCGGTCACAACATTCTGAGCTAGTTTGGTGACTGTCGGAGGGAACCTGTACTCGGGATTGTTTAAATGCTGCGACAGGATCGAATGGTAGATCATGTTCAACGACTCTTGTCCTGGAAAACTAAACATTTCCACCATTACTATGTCATCAACCTGAAGAAGGACAGCGTTTGTCAACTTTCTGCCTACCTAACAGCAAGGACACAGAAATGTCTTTGAAGTCTCGGATTTATAGTAAAGCTGCCTGCTGTCGGATTCATACAGGACACATACTGACAGTTGTGGATATCTTTAAGACTAAGCTTAGTTCTGTCGTACCAGTGACTATAGTCCAAATGCTGTCTGATGAGTGTGTGAGGCTGAACGGTTCCGTACGGATCGACCTGAAACAAGGATACTCATTCAAACGCTGTTGGGAAAGGTTAATAGGAAATCTGGAGTTGTAGAGGAGCTACCTCAGGCATGTTCATGTCATCTATGAAGTAGATTAAGGTTTTGTTTCCGGGTGGACCATAATTCCTTCCGGCTTTCTTTTCTAACGGTTTTTCTAAAATTTTCTGAAACATTTCAGACGATGTGTAAAAATTGAAGGGAACGTTAGCGACAGCGAAGTTTTCGTTCAGACTGGAAAGCTTTTCTCCGATGAGAACGGTTTTCCCACATCCGGCGTTTCCTACCAACATGACCGGATGCTTTTTCTCCATGAGAATGTCTAGGAAGTAGCGGATCCGAATTGATTCCGATGTGTGCACCAGAACAGCCTGAAACATAGAAAACTAGAATGTTCTGAACGCCGTTCCAAAAACCTTAATCTAAGAACTGTCAGGATGAAAACTAACCTGAAGAGGAACATCCGAATCCAGTTCGAACCTGGGGACACGTTCCGTCCACGGTGTGAACTGTTTCGTTTCCTGATCGATGTAAAAGTCGAAAACTGTTCCCTGTCCCGGTGGGAACTTAACACTTTTGAATTCGTTCACCCACCATTTTGAAAATTCCACTCTGTAGTCGATTGCCTGGAATTTGAAATCAGGTACACAAGATTCTAAGTCTGTTACCGGAAGGATTGGTGCCTTAAACACTGGTACACAAACCTGGTCTTGGAACATAGCGGCACCGAACGCCCAAATGCAAGCAAACACAAAATGAGTTTCCAGTAATTCCTTAGAGCTCTCCGGCGGCACGTTTTGTGGCGTCAGAAGACAATCCAGCAGGAAGCAGAGCATCTGAATGTGAGAGATTTCCACTATTCCAGTGATTTTCTTAAACCGCGTTCGGATGTTTTCCAGACAGGCGGGGATGTACTTGTCGAAAAGAGACACCAAGTTCGACTTCTCCGTGACATTCTGCCTTGTTTCGATCCAACTGGTCACGTACCTGGAATTTGAGAGGGTTGTTACAGTCAAAAGCCGGTACGAATGTGATATAGACAAAAAAGAAAACCTCACTCACGGGTTCCAACCCAGATCCTGAGGATTGAGGTACAGAATCCCAGCTCTGGACACTGTCGCCGGTGTCGCTGTACGTAGGTTGGAAATCTCGAACAGAAGTCTCATCGCCGGAGTGAGAGCGATCCGTTCGTTACTAGCAAGAGTCAAAACCTGAAAAGGAAGTCATATCCATGAACATCCATTCTGCTGTTGTTGTGTGACATCTTTGAACGTACCTTGTTGTCGTCCATGACGGTGTTGAGAGATTCTATCCACATGGGGTCGATATCTCCATCCAGGACTATCCATTTGGGGTTATCTCCACCTAAGTTAGCTTGTTCTCTCATCAAAACGGAAAAGAGGCCTGTAATAAGAGGAAAACCATAAAAATCAGAAAAGCTGTCGGGTTAAAAGATGGCGGAAGTTGTTTACCGTCTTTCCATTCCCTCGTCGCTGGGTTGATAATCCCAAAAAGCTCATCATTCGTAACTGCCTTCGGGTTCAGGTCGTTAAAAATAGGTTTCTTCTTCATGTTATGATAGGTTTTGTAGAGTGTCTTCCACACTTGAGTCTTTCCAGTGCCTGCTGTACCTACGACGAACACCGAATGACGGACTTCCAACAGTTCTTCCAGTTGAACGACCTGAAAAGTTGGTCGTGTTAGTCGAATTATAGTTCCGTCGCGTTTCTTACCTTCAACTGAGTATCACCTTGAGGATGAAATTGTCTTCAGGTTGCAACAGCAAATCCAAAGCTGCTTGTTTGACTGTTTTCTCAAATTCCATGTCACGTTTCTTGGGCACGTCTAAAGCAGGAAACAAATCTCCGATGAGACCCATGAATACTGGCACGTCGTCAGTCACTATCTTCGGAATGTTGAAGTCTCGTAAAGCTCTCATTAAAACTTCTTCTTCCGGTCTTCCAGGATCTCCTCTCTGAAATACAAACCGGAAATCGGTGTCTCGATCAAAAGTTTCTTGTATTCGAAATGGAGGAAGTGGTGACTTACTTTCAGAGAACCAGCGACGACTAAAACGGATTTGATAGCTCGAAGTCCCCAGTCGTAGTGGTCCTGCTTCGACAGCAACTCCTTGCAGAGTGTGTATAGCGTTATGAACTTTCTGGCTAAGACTCTGGCCTCTTGGAAACCTTCTGCGACCAACATGATCTCGCAGATGAGTTCGAAATCCGGTACAACCATAGCACACGGCCTAGAAACAGTTTACATGAATCCACTGTTTTTGTGTGGTGGTAAAAAAATGTTGTGGAAACGTACCTGAAGAGAGCTTTTAGGTTTTCTGGAAGCTCCGTTCTGCCAGCATAACCAGGATTCATGGTGATGAAGATACCGACAGTAGGAACCATGGCGATGATCTCTCCCATGAAGTTGAACATGGATTTCTTGTCCCGAATGGCGTCCTGGCAGTAAACAACCCTCTTAGTCGGTTGATTTGTTTATTTTTGGGTTTTATGTTCCTTAAAGAGACTGTACCTGAACGGATTTGACTTGTACAGCGACGACAGAAAGGACTTCAACGGAGATTCGATTGAATTCGTCGAAACAACCCCAAGCTCCTGTTTGGGCCAGACCTTTGTAGATGTTCCCGCAGGATTTGTAGTCCATTTGCTCGGAACAGTTGAACACGTACACCATGATACCCAAAGCTCGACCTGAGTTAAAATTAAAACAGGTTGATGTAGTACACCCTGGGGGGATGTTTTGATCTTGAAGAAGTTTACTCACCCAAGTCTTTGGTTGTTTCTGTTTTTCCCGTTCCAGCTGGTCCGGCGGGTCCACCTCCCATCACCAAATGCAAGCTCTGACAAAAGATTCAAAATTTAAGACAGAACCTAGATGAAGTACAGTTTTGTCACAAAATTACTTTATACCTGTGTCAGCGTGATGTAACAACGATCCGTTAAGGGTGTAATGACCAGCCGAGGAGTGTTTCCTAGATATTCGTGACAGTACCGAAACTGGGCATCGCAAATATTAGCAAAACAGTCTTGTTCCTGTTCATCCCACCTGCAACAGACAGACCCATCTCACTCACACATCCCTTAAACAATCTAAACTTGTATCACACACAAACCTGTGACGGAGCTGAGATTGCCACTGAAATTCCGACGCGCTTTCGATTTTGCTTTGAATGAGTTTAGCGACGACGTCTCTCGAGTGGACATCAATTGTGCAGATTGTCATGATCTTCTGCCGATCCTGTTTTGTCAGCTCCCCAAGAAGTAGAGAGATCAATGTGCTTAGCTGCGATATCTGAAAATAGAAAAATGCTGTCGGAATGGTGCCCCAACCCGGGAGCTTTCCACTTATTCAGGTCCAAACCTGTTTTTTCTGGTAGTCCTTTAGAGCGTTGTCATAACCTTCTTCCAGTCTCGAGAATGCGATGTTTACTTCCGTCGTCCACCATATTTGTGTACCGCAAAGTGACACTTGTGCTGGATAGTCGAAAAGCCACTGCTCTCTTGGTTTCTCCTCGTAGGTGACAGCTGCTTCTGAGAAGTAGTGACGGATGCTTTCTCTCATCGATTTTTGGATTCGGTTTAGCCATTTTTCCACCTACAAAAACAGGCCGCCGATTAGGTTTTGGTCTTTTGATGGATGTTGGTACCATCATGACACATACCGCTCCTGTGCAGTCACACTCTCCTTCAAACTCGACATACTCTCCGTCCTTTGCATACATCCCTAAAGCTGTTTTTGGCTTCCCTTCTTTCTCTTTAAACTTGAGTCGAGCCATTGAGTCGAAGAGTTTGGTGAGATGTCTGAAAATGGAGCGAAGTTAGAGAAAATAGTTCTCCGTAGCTTCAACCACCTTCCAACTCTTCCGCTTCCTACCTGGCAACCATATCCGGTTGATTTCCGTTTGAGAGGACGTCGAGCAAATCAGCCGAAGACACAAAGTAGAATCGCGGAAACGCGAGACGTTTCGTCTCCAAATACTCCGCCAAAGCTTTCTCACACAGTGTCAGTTTGTTCTGAAGGACGTCCAGTTCCTTGACCAAACCTTCTTGGTTCGTTGCCTGAACGACGTTTAGGGATTTGGACATCTGCTCTGTGAGCAACTGAAATGTTAAAATGCATTCAGGTGATGGTGAGGAGGAGAAGAGACAGAGAGAGATTGGTTTGGTGGTGCTGGTGGGTCATGCTAACCTTAAAATCTCTGTCGACTTCGTCAAAACGTTCTGCGTCTTCGGGTAACTGTTTCCTGATGTCTTCGGAACTCATGAATATCGATTCGAGATGCATCCAAGTTCTTTGAACCTCGAACCAAACTGTTATCACTTGATCGGCAACGGAAAGCTTAGCCTGCCAAGCTGATACCTCCTCCAGGAAATGAGCGATGAACTTTGACGTGATCAGGTTTTGTAGCTGAACCTGAAATGTGAGCCAGACTATTTGTAGAGAGGAAAAAAACGAGAAGATGAAGATGAAGGTCAACCAGAAGAAAATGATGAAGGCGAATAAGAAGAAAACAGGAACATGATGAGAAAAGAAATAGAGGATGACGATAAATTAGGAGAAGAAGATGAAGACCAACGAGACAACAAAGAAGTAGAAGATCATGATGATGATGATGAATTAGAAGAAAAGTTGAAGAGGAAGGTGAAAAGAGGATGAAGAAGAGGAAAATGATGAAGGAGAAGAAGATTGTGAAGATCAGTTAGAAGAAGAAGAGGAGAAAGGAAAGGAGGGAAAGGAGGAAAAGAAGAGGATCAAGATGAATCAGAAGAAGATAGGAAGACTATGAACAAAATTAAACGAACAAGAAGATGAAAATAGGATGATGATGCTAGATTAGAAGATTATGAAGGCAAATTACAAGTAAAAGATGATGAGAATTAAGAGAAGAAGTAAGAAAAAGAAGACGGACAGGAAGTTAAAAAGAAGAAAATGAGGACGAATCAGTAAAAGATTGTAAAGATTATTTAGAAGAAGAGGAGGATGAAGAACAACACAAAGTTAGACAAACCAGAAGAGGAGGACGAATAAAAGGATGGCAATGAATTAATAGAAGAAGAAGACGACGAAACAAACCAAAACGAAGAATCCATACCACTTACAACTCCACTCACCTGATTGTCTTCCAGCGTCTCAATCAATTCCTCAGTCGTCTTCAGGAGATTGCATCCAGTCCTCGGATGAAATTCTTGCTCAAATTCCATCTTCGACCAAGTCGTATGCAAATCTCTCAGTATCTTCTCCATCGACATTTCTTCACCGCCTTGTCGACTATATTTTTCACTTCTTCCTCACATTCATGCAGATTTAGCGCTAACAGATCCGCCAGAGTCGTTTTTGAGTCCATAACAAACTGAACCTTAAAACCAGAAAGAAGGAACATCAGCAACTAGATCTAACCCAACTACAACGTGCCACTACAGCTAACAGTAACAGAACCTATTCTACAACAGACATATCATTACTCACAGTATATTCCGGAGGTAAAGAAGCTAAGCTCTGTACAGCAGCAGCATGCAATCAAAATGTATATACAATAGAAAAGTGTATAAAACAATTATGTCCTGTATATCATCCACCGATTTTGTACATTTGTTCGGCGGAAGTTAAACAAATTAATTTCTACTTTTATGTACAATTTGGTCCATTTCCGGTGAAGAGATGATGATCACAAGGATTTTGTTTAGTATGAAAATGGTTTTTGTATATTTACAGAGTCTCAGTTTGGTGTTCACAAAATTTTCGGCTGTTATACCGAAAGCAATCAAATTTTGTGAACCCCTGATTATGTTGTGAATGACTAATGAAGTGCTGGAGGAAGTTCTGGAAATTTGTTTTGGTTTTTGGGCGGGGGTGGATGATTTGTAATATTTGTGGTGTGGTATCAAACCTTAGTCGAAGACATGAGTTGAGTCCAATGCCTCTCTCTGATGGCTGGGTTTTGAAGCTCTCCGACAGCCTTCAAAGACGTCAGCATGTTCTTCACATTTGCTTCGAGTGTGATGTACGTGTCCCAGACTCTCATCTCTTTGTCGAGGGCTGTAACCGGAAGTAAGAAGATACTATCAGTGTTGATAGTCACCTGGGAGGCTGTTCTTCCACCTCCTCTTCTGGATGTTACCTCGAATCTCTTTTGCAAATTTCTTGCACTCGATGTCCATGTTTTCCACGTCGACTTTCCTCCAAGGTGTCGTCTTCCAGTCGTCGATGCATGATTGAACTATGTTGACATAATCCCAGAGTTGCTGAAGGTAGAAATAGTGAGATTTAGTGTTGCCTCCTAAGAGCCAATTTGGTGGTTGGTACCAGCAGGTACCTCCACCTGAGGGCAAATCAAAAGGGCTTGTGGGTACCTTCAGCATTTTAATTTCCTTCCGGCACTGTTTCAGAGGTTTGAATTCGGGAACGTTTACTTCGAAGAGTGAAGCAGATTCTTGAATCTTCTTCATTTCGCCTTCGAAAACCTTCATCTCGAGGTTGGTTTTGTCAAGAAGCTCGTAGGGTTTGTCGCAGTCGTACCTGAAATTGCATGAGAATTAATTCTGTTGTGATTAAACTCACCAGGAGAAAGAGGGATGGTGAGTGTATATTATATACTGTATACAAACCTCATAAACTCGTATTTCTTGAAGTTTTCTCTGTACTGGTTCTGACTGACGTCGAAAGCTTGGATTCTTTTTCTTATGCAGGACACCTCACCAGCTTGAAGTGGAGCCACTTGCTGTTTCACTGTCGTCGCTATTTTTTTGGTATTGTTCCACTGCTCTGGTAGTTCCTGTCGTCATGTATTACACACTCAAGAGTCATTCTGACAAGATAATCAACTGTAACAGGCCTCCCCAAAAACTGTACCTGTAAGAAGACGTTTATCTCTTCTGGAAGTTCTTGATCGTACGATTTGAGAAGCTCAATCGTCTGACGTATTGGCTCAAACATGTCGTCAGTGGCCGCCTGTCTTTCTTTGACGTTCATCAAGTAACCCATGACGTTGACCAAAGCTTCGTAGTCACCTTCTTGGACGTTTTGAAGGAGTCCTTCATCTGCTTTCCGGATGAAATTTGCCAAATCTGCCAAACTAAAATTTATTTTGACGGTCAGCTACCTGAAAGCTCGGTGTTCTGTTCCTCTCAATTTGGCTTTTGGTTACCTTGACGTCACGTGATCGACCAAATGCTCCTTGAACATGTTTCCCCACTTGCGAACAGTGTTTAGAAGAGCCTGTTTGAAGGGCCTCAAGTCTACTTGGAACCATCCGTTGAAAATTTGAAAGGATTCTAGTTCTTCAATTTCGGTGAATAAGTTTTCGAAATTGTCGATCTGGAAGATGGGATACAGAAGTGAGTGACGTGGTGTCAGCAGCAGAGGTGATATTGGTGACACTTACCTGCTCGCGATAGTCGTCTATCTTTGGTGGGTTCAATTTCGGCTGAGCGGGATCATTAGCAGCAACCAAATCCATCTCCTCCATGGTCAGCTGTCTTCCGTAGGCTAAGAACTGAGCCAGGTACGATTGTCTATCATCCAGCCAGAGGTAGGAGTAGTTTTCGAACCCGCTAGCAAATTCTGTTGCTTCTTCCGTCACTGTCTTCTCTCCTTCCGTGATTTCGTTTCTCATCTCGATCCATATCCTGGTTACTTTCGATGTCGTTTCGATAGTTACTTTCGGCTGTGTCTGAAACCCGGAAGAAGTTAGAAACCCACAGGAATGGTTTTGGAAGATGACAGACTTCTACTCACCGGTTGCAATCCTGGGGATTAGGGTAGCCATCGAGAAGATGTCACTTATAAGACCCTCCACGATTTTGATAAAAGCGTTGGAGGATTCAGGATCGAGGGAAGGTACGTAAACGATATCAGGTTCGAGTAGTTCGAGGTGGACTTCAAATAGAGGAGCCTGACTTCTGGTTTGAGTCCATGTTCTCCGCCAAGTAACCCAAACTACAAAGAACTAAAATCAGTTAAAGGCTCAAAGACCCAAGGTAGGAGGGTCAGGGGCCACCCTCATACCTGCACCCAATGGTTCGAAGGAGCGAACTCGCAATTATCGAGTCTATGTACTGAAGATACTTCTTCCAGGCTGGAGAATCCGTTCTGGTGGCCATATCGAACAGTTTCATGTTCTCTTCTAGCATCCGGTGAATCTCGTCAGCAGCAGCTTTCATCTCAGCGTACCTTTTTTGGATCCGATCTGTCTTCTCCTCGAGACAGAGTAGAGAATCCTTTCTTCCTTCCTTCCGTTCGAACAGAGGATTCTTTAGCCAAGCCGCCATCACGTTTCTCATCGCGTTCACGTTGTCCTGTGTGTTCTGGACTTTCCTCTCCAGATTACCGACCAACTGGAAGAGGTGATCGACGTATGATGAGAGTGATGGTGAGTTCCAGTTAAGTTCAGTCTGTCCCTTTTCTATGTTCTCATCGATTTCTTTGATCTAGAAGTAGATAAAATAATTATTCACGAACGTCTCAGAACGAACGTGTGTGTATGTGGATACTAAGAGACAAACTCATCACCGAATCTTTGATCAAATTAAACTCGACGGAAGCGGAAACTCTTCTGATTTTGTTGTACCAGTCTCTGGTCTGATTGAGTCTTGCTGTGTAACTCCTGAAAGCTTCCTCACGTTCGGATACGTCCAAAGCTGCCTGAGGAATGTTTTCCTTTTCCATCAACTTGAGATAGTGGACTTCTCGAAGTATAGCCACCTGAAAAGTGAGACAGTTCGCTCGATCACGTTCCGTGTTGCGTTTGGATAGTTTGATCAGAAATCAGACTCACCAGGTCTGGATCAAAGTTGACGGACAGTTCGGCATTTTCTTTCTTCCTAGTAAGCAGTGATTTTCCTAGATTGACGGTGCACTTTTCCTCGACGGAGCTTGCCCATTCCTCGAAATAACTTTCTTCGAATTGTTTCAGTGACGTCATCAAGTTTTCGTTTTTCTCCAAAGCTGATTCCGCTTCCGGACACTTGAGAGACCTAAGAAGAAGAAGTTGGGTTAAGTTGGAACTAAATTAAGCAATGTCAAGGATGAGTAAAACACACTGACGGGTGATCTACTGATTTGAATGACGTCACTGAGCTTTGGATCCTCATTCTTAGTTGATTACACCACTGGAAAGCTCCCGACAAAGCTGGAAGGAACTTATAAACCTTCATGTGACCGTGTTCCTTGAAAAATGTCATTTGTTCGTCGTAAAGCTCCTGTAGATAAAAAATTCCAGTCAATCAGATGATAGATAACCATTTTGGGAGGATGTGAAATCGCAAAAAAGCTTTCATACCTGACAGACGTCCAGATCAGCGATGAGCATGTCCAAGATCCGCCTGTATTTTGCTGTGAATTCCTGTTTGATGAGAGGTCTCTCCAAGATGGTGCCGAGGATGTTGATGAGCTTTAGTGTGCTTTCTAGATTATGGCAATCGTCGAACGCCTGAATGGAAACAGAATTTAAGCACTTAACACTCCTTTTAAAGAAGCTGATGGGGGTTGTAGGTTTGGTTATGAGTACCTGACACAGAATAGAAGCTAATCTCCGGTCCAGGTCGGTGATTTTCTTCTGGAAATCGTTGTAGTCGTGCAGGAAAGCGTCATCTTCTGGGTCTAGTACGTTGTACGTCTTGGTCGCGAACACTGAGAAGTATTCGTTGAATTCGTGACTGATGGCTACGATCCTCGAGCTTAGGTTTCTGCCTTTTATTCCGCCGATTTCTATTTTCTCGAGTTTTAGAAATTCCTGGACTGTTTCGAAAAACCACTGGAAACAGAAATTTCATTCGGTTGTCTCTCTGTTTGACTGTATTGTCTGTTTTCTCTTCCGCCTTCCCTTTTCTGTTCGTTCTCTCTCTCTCTTTTATTTTGTTTCCCTCGTTTCGCTTTTCTGTTTGTCTACTTCTATAAGCCCCCTCTTTTATTCTATTTCTATTTCTTTCTCTCTCTTCCTTTCTCCTTCTCCTCTTTTTTCGTTTCCCTCTTTATTTCTCTCTCTCCCCTCCTTTGTTCTGTGTATTTCCTTCTTTACCTCTCAATCCATCTCCCTCTTCCTCATTTTTTTCTATCTTTGTCTCAGTTTCCTTTTGTTTTTCTCCTTCCCTCTCCTTCCCTAATTTTCTCTTTCTGCCTCTCTTTCTCCCTATCTCTCATTTGGTGTCTCACTTTTTTCCCTCCCCCCTTTCGTTTCCCAGGACAGAATCTCAACTCACCTGGATCGTCTGAAGGCGACTCAAGAACTGTTCGAACCTTTCGAAAAACCATTTTTGGATGGAACGTCCACTGAACGGGTTTCTTGTCCTTGAAATAATAGCCCATGTTGCTCTTGCATTCATCAGCTTTTCTAAACGACTTAAACACAGAAACGGACATGTCTATCCGTTGCATGGCTTCATCAACATCCGACTGAAACAGAGAGCTCGGGTCTAAAAAATGCTGTGCCTGGAAAGAAGAGAAAGTAGACATTATAAGCGAATAGTCATCCTGCTGCTGGTACGAAACAACATTTTCCTACAGGAATACTGATCAGAACCTCACCAGTTCGATCAACAGATTACAGATCTCCTTCATGAGTACTATAATCTTGGCCGAATTGCAGTAATACTTTGAGTTTGCCCAAATCAAGCAGACGACATGGAGTAACGGCTTCAGCTGAGGAGTTATGTCAGAAAATTCTGTCGTGTTTTCCAAAGCCGTCAGGTGTTTCACGAGAGGTTTCAGGTACAGACAGATGTCTTTTGCTTCAGCCAGAGCTAAAATCATATTCAGTGCGATTATGTATAGATAACGTCATTGGGAACAGAGTCAGACGACATTGCTTACCTGCGACTATGTTCAAGAACAGATTCTTGAAACAGGGGAAGTAAGCGCTGTCGGTCTTCTCTAGTATTATCGCCATCTTCCTCACTCTTTCGTCTCTCAGTTGGTCGTAAATGTACTCGAGATTCTTCAGGCGACTGTTCCAGAAATGCATTTCTGTTGAAAGAAATCAAAATGACACACTGTATCCAAACTCTGTTCCAATTTTTCTGTCCTCCATCTTTGTTTTCATCACAAATCAAAATTTATGTTTACTTCTCAAATTTCTAACATTGACGAATGAGCTTTTACACTTTTTCGTTGAGCTTCTGAGTCCAAATGTGTTTCTCTGTTTCGGTGCCCTAAATGCTCTCCTTTGGGATTCGGTTTGGAGAAGGTTTCGACAGGCAGACTTTACTTAAGCTCATGGGAACCATTCCGGCAGAACGCGATTACGAATTCTTGGTGATCGGAACTGATCCCGGAGGTGTGTCATGTGCTAAAGAGGCTAGTTTGGCCGGTAAGAGGACGGCTCTCATCAAATGGAGGCACTACACACCCGTCGAGAAAGAGATCATCAACTTGAGTCTTGAAGAGAAAGTTGAGGCTGAGAAGGTCGATAAGGCTGAACAAGGCTCTATTACTTCGGTAGATAGCTTATCACATGGTGTGGAAACGGAAGTGAGAATAAAAATAACTTCCTCGAAGGTTCAGACCCCGGAAAAGATTAATTTAGTTGGGAAAACGAGAGTGAAGAAGATCAGAAAAAATAATATCGACTTCGTGAACGAGCTTTTCAGAAGAGGTGAGCTTTTGCTTTAATGATTTCCTAAATAGCTTATCGTTAGACTGATGTCAGGCTTTGTGTCTATCAGATCATCAGGGTAGGAAACTCATGCACAACGTAGGCAATCTTCATAGGCTGTTGGAAAACGCTCAAAACAGCGGATGGAGAGTCGGAAGTGTCAATCACCGCCAAACCCTCAACTGGAATAAGATGATGGATCAGGTCATGGACTTCACCATGGAAGAAAACTGGAAACAGATCCACGAGTTAGGCATCGATATAATCGAAGTGAATGAAGGCAGTGTCCGTTTTATCGATGACCACAGTGTAAAAGTTGATCTCGTTAACGCCGGAGAACATGTCATCAGTGCTGACGTGATATGTTTAGGTGAGTCCTCAGGGTAATAGACCTGCGCTACGTTCGAATCTATGGTGACAGCTTGTTTCTGCTTTTTCAGCCATTCAGTCGGTGTATAAATTCCCGAATGATGTTATGGGCGCCACTGACTTCGGTATTGATTGTAATGATTTTATAAGAATGATAGAACCGCCGGGGAAGACACTTGTTGTGGGTGGTCTACCTGAAGGTTTGGAGTGTGCGGGGATACTGGCTTGCTGCAACATTCCAGTCACTGTGGCTGTGAGTCTTCTTTTACCCATTTCTCTTGTCTTACTATGTTATACCAATGCTACACTGAGTAAACAAACTTCTTTCAGAGTCGTTCTGACATCTTAAAAGGCTATGACATAGGAATGAGGAGTGAGATCAAAGAAGAACTCAAAAACCTGGGTGTCAAGTTTTTAGAAAACACTTCTCTCAAGTCTATCGAGCCTACGAAGACAAACCAACTACTCGCGACGTATGAATATGACCTACTTTCACACGAAAATGAGGAAAACGAAACACCGGAGAAAGAAACCAAGACGGAAGAGTTCGAAACAGTTTTATTCGCCATCGGGACCCAAACCAGACTGGGGTCCCTGGAACTGAACGAGGCACGAGTCGACTATAACCCAGAAACGCAAAAGATTTACACAAACAACGAAGATCTGACGACGGTGAGTGCATCACACCTGCTTCCCTCAAACCCTGTCAGCAACTAATTCAAACCTGGTTTTGATGTTTCAGGCTCCAAACATTTACGCTGTAGGCGATGCTGTTGCCTATCATCCTCAAGGTTTTGAGATCTCCGAGTTAGCCGGGAAGCTTTTGGGGAAGAGACTTTTTCAAGAGGAGACAGAAACTATGGACTATGCTTTCTACCCCACCGTCATGTTCACACCCATTGAATATGCGTTCATAGGTTTGTCTGAGGAAGCTGCATTGTACAGGTTCGGACCAACGTGCATTGGCATCTATCAGAGCTACTTCAAGCCACTCGAGTTTGTCCTTCCGCCTATAAAATCTCAGTGCCTGATCAAGTTGATAGTGTTTACCCCACAAGATTTGGTCATCGGCCTTCACTTATACGGACCGGAAGCTGGAGAAGTGATTCAAGGTTTCGCGACAACTTTTAAATTTGGTTTGACTATGTCCAAATTGGGAACCGTGGTTGGTGTACACGCGACAAAATCTCAGAAAATTGTTAAATTGACCGAGTTAAAGAAGAATCCCTCTTAGTGATGTCTTGGATGAGGTTTTAGGTTTAGTCAAGTGAAAAACCTCACCTGCTGATGGATTTGGGTTTTGTCCTCCGGCGAAAGCTTCAGATGAGTCCTTTGTGAGAACGTCATTGATCTGAGTCGCCCATTTGATGACGACACCTTCGATGGCCGATTTTAGATACAGGTCGACATCTTCACCTCCGCTAGAAGAGAGAAGGTTGGCTCGTCAGTCATCCAACAGCATAGACACACCAGACTGATCCAGTAATAGGTTTACCTCGTCCTTAAAAGTCTTTCTGCCTCGTGAACCTTTTCAACACCAACCGGCATCGGGAGGACAGTTTGTCCCGAAACCTGTCCTTTGACCTCATAAACAGTAGACTTGAGACTGTGGATGTGTTTCTTAACATCTTGCGCCACGATCGGCGGCCATTTTTTGTGATTACTCGGATTCGACAGAAGCGGAACGAATATCTGGAAAATTTCCCGACTCCAACGTGACTACTGATTTCGTTACCATCATTAAAAACTTCAAGGTCATACCTCATCTACAAGGGTTGCCAACTGTTCGATATGCTTCGTGGCCATGTCACCGAGGACGAGATGATCTGCAATGTTTTCCTTAGGCACCGCTTGGTTCTTCTTCTTGATGAAGTAAGTCGCTTTGCTTTTTAAGCTCACGGGAAAGCTGGTACCTAGAAGGAGCTGCGCCGCGGCGTTCTGAAATCAAAACCGTGTCATGAAATAGGAATGTCACATGGTTTACTATGACCTAGGTTTCCACATACCTGCATAACAATCAAAATCGGAGGATCTGGATTGTCCAGAAAGGCAACGATTTGCTTTTTGAGTTCCTCCGTCATCAGCAACCGCCCCCATTTTTCGGGTTTTAGCTTTAACGTCTTCTGAACGTAGCTCCCGAGAAACTCCAACCTCGGATCAGGTACGGGAGCTTCCATTTCCTTTTTCTAAAATCACTGTGACTCACTCACAAAATTTCATTTTCGATTTAGTAAAAGAAAAGTTTTTTGTGTCGTATCGCGGTGACAAAAGGTCGCGTTTTCCAACCTCGCGCACACAAGACGAGAGGAAATCCAATTTTGGGGTTTGCGTGGCTCGACAACCTCCCCGCTCGCTTCCGGCCCCCCTAAAAAGAAACAAAAAATTTTTTGTGAGGTAACATCCGTGACATCCGTGCCCTGGAATGACAATTCCCTTTGTTATTGGCATAATCAGATTTTCATTTTATTTATATACATCACGGAGAGTCAGCGAAGGAAGCAATTTTCACGGGAAATTGACCTGAGTCAAGAAATATTCTCTGGTGAACTTTGGATGGGGCGTTGGGGGTTGAGCCGAAACCCTTCCAAAAATTTATTTTATTTAATTAGAAACATTTTTGTTAATTAAAATGAAAATTAAAAACTAAATGTCACAGAGTCACGTCATTAAAGTCACATTTTCCGAGAAAATTTTTTTTTGATTAGGTCAACGACCTCTGATTTGTTCATTATTTAGATTACTGTACACAGTTTGGTCTTAGCAGCGTGTGCATCATTTATGAAACGAAGTCTTGTTTTAAGTTCTCATTACTTTGGAATTTTTTCTTCGTGAAAGTGTGCAGTATTTATAAAATGGGGATACAGCAAACACTTCTCAGCAATTTTTCTAGATAAGTGCAATTCGGTAGGAAAAATTTATTTCAAAAGTAAAGCACTACGGTCTAAAACCTTAGGCTCGTTAGGAAGAATTAGGCGGTGATGCATCAAATTCGAAACGAAGTCCTCAAGAACGTGTGCGATATTTTTGAAACGATTACATATTCAGACTCGTCAGAAGTTATTTATTGAAGAACCTAATCGTGGCGTCAGTATGTCAGCAGGCCTTCGTCGTCTTTCGAAAACAAAAAGTTTCCATTCGTAAATGCCAAATAAAGTGTTGGCCAACGTTTTCTCATTCCGCCACTGACCCAGAAATGACACGTGACCTTTAAGGACCCGACCGAAGTCGTGACTCCAAAGCGAGCAGAACTGTTAACCAAATATTAGGCAATCTAGACCGAGAGGAGGAGGAACCAGGATCAGTTGACAGGGAGCGAAGACATAATCAGAGTCAAGAATGACCTTGAAAAACCTTTTCCATCAAGGCTCACAAGGTTGTCACGTCGGATGTCACATTACGCAATCCATTTCAATGGTTTTTGGGCAAGCAAATCAATTAACGCTCCCATCATCTTCCTCCTGTTTATCTGATTGGTCAGAGTGTGGCCAATGGAGGGCATCTTTGTTGATGCCCTCTCTCCCCCGGGTTGAAAGGCCTCTTGATGGCCTTGTCACAGTCAACTCTTTCGTAAACAAACACTCAACCTGAGTTTCGGACAAGTCAGGTACGTGAGGTTGTGACTTCCCAGTTGACTTGTTGGTGACCTCCCCAACGTCACAACCGAACGCTTCTGAATTAGTTCCTGTTCAAATAGAAAATCGTTGGAACGACAAACCCCGTCAGAGTGTGAGGGACCAACTTTTCGTCCACGAGTTACCAAATTATTTACACATCTCGAACTTGTTCAAGGTCACGTCATCCCGATTCTCGTCTACTAAACTCGTTTTCGTGTTTCCCATCAAAGAAGTCAACAAGTAAATATTTGTGTGCAATCCAAGACGAGGATTCAGGTACTGGAAGATGGTCCGACGGTTGGTGACCCACGAACACGACTTTCACTGTCGAAGAAGTGCCGAGACGGTGATATAAGCCCTCGAGGTTGTGTTCATCCGAATCCACTTTTCTCATCATCATCATTATCATCGGCGAAGGAATCCAAACGATTTCGAACCTGAAAGGTGTATTTAAGGTCGATATGTGTAACGTCT
The DNA here is from genome assembly GCA_016920875.1 of Columbicola columbae. Classification (NCBI taxonomy): domain Eukaryota; kingdom Metazoa; phylum Arthropoda; class Insecta; order Psocodea; family Philopteridae; genus Columbicola; species Columbicola columbae. The sequence continues at coordinate 2,742,729 of JADMLL010000011.1, read as the reverse complement.
TCTCCCGCCAATGGAAGAGGCTGGATGGGAGGAGGAACCTCGGTTCCTTTGATATTAGTGGCTCACGGTGCGCCACGGTTACGAAACTTCCTTTTGTGCGTGAATCTCTTTGTTTTAAAACTGGTCTAATTAAAAATCATTACAAACGATTTTGCAATGAATCCGGCCCCCGAATCGTGTTCTGCGTGTAATTTGGGGGTCCTCTTGCTGTTTCCAAATTAGGCGGTTTGACTCTACTTTCTTTCAAACTAATTCCACGTGGTACGCTTTTGAGTCACTTTTAAGTCGACGCTATTTGGTTTTGTTAGCCTACAAAATGTTTTTGTTTGTTTGTTTGCTCTTCTTTCATGGCTTCATAGAGAAAGTAAACTCCACAGAGAAGACAACCAGGACTTTGAAGCTGGACTATGATGAACACCACAAACCAGAAAGTGCTTTCTTCCCGGCAGTGTATCACTTTTGGAAGGAATGTGAAAAGTGTGCATTACTTTTGAAATGAACTCTCGTTCAAAGTGTGCAATACTTATGAAATGAATTTATTATATAAGTGTGCAGTACTTTTGAAATGAATTTCGAGAAGCTGGCTGGATGGCTTTTAATTGTCACATTCACCTGTCGTCTCACCACCTGCTAAGAACTTGGTCACTTGTCAGCTTCAGGTTTAAACGACTTCCGGTTGTATGACACATTCTCTAACAATGAACCAAATTCAAAAGTATTGCACACATTTAAAAAGGGATTAATGCAATTATACACGTTTTGGTGACAAAAATTTTCTCATAAATTGTGCATTAATTATGAAATGAATGGCTCATGAACGGCTTCCATATCTACGAAGTGAATTTTTTGGTAGGGTGTGCATTACTTTTGAAACGAACTCTCGAACTGTGTTATACAACCGGAAGTCGTTTAAACCTGAAGCTAACAAGTAACCAAGTTCTTAGCAGAAGGTGAGACGACAGAATAATGTGACAACTAAAAGCCATCCAGCCAGCTCTTCGAAATTCATTTCAAAAATACTGCACACTCGTATGACAAATTCATTTCATAAGTATTGCACACTTTGAACGAGAGTTCGTTTCAAAATTAATGCTCAATTGAGTAGAGAATTTAGTCATTTAAACCTCGATCCAACAACCAACTAAATCTTTAGCAAAAGGGTGAGACCATAGATGACTGTAACACCTAAAAGCCAACTCTCGAAGACGTGGCAGAAGACAACGAGTCTTCAGAATGAAAATCAACGAACCACTCGGTCCGGTACTTATTGATTATGGTTCGGGAGTTACTGTTATCGGAGAAATGAAATTTATAGTGTTTGAGGTAACGTTGAGGTTGATCGTGTAACACGAGAGCCACGCCTTATCGGAGAGCCGCTGAAAGTCTCGACGAAGGTGGGTGCCAGATAGGAAACAATGTCGGACAGCCTAAACTTTCTTCGGAATTCCATTCTTGTTAATTACCCGAAACATGAGCGGAATACTAAATAATTCGATTATTGTTGTTCATTTTGTTTGTACGAATTTCATTTTCTTTTCTTTTAAGGTTGATTACGAAACTATTATCTGGCACCTGGAACTTCCTACTAACAACGAACCTAATTGCGAAACTAACCTTTTCGAACAAACACGAACCTTACAAGGAGAACTGTGGCACTCGGTTAAACGCCTCCCTCCTCCCTCTCAACCCCAAAAAAAGCTTATCCAAAGTTCTGGAGGTCATTTCCGGTTTGTTGATTAACCACTTCCGAGTTTATGTGGGTAGTTGGCTGTCTTGTTCTTCTCCTTCCGGTTCTCTTCCCTTTCTCTTCACTAATGAATTAAGGAGGTTACAAAACCCCTAAGAAACCAAGGTGAGAGACTCCATCATAGGTTTTGAATATTTGCCAAATTTTGAGCGCCGCGATTCGAAAAAAGTTTCAATAACCACCGGTTAAATCATTTTAGTGCGGTATCGCCAACATTTACACAACTTCTGGTGACAATAACTACTCCAGAGTGACACAATAGAGCTCTGTTGACTCGGTTGAATACTATGGTTTGTGACTTATTGAGCGCCGTGAGATTGTTTTATATCAAAAACTGCGCCATCTGTCAAAAACTTTGAAAGTGAGACCACAACTTCGCAGAAAGAACGTGAAGTGATAATAACAACCTGAGTGACACGATAATCTCCGGTTTCGTTTGTTATTTTGGTTTAAGATGTGGAGCGCCGCGACTCGAAAAAGATTAAACGACCGCTTGTACCATTAATGTGGGACTTCAACTTCACGAAAAGAACGTGAAGAGACAATAAAAACTTCTCATCAGTTGGCAGATTTTGCAATTTCGGTTTTAGATGTTGTGAGATTAGTACTGAGCGCCGTGGTGTGGGAAAATTTGAAGAGCTACCGCCTAAACCATTAAAGTGAAATTTAAATTTTTTTGAAAATGAATTTGAGGTGTCTCTGTCGGTGTATATCATCTTGATGAGGGTGTTTTAGAACCAATCCATCTGTCAGCCATTTTGAGTTTCTTTTTATTAGTTTGTAGGGTGGTTTGTGAAGCTTTTTCGAGTCGCGGCGCTAAATATTTCCAACGAGAATAACCAAACGTGTTAACTGGAATTGATTTTGACCCTGTGAGACGGTTGATGTCACTGATCTGTGTTCTAATGATGGAGTACTGAGTGCCATGTTGTGGAGAACTTTGAAGTAACAGCGCCTAACCCATAAAAGTGAGACTTTTAATGAATTTGAGGTGACAATTTCAACCCAAAAGCGATACAATGGTTTGTATGCAGGCAATTTTGAGCGCCAGGGTCAAAAACAGCGTTGCAACTTGAAAAGTTTCATTTGTACGACTTGGCAGTAGTATTACAAGTTGCGGAGCTGTTTTTTGACATAGAATTGTCCCATGGCGCTCAAAAGTAGCAGAATATTCATTAAAAAGTCTCACATTAATGGGTTAGGCGCTGGCTCTTAAATTTTTCCACAGCACGGCTCTCAATACTCCATCATTAGACCAGAGATTAGTAACAATAACAGGCCCACAGGGTCAAAATTAAATCCAGTTAACACATTTGGTCATTTTCGTCGGGAATATTTAGCGCCGCTACTCGAAACAACTCAAATTACCCCTGAAAGAGTCTCAAAATGGCTGAAAGATGGATTGGCACTAAACCACCCTCATCAAGATGGTACACAGTGACAGAGACACTTTCATAGTTGCACAGAAAATCATGCGTCAGTCCTCACACAAAGACTCCTTGTTTTCGGCTCATCTCACTTGTCTCTCCTCAGACAACGACAATCAAGCAACAAAGGCGAGGATCAAAGACAAACACGGCAAACAATACCAACTTCCCAGCTCCCCCCGCCGCCGCCCCGGTCCCCCGAAATTTAGGTTTTTCCGGAATTTTCAATTAAATTTCATGACTTTGCGCAATTCCGAAAGCAAAAATTTTGGGAACCATATTAATGTCCCAAGACAATCGGTGAATGAAAGAAAGGAATTAATAATAACGTCTTATTGACTCGGGTTAACCTGAATAAGAAGGTACGCGTCGTACCTGAACCTGAGAAGGCATAAAAAGTAAGAAAAAGGAAATGAAACCGTAAGTGGGCTAACTCCGCCGCTCGCGCTCTATTGCTCTAACAATTCCAAACCTGTATTTGTTGCAAACTTCTACTTTTATTACTAAATATAAACTTTTTCTTGTACCTTCTTTCTTTCAGGTATAACCTAGATGTGTAACTCTGACCTCCGTAACATTTTTTGTAGAATCGTTTCACGATTAAAGGATGACCAAAGATGATTACGAATGTGAAATAATCCGTAATCATTAGGACGTGGATGGAAATTTTTTTTGATTCGGATTTCTTAAATGGTTCCATGTTTACTACTTGACTAAATTAACGGTTTAGCGTACCTGAAAAATGTACCGTGCGAACCTGAATGATTGGAGTGTGAAGCTCTGTTGTGAACTTTTGGCGTTCGGGACTTATGGTCGCTTATGGGATTGTTTGTGGGAGGTAACATTGTTTGTAGACCTGTGTCACGATACCTGGTTGTTTGTTGGTGGGGAGTAAGGTTCAGGTTGAAGGTGTAGTGGTACCTTAGAGGACTCCTCATTTTGTGGTTTGAGGGTTGTGTTAGGAAATGAAGACAGAGAGGTGTGGAGAGGCTAAAGTCTTAAGTTAATCTTCAGGGTTGGTTGACTATATTGGGGTTGTCTAACCTATTGAATAGCTGAGGAAGGTAATGGTCAGGTTGTGAATGCCTGGGTCACTCAATAAGTTGTATGAGAGATGTGTCACACGTGTGAAGAATTTGAGAGAGGGTAGTGCCGTCAATAAATTGGTGACACGTTTAGTTAATCTGTTAACTAAACTACACTGTACTACACTTGTATCCTCTACAGTTGGGTTGTTAACCTGCAGCAGAAGAAAATGGGTCAGCATGGGTTCGGTCAGTAATCCTGAAAGTGTGTCACACCAGAGTATTCAACAGGCGCTGCAAAGATCGCAAGTTTAGATCTAATTATATTGGTTATTGATATTCCGAATGACAAAAACAACCCCAGAGTGACACAAAGGATTCAGTTAAGCCCTCAAAAGAGATAGAAAAACACCGGATGTCGTGACACCAGGTGGGCCAACATCAAAATCTTCAAATAACAAGTCCACGACTGGAGGTCAATTGACAAGATGGAAGATGCAGAGAGTGTAGAGCAAGACGACCTGGCGCGCGGGTCGGTACGAACCCAATTATTTGTAAATTACACCATCGATTGCGTGAACGTAGGCAGAGCGGCGCCCGGAGGAGGCGCACCGCCGGCGAAATGAAAAGTTACCAAGACGCGACTCTAATAAAAGATTTTCGGATGATGAAAGGAAATCATTGTCAGTCAGTCAGTCATTCAGTCAGTCTTCGATGATTAACAACCGCGGAAACTCATTGCGGCTGATAACCTCGACTCGGCGATTCTTCATTATGGTAATCATACCTGTTATCTGTACCTGATCTAGTTCTTATGGATCACACCTGCACGCCGAGGCCCCAATTATGCAATTAACGATGTCAATTGGAAATAACGTGCAGGGGGATTGTCTCTCGGGTCGGGTTGCAAAATGGGAAAATCACTTCTGCGCCCCCGCGCCACTTCCATCCCCTCCCCACTCCACCCCGTCACGTGGGGGTCACCAGAAAAAGCCATTTTACAAATTTGGGCTTGTGAGTGGGTTCTTCCTGGTGTCTCTTCGTGTCACAAATCTTGGAGACACGACGGCAAAATGTCCCTCGTCATCTTACTCTTACCGACGAATTCGAATCTATTTCCGGTTTTGGTTTTGATATTTGTCAAATTGATTTTTGAATTTCCCGCCATTTTTTTGGGCTCCATCTTCCTCCAAAATTGTTTTTGTTTCCTCGTTGGCTGGTTTGTTTCTTTCTGGTGTCCTGTCTTCTTATTTTGAATTTTGTCTTACTTCTTCGTCTTTTTCTGTCGCTATCTCCTCTTTCTACTTCTTTTGATTTTTGTCTTCCGATCCTTTTCTTCATCTTTACCGTGTTTCATGTCCTCAAGGTTGGTATATGGTCTTGATGATTATACTTTTGAAAATTTGACACGAGTCCCGTGATAGTCAAAAGATTAACATTACTTACAGTAAGCTCGGGATGGCACTTACACCTCAGAGATGAAGGCATATGTCGAATGTGAAAGACAATCACAGACAAGGAGGTACTCAGTGAGTAGAAGTGTACCTGTAACCAATGAGAGGGATGAGAACCTGGAAGACATCCTCCATTATAAGTTGGAGATTTGATAGAGCCAGTAAATGCGATAAATATCAATTAATTTGTCACTATTACCAAGTTTACTTAGTAATTAAGAACAATAGCCTAATATTATATGTAGGTTCCCTGATTTATCACTTTTACCGGCTGGTTTATAACCAATCCAACTCCTAATCGGAGAAAACTTTTATTAAACTCACCATTAGGGGTTGAAGATTTTATGAAATAAACAGTTAATGTGATAAGTACTCAGTAATTACTCACATTTACCAAGTTTAGTTGATGATTATGAATAGTCGCCGGGTAATTATTTATATGTGTGTCCCATTTATCAATTTTACTGGCTAGTTTAACAAATATTCAACTTGTAATCTGAGCAAACTTTTTGTTAAAGTCCACATTACAAGTTGGAGATTATATTAACTAGTCAGTAAACGTGATAAATATGTTACGGTAAAAGTAATAAATCAGGAAAATATTTATGCGATTCCCGAAAATTATTCATAATCACCACCTAAACTTGGTAAATGTGACAAATTCCTGAGTATTTATCACATAGACTGGCTGCTGAATCAAATCTTTAAGTTGTGGTTGGCAATTAAAGGAATGTTTGCTCAGATTACGAGTTGTTCATTTTTAAACTAGCCAGTAAAAGTGATAAATCGGACAAAAATATAAACAACTACCCGGTCATTATTCATAATTGCCAACTAAACTTGATAAATGTGATAAATATCTAGAAATTTATCACATTAACCGCCTACTTTATAAAATATCTAAGTCGTAATGACGAATTTAACGAACGTTTCCTCAGATTATGAGTTATACATTTGATAAACTAACCGGTTAATGTGATAAATATTCAGTAATTTCTCAATTTTACTAAACTTAGTCGATAATTATGAATAATCTCCAGGAATAATATATATATTCGCCTGAATTTATCACTTTTACCGTAAAAATATACGTATCGCATTTACTAGTTAATTTATAAAGTATCGAAGTCGTTATCTGAGAAAGCTTTTATCAAATTCCCCATTATGAGCTGAAGATTTTATAAATTAGCTAGTTAATATGATAAACCTTCACCGATTACTCACATTCACCAAGTTTAGTTGATGATTATGACTGCTCGCCGCGTAGTCATTTACATTTTTGCCCAATTTATCACATTTACCGGGTAGTTTATAAAATATGCGACTCTTATTCCCAGCAAAGTTTTATTAATTTCACAACGCAATTTGTATATTTTATAAACTAGCCGGTAAATGTGATAAATATTCATTAATATATCATGAAAACCAATCTTATGAACAATCGGCCGAAATTATGTGTAAAGTCGCCCGATTTATCACTTTTACCGTAACATACATACGATATTATTTCCTGCTTCACAAAAATATATTTAGTTATTTATTTTATAGTTGTTTATACTCAAATTTCTGTACTGTTTTTTATTTATTGATTTATTTTCATATTTATTTATCTAGTAACTGATTGTGCTTATTTATCTACTTTTAATCTTATTTATTATACTCAAATCTTTTTTTGTGCGGTTTAAAAATATATTTTTGAATGTGTGTCCGAAAATTATATTTTAGAGCTGTTCGTGAAGTTTTGTGCGATTTTTTTTATGCGGTGTCTAACCACCGCACAAAAAGAGGTTTGAGTGTAGTTAAGATATTAAATTATTTATTTTTATTACTTTTGATTTGCTCAATTATTTATTTAGCCTGATGTTTAGTTATGTCTATTCATTGGTATATGTTTTTGATTGAATTATATACTGTATAACGTACCTAGTTAAAGTATAATTGTTACAGTTGAGTTTTAGTCTCGCTTGGAAGATATGAAACCCATCTTTCAAAAGCTCCAAGACATCACTTCGACTTCATCTAGAATCCTCACGTTTTAGTATAATAGTAGTAACACTATATAGTTGAGTTACAGTATAATTGGCTCTCCTAAAACCAAAAACAAATCATACACAAGGCTATATTGCATTGAGATACTGAAGGGTGAACAGTTAAAATTTATATTATTGTTAATATAATACTAAAAGCAGCGGGAGATGTGTGGTTGTAGTGGTTAGAGCGCCGTGTCATTATAGAAGTTGTAGTCATAGAAACAGAAGACAGCAACCAAAAACCGACAACACGAAACCAATTACAACTCCAACAAGTTGATTCATTCACAGGTCACGAGACTTGATACAGAAGACAGAAGAGAAGACAAACTAAAAGAGGAAATGGTAACAATAAATCATAGAAGATGGGAATGGGTGTTAGGACATATTTACAGAAACAAGTATCTGGTGTGTGAAGTGGTGGAGTGGTGAAGGTAGTCACCGAACCAGGTAGACAGTCAGGCAGGCAGACAGTCGTCGGCTAGCAGGTACTTGGTATGCGTGAGTGTTTGTAAAAGTGGTTTTGATTCTCGACCAAAATTTGGCGCGCGCACGTGTTTTCCAAACCGAATCGGACAAAACAAAAATTTTTTCTATTTAATCGGCTAAGTACCTAACGTACCTTAAGTACCTTATTGAATTTATTCGGGTGAGTACCTTCAAAACCGAAAATTTTTAATTTTTAACCAAAAATTGTTTGACATCCCAAATCCGATTTTGTCCCAAATTCTTCGGCTAAAATTTTTAATTTGGGGTTTGGAGGACTTAAGAACTCATTCCTAAAATACCAAAGAAATTTAAATTAATAACTCGGCAAATTTGCCGCCATTATTAGATAAATCAAAAAATAAAAATCGTTAAATTTCTTTTTTTTTGATTCTCATCGTCGAAAATTTATTTCCGCGTGATTTCGCCATAAGCTAAGTAAAGTTTTTCAATATGTGTTCGTCTTTGTGTTTCTCTCGCTTTAAACCAAATTTCGAATTTTTTTTTGTTTCTTTAAATATGAAATTTGTCAGCGTAACAAATCGTTAAATCGGTATGTGTATGTATCTCTCAAGAGTTATGTAAGGTTATGGCTCGGGGGAGGGTTGAGGGGTTGGCGGTGGAGGGTGGAAAATTTAAATCAGCGATTTGATGTGGTTTGAAACGTTTAAAATGTGGTCTGGAGGAAGGCAAATTTATGCTTTTTGCCTCCTAGAGGTCGTGGAAGTTTTTGATGAATAGTCTGTGGTATTGTCTGTGTGAGGAAAACAGACCGGAAGTGAGGAGAAAGCTCTGTGCTTTGGCTGTGCTAGAATTTTTTAATTTGAACTTATCGTCAAAGTTCTTGGAACTGGATCCGCAAAGACGTTTTGAATTTTGTTTGTTGATTAATCCTCACGATTTTGAGCTCAGATCCTCTGTGCGAGAGAACAGAAATGAATATCAAATATTCTGTTCTCGATGGTGGCTATGATTATTTGGTTAGTTCCTCCAAATCTTGGACAGATTCGTTCTAAATTTGTTGGTTAGTTTAATCCTACCGATTTCAAGAAGTCTGAGCTGATTTTTATATTCCAGGGAGCAGAAATAAATATCAAAGATTCTGTTCCCATTGTGGGTTCTGTTTATTTAGTCGAAATCCCCGGATTATGTTCTCCAAAACTTGAACAGGATGGTTCTAAATTCCATTGGTTTATTTCATCCTCACGATTTCGTATTGCCTGAGTTCTGATTTTCTGTAGGAAGGAACAGAAATTAACATAAAACATTCTGTTCCTGTTTTTGTTCTTATGAATTCCCAGAAGATCTTGAATTTCGTCCTTCAAAACATGAACAGAATCGTTTTAAATCCTGTTTGTTGATTTACTCCTCAGGATTTTGAATAGCCTGAGCTGATTTTCTGTGCGAGAAAACAGAAATGTATACAATTTTTCTGTTCCTCTTGGTGGTTCTAGTTATTTGGTAATAACTCTCGAATTTCCTCCTCCAAAACTCCAACAGCATCGTTGTGAATTCTGGTGGTTGATTCAATCCTCACAATTTTGAATAGTCTGAGCTCTGATTTCCTGTACGAGGAACTGAAATTAGCTAAATCATTCTGTTCCCGTTCATGGTTCTAATTATTTAGTTGAAGATCTCAATTTTGTCTTTTAAAATCGTTCTACATTTTTTGTTGTTGATCTTATACCTATCACCTCGAAATCTCTGCGCTGATTTTCTGTCCTCAAAGAGCAGAAATGAACGTCGGATACTCTGTTCCTTCGGTGGTTCTGATTATTTGATCGAAAGTCTCGGATTATGTTCTCCAAAATCTCAACAGATTCGTTCTAAACTCTGTTTGTGGATTTAATACCACAATTTCGAAACATCTGATCTGATTATCTGTTCAAGAGAACAGAAATGAGCATCAAATACACTAACCCCGGTGTTGGGTTTGTTTACTTGGTTGAAAATCTCGAATTTCGTCCCCCAAAACCTAAACAGAATCGTACAAAATTTGGCTTTCATGCTTACCATTTCGGAGTGTCTGAGCTATCTTGCAACTGTGAAGGAACAGAAATGAACTGAAAGCTCTGTGCTCTCGCCATTTTTTTGGCTGATAAGAAAAGTCTCGAATATTTGGACACCACCTGCAAAAATTTAAAAATTTCTCTGAATTCAGTTTGATTATTTGTCTGTATTGGGGGAACAGGAATGAACAGAACAGCTTTCCGTTCGCAAGGGAAAAGTTCGTGGGTATGAAACCATCTTTCAAAAGCTCTAAGACATCGTTTGGACTTGAATTTTCACGAAAACCTGGAAGAGTCTACTCACCCCAAAAAGCTCTTCGAAAGCTTCTGGATTCGATTTCTGGTTCAGCTCTAACACTCACAACCCAAAATTCAATTTCTTCCTTCATTTTTCCCCCCTCCCCCATCTTCTGTCTTCCTCTTCCTCTCAGGTACGGATCCATTTCCAAAAATTCCTCAACACATCGACATAATCGTTACACGAATACTAAGTCACCGTGTGCACGGGGATCCTCGACACCTCCGAACGACATATTTAGAATAACAATGAAAGCTTTCGTTGTTACGCAATCCTAGAATCCGACTCACACGGAAGTGGGAGAGAATAGGAGAGGAGAGGAGGGGGATGTTGGATGAGTGCGATAAACCTGAAAGTAATGAGGTACCTGATTTTTATCTCTCTGGCCCCCCGAAATTTTTACTTACTTCGCCCACGAAATTTATTATTCGGTCGGATTATGTTTTGATTTAAATCGCCCGGGTGTAATACCTAGAGGACGATGGGACGGGGGTGGAGGAGAGGGGACATCATCCGAAAATCGTACCTGAAAAGGAAAAACGCAAGACAGAGAGAGAGAGAGAGTTTTATCTTTAATTCGAAAACAATGAGAGTTGTGTTTTTGGAGGATTCGAGTCATAGTCATTCGCGCAGGTAGATATCAAAATGGAAGAAGACGCCCCGGAGGGTTTTGGCCTTTGATTTTTTATTTTATTTTTATTTTATATTATTATATCTTCGCCGTCTAATTTAACCCCCTCCACCCCCTCTCTGTACCCCCACCTTCCTTTTTTCTCTTTGAAACGAAGAAGTAGGAAGAAAGTCGCGAGATTATTTTATTTCCTGTTTGCTTCCACCTTCTTCAACGCGGCTGATAGAAAGCAGACGACGTTGATACGCTATGTCTGTGCTATGACGTGGGATTAGAAGCTCTTTCCCTCCCTCCACTCCCAACCTTCTTCAACTAACCTACGTCTAGAAATCTTTTTGCTGACATGTGAACGTCTTTTGTGGTATTGGCTAGTGCTGTAGGGTTGAGGAAGAAAGCTGTTAGCTACTCAGACAGAGGTAAGGGAGAGAGGCCATGTCTTCTGTTTGTGTTTCTCATGAAAACAGATCGCGTAAATGAAGATCTCATTGAAATCTGTAGAATTTTTGGCTAAAATCGCCCTAGTGTAGTTTATTTGTAAAATGAGATTTTGACGAGTGTGCATTACTTTTGAAAGAAGGTGTAGTTCTCTGTGGACATTACTTCTGGAATGAGATTTTGATGAGAGTGTACATGACTTTGCGGAAGGCTGTGACTGAGTGGATAAAATGAAAGGGCGAAGAGGAATACGTTTCTGATTATCTACACGCATAAAAACAAATCGCGTAAATCGAGATCTCATTGAAATTTCTAGAAGTCGAGGTATTTTTGGCTAAAAAGAATCGCCTGAGTGTCCATTAGGTCGAAGATGAATTCTTACTGAATGTGTGCATTAGTTCTGGAATAAGATTTTGATGAGAGTGTGCATGACTTTTGAAATGAGATGCAGTTCAATGTGTGCAATACTTTTGAAAGAAGGTATACTTTGATGTGGGCATTACTTCTGGAATGAGATTTGGGTCAGAGTGTGCATGACTTTAGGGGGAAGCTGTGAAATGTCTACAATTCGAGAAACTTTTGGCTAAAGAGGATCACCTAAGCGTGCATTATTCATACAAAGAATTCTTACTGTCTGTGTGCATTACTTCTGGAATGAGATTTTGATGAAAGTGTGCAATACTTTTGAGATGAAATGCAGTTTAATGCGTCCATTACTTTCGTCTCCCGCAATCACTTCGAAGATGATTTTATTTACACTATGATGTCAGTCTATGAAAGAAGTACTTGGTACCAGGTAGCTTTTGATTTCGATTCCCTTCTACCTCCTCCTCTTCTAACGACAAATCCTTTGGCTGGTATTTGTTTGAATCAATTTAAAATCAATTTGAAATCAATTTGTAGAAAAACTTTCCTTCCAGAGGTAAATTACAATTCAATTCAATTTATTTCTTTATGAGAGACAACTTAGCTGTAATAATAGTCAGTCAAGTCTCGTTTTACGCGAATTCAAAATGTCTAATGAGGTATCAAACTACAAGTCGTCGTCTTCTAGAATACGCCTGTAATTTTATAGACGCATAAAAACAGACCGCGTAAATGGATATCTCATTGAAATCTGTTGAGTCGAGAAATTTTTTGCTGAAGAAAATCGCGTAAACGGGTTTGTTTATAAAAGAATTCTTGCTGAATGTGTGCATGACTTCTGGAATGAGGTTTTAATCAGTGTGCACTACTTTTGAAATGAAATTTTGAACAGAGTGTGCATGATTTTTGAACCAAGATGTAGTTTGATGTGAGCATTACTTCTGAAATGAGATGTTGATCACTGTGCACACCTTTTGATATGAGATTTTGAATATAGTGTGCATGACTTTTGAAACGAGATGTGATTGGGTGTGTGTGCATTACTTTTGAAAGATGATATAACAACAATACGCCGTAGAAAATGTAGAAAATTTTGCAATGACATCACGTGGCTAGACAGGTCGATGACTCGTCAGTTTTGCTCAGTGTTGAACCAAGGAAGAAAGGAGAGGTACCTGTGTACCTGAGACGAAGGAACCGGAAATAATCGAGCTTTGACGTTACCTAGAAACCGGGAGACACATTCTCAGTTGTGGTGAAATCAAATTACAACAAGCGGAAGTGGAGTTTTCGGGAAATCCCAAAACGAAGTTGGTTCACCGGATGTAAACTCTCGCTCGAAGAATTTGTTATAATTTATACAAACGGCAAAGGCCTAGTTTTACGCGGGTTCTTTTTTTACGCGTTTCCGTCAAGAACTTATTTCGAAAATACACCGTGTTAAGGACGCAAAAGAACCTGATCCATAAATAATGTCACCACGCTCGTGAAAAGTGTTGGTTTCATAAATAGTGCACGCTCCTTTCCAAGAATCCATTCCATAAATAATGCACAATACTACCCATTTTATGATGATTCACTGAATGATTTTCACTCAAATCAGGAATGTAAGGTTGGTACACTTTTACCAAGAAGTGATTTCATAAATATTGCACACATCCTATAATTATTTATTCCGCAAATAGTAAAAGCTTTTACGAAGAATCTATCAGACAAATTATGCGCCCTCTTGTCAAGACCTTGTTCAAGTACTAACCACTCTTAAATGACTTCTTGTTTCAAAAGTATTGCACACCTCGATCCAAATCTCATTTCTAAAGTGATGGATATATTCAGCAACAATTTTTCTTGTACATAATAGACGCTCAGGCGATTTTCTTTAGCGAAGAACTCCCTAAGTTGTACAGATTTGAATGAGATCTCCATTTACGCGGTCTGTTTTATGCGTCTAGATAATCAGAAACGTTCCTCTTCGCCCTTTCATTTTGTCCATTCAGTCACAGCCTCTCCTAAGGTCATGCACACTCTCATCAAAATCTTATTCCAGGAGTAATGTCCACACCAAACTACACCTTCTTTCAAAAGTATTGCACACTCGTCAGAATCTCATTCATTTGGGGATCAGGAGATATTCGTTAGCAAAAAATTCTACAGATTTCAATGAGGTCTTTGTTTACGCGATGTAAAGTCAGTTCTGAGCTATAAATCTAATATATTTTACGGTAAAAGTAATAAATGAGGCAAATATATACGTAGTTCGAGGCGATTACTTATCATCACCATCTAAGCTTGAGAAATGTGACCAATTACTGAATATTTATCACATTTACCGGCTAATTTAAAACTATCTGGTTAATGTGATTAATAGTCAGACATTTATCACATTTATCAAGTTTAGTTGTTGATTATGTATAATCGACGGGTAATTATTTACCTATATTTACGGCCGATTTATCACTTTTACTGGCTAGTTTATATAATATTTGACTGTTAAACTCAGCAAACTTTTAGAAACTTCCCATACTGAGTTGGCTATTTTACAAAGTAACCGGTAAATGTGATTAATATTCAGAAATTTGTCATATTTACAAAGTTTAGTTGGTGATTATGAATAATCGCCGGGAATTGCATACATTAATATATATTCACCTGATTCACATATAATATTTTATCACATAAGTAATCACATTTACTGGCTAGTTTATAAAACCTCCAACTCTGAATGTGGAATTAAGTAGAAGTTTGCTGAATTTAAGAGTTGGACACTTGTTAAACTAGCCAGTAAAAGTGATAAATCGGCAAAGAGTATAAATTATTATCGATTATTCATAGTCATCAACCAACCTTGGTAAATGTTACAAATGATGAATAGTAGAATAGTCTTGGTGATTATGAATAATTCACGGGAATTATTTATATTTTCGGCGGATTTATCACTTTGACCTATATACTATTACATGACAGTGCTTATAATATAATAAAAAATGATAATATTTTGTCGGATATATATTTTGAAAATGGTCTAAGTCCTCAATCAGGGTTTGAATTATTGTTAATTGATTGACTGATTACCTTTGAGAGAGGAGAAGAAGAAGGTTGTAGCACTGGTATTGGTGGTTCGGTTTTTGATGGAAACCTGGAATTATAATATAAAGGTTATATTATAATGAAAGGTCAAGGCGGTCCAAATGCATTGAATGCCAAACGATGACAAAATGCCTGTTTTTTGTTCAGGTACGCTTAACGCCTTATAAGTAAATATTTCAGGTAGATGCATGTGAGAAGTGAAGCGTTTTCATTTCCCTGCATTTTTATGGCCTTAATTATCCGTGAAACGAGCGTTGCAAACTTTAAAAACCAGGACCGTAGCTTTATTTGGATGAATGCAATTATCCGCGTGTCCTCCGGAGTCTGTCCGGAATGGTGAACGACTCGTGACGGAGATGTTTTCATCGTCTTTCGCCGATTTCGGTTGATGTGTCCTTTTTCCTCGTCGTCCTCCTTGCTTACCTTCCTTTCCTTTACCCTTTGACTTCCTCTTGCCTTCCTTTTTGATGGTCATTACTGCCTGTTGAAATGTGCAGTAGTTTTGAGAAGAACCATCCCACCGATTGAGTTATGTGTGCAATATTTATGAAATGAAGTCAAATTAGTGTTAACAGTTTACCCAGGCAGATACAGGCTGTTGTTAAGACAACAGAAATCATTTCTAGACGGTCTAACGTGGGTGCAGTATGACAACAGTGACTGAGTGGGGTAGCTACAGGACAGATGGAGCATGTGGTCATCTACCTACCATTAGTCCGATTGAGATACTCTGGAATCTACCTTGGATCCGAGGGACTTGCTTTAACCCATACTAGCTGATAGATGGGTTAGGCTAATTCTTCTCGTTGGTTGCTGTGGGTCTGTTGTGACTTCCTAAATATGACTTCTGTTGCCTGTCATTGTTTTAAACACTTCTTTCCTACACATCCCAATCTTTAGAGCTTTCATCGGTCTTTGGATCTCTGTCTACCTTCAAACCTTCCACAGATCTACTGCTACCTCCTTTTCTTCAATCCCACTCAAACCCAGACGGTTCAAAGAGAAAAGAACACTTGATTCGTGGAACAGAAAAAACGACGAAGAATTTTTATCCACTATAACTATCCACAAATTCCGGTTAGGTGACTAGCTGACAACAGCTAAATTTTCGCCCAAGTACTTCTCTCTATTCACGGTTCATTTCAATATTCGTACAGCATCCCAGACGCATCTACCTCTAGACTTTAACTTCTGGCTTTCATCTCTTCTCTCCACTCCTCCTAACCAAAGTCCTACCTGTACCCTTTATTACCTATGACATGCGTCTGTTACTGTTACCCCAAACCAAAGGTTAGTGAGTCTGTTGTTCAGATGAAAATCGTTCTGAATGTCTCACGAGATGTGCATTATTTATGAAATGAGCTCTGCATTCTATGAGTGTCCAATATTTATGAAATCAATACCTCATTCAAATGTGTGTTATTCTCAATTTGATTCCTCTTAAAAGTGTGCATTACTTTTGGAATGAACATGGGCTAAGAGTGTGCAGTATTTATGAAATGACCCTTTCACGAATGTGTGCATTAATTTTGAAACAAACTCTGGATGGAAACGTGCATCTATCATAGACTTAATATATTATCTAAGGTGTTGGTCTGTTACCTAGATAAAACTGTTTGAAGCTGAACCAACTACTCATTGCCTCCGAGACTGGTGACTGTTAGCTAGGAGATAAAATTAGTTTCTTGCATTCACTCTTCCAGGAAGCTGACAGATATTAACAAAACGGTTTCAGAACATGTTGTCTTTGGAAATTTTCCCGGAAAAACGAAACAAAAAGCCAAAAAAGGGAGAAAGGTAGGAGGTAGAAGGTAGTAGAGGAAGAAATTTAAGTTTCTCAAAGCCCCAAATTATTGACGAATCCGAGGATCTTGATGTTACGCAATTGTTATGTGTCAGTTTTTCACGAAAATAACTTTCTTTCGAATTACAGTATTTCGAAAATCGAATTTAGTCATTTTTTTCCAACCTTTAGACCAAAAAAAAAGTGGAGAAAAGAAATAAATTTTTGAGTTGAGGAGGGGGAGGGGGCAGCAGGGGGCGTCAAAAATGGAAAGAAGTCGTGCTGGAGAACATCTAACATTTAAATTAGACGCTCGCATATCATTTTCTCTTTATTCCGAGTCCAGAGTCAGACATTTTGATAAATTAATTTTATGTATCTATTAATTGAACCCCTATATCGGCCTTCGAGTTATTGATTTATTGCTCCGTCGGCCATTTTGAAATTTTTTATTTACTTAGTATTTCGTTTGTCTTTTAGGGTTTATGTCTGTCGGTCCCGTTCTGGATATTTTCCTGATAAAATTGAAACCGCTTTCGTTTTGATTTTTTTCGGCCCTGTTATCTGGACAGTTGACAAGTACTGGAACTGAAAGTTGGAGTCTGTTTGGATACTATCAAGGTCTCGTGTCTTGGGAGTGGTGTAGACGATTTGAATGAGGTTTGGTAGACGAACACCCGAAAGAGAGCTGAACAAACGGTTGTGCTGACTTGTTGACGCTACTAGAGCTACTACAACGACCCATTTTCTGATCTACTATGTCTGATATGACGATAAAACTGATGAATCGGTCGTGTATGTATGTTATTCCCGGCGATTATTCATAATAACCAACTAAACTTGGTAAATGTGAGAAATTACAGAATATTTATCACATTTACCGGCTAGTTTATAAATTATCCAACCCATAATCTAAGCAAACTTTGTTTACATTCCCGTTATGAGTGGAGGATTTTATGAACTAACCGGTAAATGTGATTAATCGGATGAATAATCTTGTAGTTCGATGCGATTGTTCATAATCACTAACTAAGCTTTATCAACGTGACAATTTACTGAATATTTATCACATTTACCGTTTGCTTCATAAAATATTCAACTCAATGAGAGATTTAATAAGGTTTCCTTAGGTTGTTAGCTAAATATTCTATAAAATAGCCGGTAAATATGATAAGTATTCAATAAATTGTCATTTTTATAAAGCTTAGCTAGTGGTTATGAATAATCACCTTCGAATTACGTATACATATTCGCCTGATTTATCACTTTTTACCGTAACATATATTAGGTGTCACGCACAGAACCGACGTTTATACTATTCTCCACTCGAACTATCTAAAGAACATTTTGGAGCATCCTTATGCTATAGTTTCCTGTTGGTCGTCTGAAGGTCTATTTAGGGCGTATTCCGCCTTTCCTGTCAAGTACAACAGCAGATTCTTTGTATTATTCAAACCATCCCTCTCTTGGAACATGCTGCAGTTATTTTTTACTCGAATTCTTAAAACTCTCCCTCCTTGTAGTTGAATCAGATCACAATTCCGTGTCTTTTGGTCTTCTACCACTCCCAGCTCTCTCTCTCCGACCTTCTTGGGCTTTTTACGCAACTGGTTGTTAAGCCTTCCCGGAACTATCCTTTCTTGCAATACATGAAGACCTCTTTTGACCGTCTTCAGCAATTTTTGACAACTCTTACAGGCTTTCTCAAAACCGTATCCGTTTTCAGTCTTCCTGTTGTCTTTGACCTTCTGCTAATAGATCTATTCTCTTGTCTGCCTTAACATTCCTTCTTTGGAAGAGTATTTTGGTTGTCTTTGGTCTTCTTTGCTTCCTATTACGACAGATTGACTCGTCTACTCAAAATAATCCATCTTTTCAGTTATACGAAGATCTGCTTTTAAGTTCTTGTGGCACTATAACAACTTGTTTTGCTCATCTCTTCTGCTATTTCTGTTTATTTTAACCATCTTCAGTCTTCCTGGTCTTCTTTTACGTGGGAATACATACGCTGCTTAAAACTATCCTTCCAATTGGTCGATCTCCACCTTGCCTGACTGCTACCCTTCTCTCTGAATTTCAAGAGACCATTTTAACCTTTTACTCCTATCACAGATGATTTTCTAAAACTTTTCCTCTTCCGGTACAGTGAGAACACGTTTCTGTTGTCATCATTGTTCTATTACATAGTTTTCTCCTTCCCAGGTATCTTCAGCCTCTGCTTGCTATACCAGGCCTGTTTCAACTATCCTTGGGATATCTATGTAGTCATAGACGTAACTCAATTTCCCTGTCTATCTTCCTTTTCCAGATCATTCCAATCGTCTTCCTCCCTGTCTATAATTGCTTTCTTTTGTCTACGTCTTCTCCCGTCAATAGTTGTCGGTTTCTCCTGTCAGCCCCTCTTACATAAACCTCCAAACGTGATTTCCAGCTTCCGTGACCTCTCATTCATCCGTCTGATCATGAATTATTCATAAAAAATATTTTTTACCTCATCAGCGGAAACATAATCCTTTCAGCAACTCACCACACAGTCTGATAAAATCGATACGATCATCTTCATTTCCGGTTTTATAAACTTTCATCCGTAGGAGCCGCCACTGCTCGCGCTGTCATCTTCCTCGAGTATTAATTATGTTCGAGAGGTCTTCATGGTGGACGTGGCTCATAAAAATATTAAATAAAACAAACAAACAAACATTTCGTCATGATTTTGATTGTTCCCTTGGGCAGGTATGCAGGTAGGCTGGCAACCCTTCAAGGTCTCCGACCCAATGCGGATGTTACCTCGAGAGAAATCACCGTCGAGGATTCCCCACCATTTTGATTCCTGTGGATTCACGATCGATTGTTCGATGACGTTTCAATTTATTTTTGTTAGTTTCAGGTACGGAACCACGGAATCCCATTCAGGATGTAGAACCAAGAGGAAGTGGGGAAAAGGAAATCGCAATAAGGATTCTTCTTCAGGGGCCAGACACGATGGGGGTGATGTAAAAGAGGAGATATACAAAAACCGGAAGTGATATACGATGGAAAGAACTGAATCCCGGTGCTAGTTACAAGAAAGGGTGAACCTAACAGAAACAGAACAGAACAGGACAATGAAATTCAAAAAATCCGTCGAGGACATGAACTCAAATTTGATGAGAACTTTGGTGGCGCTTTGGTGGATGCTTTCCTGGAGGGAGATCGCCGGACAGGATTTTTTCAAGAACTTGGCGCCGGCTCCCGGAAACAGCATCACGACACAGATGAAACAGTTGATAATGATGGTAAGTTGAAGAAGACCTCACCCCATATCCACCCCCGCTCTCTCTCCAAACAACAAACCTGAATTTGCGCGCGCTTTTCAATACTCATTTCCGGTAGACTCATATAATATTCATCCCCATCCCCTAATCACTTATCTGTCTGATACATCATCGATGACGTAAAATCGATGGGTACTAACTGGGTGGTCAGTGTGTCGTCCTCTATCTTTGTATTCTGTACGAGTCATTCAGATTAACTCAGTTTCGTTATATTCTTTATGTTCGCTGTGGTGTTTTGCTGTGGGTGGCTAGCTTTCCCTGTTGTGTGTCACACTTTCTTAGGCACACTTTCTATCGCCTTCCTGCTTTTGAACACTTCTCTTCTTCAATTCTTTGAACACCTGGATGCCTTCACGGCCAATAGTCGTGGTGATTAAGTCCAACAGAGATTTCCACTCGGGTAGATACTACCACTACTACTAGACCTTTCTGCGCTACTTCTAAATGGGTTTAGATCTTTTTCCCTATTCTGACCAACGATGACGCCGAGGAAGTACTTGATGGCCTGGTTGAATAGTCTCTCAACCAGAGCTTTGATGTTCAATCTCATGACCCTGAGGCGTACAGTTCTTCAGGGCGAATCACTATACAGTAATGTCTTAGCTCAATTACTCGTTTCCTTTTCAATTATTCCATACAGATTTAGCAATGGCCCATTTCATAAATAGTGCACAATTTTAGTTGGAATTCAATTCTTAAGGATGGTAGTCTCTTACAAAGAACTCATTTCATTAGTAAACCAGGAGTTTGTTTCATAAGTACTGCACACTTTGACGAAGGATTTGTTTCATAAGCATTACGTACTTGTTGGAAGAATTCTGTTGGCAGGTGTTGAACAGATTTAGCCATAGCTCATGTCATAAATACTGCACACTTGAAGGAAGAGTTCATTTGAAAAGTTCAAAGCAAAAGACCTCATCTCTTAAATAGTGCATTATTCTAAGGAGAACTCGTTTCATAAGTATTGCACACGTCAACCATGATTTTATTTCGTAATGATTGCACGGTTTAACAACATCTCGTTTCATATATAATGCACACCTTTAACGCAAGACCTAAACATCTGGTGTATATCACAAAAACATAAGCCATCTGCTACAAAGAATTTATTTCATAAATACTGAACGCGTTACTTCTGACTGACTCCCCAGCACCAGTCAGGAACTTTTCTCTCAAAAAAATAAATCATCCGGGAGGAGGACACAGGGGCGGAGGGAGGGAAACCAAAAGAAAAAAAAACCCGACAACCGAATTTCAATCTTCCCCGTTTTCACTTAACAAGAAAAAGACAATATTAATGTCTTTTCATGTGATACCAGAGAAAAGTGGTCACGACGGTCACGCCAAAGCGGTGGAAAGTTGACTCACGATTTCCACCAGATAAAAAAATTCCTCCCTCCCTACCTCCCCTGGCCCCTCCTCAGGTGGCCTCCGGGTGTTTTGGATCAGCATACAGGCACACAGACAAGCGACTCCACGATTCTGTATTTCATCATAGTTCAAAGCTCTCGTAACAGGAGGAAGGAGGAGGGAGGGAAAGGTCATTGGTAACGACTCTAAAAATATCTTTGAGTGACCTCCAAGAGGAGGAAGAAGATGATAATGAGAAGAAGAAGAAGGAGGAGGAGGAGGAGAGAAATTCAATAAAAATTTCTTAGACGATTTCGACTAACACCCAACAGTGGATCTCATCTTAATTTATTAACCAATTATTACTTGAAATTATGGTTTATCTGAATACATAAGTCTCATAACTCTAGAGATCGATTCTTCTCCTCTCCCTCCGTCCCTCCCCGTTCCTCCTTTACTACCTCCTCCAAGAAAACAGTTCCTCGTTTTTATCTATCAACTTAGTATTAACAATAAGAATCTAACGCTACCGACGTCTTCCTCTCCTCTTCCTCCACTCCCTCCCACCTCTCTTCCTCCTCCTCTCTCCTCATCATAAATTAATCCGAAAATCATTTTCACTCAACATGGAACGAGAGAGAGAGAGACGGTTCCTCCTATGCGTCATGGAACCCCCGAAGGCATTCACGTTGGCCTCCACTGAGAAAATCGCATAAAACAAAACCGTAGTCATTTTAAAACGCATAACTGAATCATGAATGTTTCATAAAACCTCGCCGCCTACTTATACAGGGAAACGGTTTGATAGATAAATTAATAAATGTCCTCTATTTTATTTATTTATGTATTTATGAAAGTCGTCTGAATCGATTATGAGAGATTTGGTAAACGTGTGGTACACGTGTCTCCGAGAGGAGATTTGAAAGTGTGATAATCCGTTTCCTTTGTCTTTTTATTTTGGTTTTGGACAACTATCGACAAGGCTGTGGTCACGTTCATAGGAGATACGTTTCATAAATAATGCACATTGAATCCTGGGTTAGTTCTTTAAGTTGAATGGTTCATTTCAAAAATGTGAGAGTAGCTTCTAGTAAGGGTAGTTTATTCCCAAAAGTGATGCAAAGTTTTGAGAGAATTTATTTCATAATTAATGCACACTCACTACCTGAGTTTTTCTCCACTTCATAAGGTGTTCTTTCATAAGTAATGCACACTCAGCCTGAGATCATTACAAAAGTAACGCACACTTTCTTTGAGAAATAAAATTCAGAGATGACGTATACTTTCAAGAGACGTTCATTTCATAAATAATGCACACTCGTAGCCTGAGATTTTCTGCAATTCATAAGACTTTTATTTCATTAATAATGCACACTTTTACAAAGGATAGTTTATTCCAAGAATGTTGCACACCCAAAACGATTCCAGAAAGAAATTTCAGACGAGACGAAATTCATTCATAAATAATGTCCATTTGCATGAGATATTCTTTCAAAATTAATGCACACTCATAGCCTGAGTTTCTCTCCAATTCATGAGACGTTTATTTCATAAATAATGCACCCTTCTAGAATGTATAGTCTATTCCAAAAGTGATGCACAGTTTTAAGAGATACTCATTTGATAATTGATGCCCCCTCTTGTAAGGCATTACTTCCATAAATAATGCACACTGGCGGCAAAGCTTTATTCTAAAAGTAACTTATACTCGAATGAGGAACTCATTTCATAATTAATGCACACTTAACACCTAAATTTATCCCAAACGTGATGCACACTTTAGTGCGGAATCTCTTTCATAAATAACCGGCACCCATAACGAGAGTTCATTGCAGACTTTCTTGAGGAATTTCTTTCATAATTAATGCACACTCATAACAAGAGTTAATCCCAAAAAGTGATTCACACGTTTGAGAGGATAATTTCATAAGTAATGCACACTTCCTTGAGGCATTTACTTCATAAATAATGCACACTTGTACTAAGACTCTATTCAAAAAGTCAGCAACACATTTTTGGGGGACTCATTTCAAAATTCATGCACACTTCCATGAGATATTCATAGAGACGCTCACTATTGCGTTTATCAATATTAAAATCTCGTTTTTGTGGTTCAAGATGGCGCCTCGCTCATTTGTTTTGCTAACAAACAAGTTTTTTGTTTGGAATATTTCTGTCCGAGAGCAGACTCGGCTCCTCGTTCAATCCAATTCCGCATTTTCGCAACATGGCCTGGCCTGGCCTAGCCTGGCCATGTCTCCAGTTTGAGAAAGAAGTTGAATTGAGATCAGAGTCAAGGCCTCGACCGGTTATGTGTGTGTTTGTGTGCAACTAATTCCGTGTTTGTGTCACACCGATTTCAACTTATTCATTTAGGTAATAATTAAATACAAAAACACAAACTCGATTGAACTGAGTTTGATTTCTTGTTTTGTTGTGTCCCTTTGTGTCTGTGTTTGTGTGTTTTAACTGTAACACACCACCAATCACCGTGAATGTGTATCAATAGACCATGTTTGTGGCAGTTGGACTTGTTACACCCGTCATTCTTTGTGTTTGGTAATCGATGTTATCCTCCCATCTACGCCCCGTCTGGATTCGACTGTCATCACCCTGTAGGGTGCTTTGTATCATTGGTCACGTGACCACACCCACGGTTACAGAATAACGAGACGTGGAACCGATTGTTTTAAATTCCATGTTATGTACGCTTCTATAATTTGTCTTCATGAATAATTTAGGAGGATAACAACTGGGGAGAGGTCAACTGCTCTTATTCAAAAGTGTGCATCACTTATGAAATAAATCCCTCAAGAAGCC
The DNA here is from genome assembly GCA_016920875.1 of Columbicola columbae. Taxonomy (NCBI): domain Eukaryota; kingdom Metazoa; phylum Arthropoda; class Insecta; order Psocodea; family Philopteridae; genus Columbicola; species Columbicola columbae. Next base: position 2,718,467 of record JADMLL010000011.1, on the reverse strand, counting down.
TACAGTAGTTTGGCTACGAAACCACCTAACGAGTGTGCATTATTTATGAAATGGATTCCTCAGTAAATTGTGCATTAATTATGAAATGAGTTCCTCATGCGACTACACGTTACTTTTGGAATAAAGATTTGCCGCCAGTGTGCATTATTTATGGAAGTAATGCCTTACAAGAGAGGGCATCAATTATCAAACGAATACCTCTTTAAACTGTGCATTACTTTTGGGATAAACTACCCTTACTACAAGTGTGCATCATTTGTGAAATAAACGTCTCATGAATTGGAGGAAAACTCAGGTTATGAGTGTGCACTAATTATGAAATGAGTGTCTCAGGAAAGTGTGAGTAATTTCTGGATTGTATTCCTTAAGGAAAGTGTGCGTTACTTTTGGAATGATGAGTATGCAATATTTATGAAATGAATCTCCTTTAAAACTGTGCATTACTTTTAGAATAAACGTATGGAATGAATCTGTCCTGTAAGTGTGCATTATTTATGAAATGAATCATGTCAAGTGTGCATTAGTTATGAATTAAACAGCTAATGATAATGCTTCCTGATTTTTTGGGACGAATTCTCCATAAAGTGTGCATTATTTATGAAAGAATCTCCCTTAAATGTGTGCATTACTTTTGAAATGAAATCTCGCCACAAGCGTGCAGTATTTATGAAATAGCTTAGAGATGAATGCCTAAGTGTCAATTAGGGGTGTGTGAAGAAATAATTTTATTACTGAGAGATGTTCTAGAAACAGACAGACACTCAGACAGACAGGCAGGTGAACGATTCCCACGACTTCTAGCCCAGTTACATACATTCATGTATACATAAATGGCTTCCTATGGATCAATAAAGACTGGATGCCTACGGGAGGTAGAGAGAGAGAGAGAAAGGAGGAAGAAAATATGAGAGAATATGAGGCAAGGGATGAGAAGAAGAGAGAGAGAGTGAGACAAGACAGGGCAAGAGAAAGATAGAATGAAATGAAGATAGATAGAGAGAGAGAGAGAGAGAACACCATAAACGAATTTCGAAACATTTCGAACGATTTCGCCAACAGCAAGCAATCAATCCTTAACTCGCAGCCTGTTATTAAAACAAAGGTTTCGAAAAAGAAGTGCAAAAAAAAAATATTTTTAACAAAATCATTCAGGTATGAGGAACTGGAAACCTTAAAATCCAACCGAAAGATACAGTTACATAACACATCATGAGCCCGGTCAATGTACATAAATAAAAAACTCATGTTCTCCGTCGGATTCGGCTTTTTCGGTCCCACACACTCACACACACTTCGATTTTCACTTTCGAGACAGCGTACCTATCCCCCTGATAGCCTGACTGATGACGCTTTTGTCATATATCACGCCTTCGGGTTGAATAAACCTGACTACCTTCCTTCCTCTCCCCCGGTCCCTCTCCTTCAGCGCAACAACGAAAAGTCTAAAAACAAATAATTACGTCGGATTCGCGTCGGAAAGATGTCTGATTAATTCTTCATCTTCTCCTCTTCTGTCTTCTCTCTTTTTTCATCTTAGTCATTTTATTTGATGGCGATAAATTGTCGGGGAAGTCCGTATGCGATGACGAAAGCCTTTCATCGAGGAAACGAAACTCTTCATCAACGGAACCTTAAAATGTTGATTGAGGCCGCGGTGCAACAATGTGAAAGAAATAACAGAAAAAAAATTCTTCTTCCTAGAAACCGGAAACGTGACCCCACCGATGGGACCAATCCGATGCTGAAGGAAATCGGAAAATGAGATAAAAATGTTGCATAGTTTCTGTTTTGAAGGCGTTTCTGGTGGCCTAAGGAGACTTTTCTTATGTCTAATGGCGGAGAGTTGAAAGTATCTGATTGACTGGGGGAAGATGTGACTAGTTATGGTAATGCCAGAGTAGTTCAACTATACCCCAACTATGATCCTGCTAGAGAGTCGCTAGAGCCGCTAGAGAGAGAGGTAGAAATTTCGAGGAAACACAGGGAGAAGATAAGAAAGGAAATTAGAGAGAGGCAGAGAGAGGAAAAAAAAAGAGAGGAGAAGAGGGAGAGGAAAAGAGAGAGCAGGAGAAAGAGAGAAAGTGGCACAACAAAATAAAAACAAAAAGAAAAAATAGAAAGAAGGAGAAAAGAAAGAACAGAGAGAGAGTGAGAAAGAGTGAAAGAATGAAAGAAAAAGAAAGGAAAGTAGGGACGGGCAGAGAGAATAAAAAAAAGAGAGAAGCAAGGGAAGAAGAAAGAGAAAAAGAAAAGAGAGAGTCAAGGAGAAAAATAAAGAAAGATAAAGAGAGAAGGAAAATGGAAAAGAAGAGAGAAGAGAGAGGCAAAGAAAAGAAAGAAAGAAAGAGAGGGGAAGGAACGAAAGGAGGTAGAGAGAGAAGGAAGATGAAAGAAAACTGTCTACTCAATGAGATTGGAATACCACATAACTGGTAGCAGATGATCAGAAATTCAGAAGGAGAAGGTATACCTGTATAAGAAGGTATTGACAGACATTCTAATCTATACCTGAGACACCGAAACCGGTTCAGACCAGTACTAAACCTGTTAGAATGTCTGGAACACGCCACAACATGAATATCCATCAGATGCTATTGAAACTCAGGCGAGAAGAAACCAAACTAAAAATGCAACCAACTCAACTCTCTTGTGGTGCTCTCTGTGCATTACTTTTGGAATAAATCACCAAACCTCAAGACCTAACCCCTCAAATGGAAACAATCTTTTCTAGACGGTTTCTAAAGGTATTTTAGTGGTCTAGTTGTCAAAGAAACTGATAAAAACTAAACAAAACAAATTTTTAGTGAGTCAAATTGGCTCTTTTCATAAATTTGATGTAAAATATGGTTCTTCAAACCAATCAGGTTGGAAAAGCTAAAGACCAGCCAAAACATGAGACCATGACTTCATTTCTTTTAATCAACAGGAATACTGCTGCCATTTCTTCTTCCACGAATAACAGTGCCACCATAGGAAAGTGACAGACGATGTCATCTTGCTGGAAAACTTCCTGTTGATCCGTTAAAACAGATACAAACCCAAAGAAGACAGAAAGAGATGATAATGAGCCATAATAGACGGTGACACATACCCAACAGCACCCATTAATCCAATTTCCTCACCGGTTCTCCTCCTACCAACCCACCTAAAACGACACCAAAGACAAACTCAAAAACCAAGTCAATAACCCAGATGACGTCAACGAGGAACCAAAGATGGCGAAACAGAGCAAACAGTAACACGGTCACATGGCCGTCAGCGTCTTCTTAAATGGAAAATTTTTTTTGTTTTTCTATTTTTATCGGCAGTTGGTTGGCTCGTCAAGTCGTTGAACCTGTTCAGCATGCGTTTTGGAAGTGAAGGAAGGGGTGGGGGAGGACGGGGGCTCAAAGATTCGAATGACCGAAGAAAGAAAGAGAACAGAACAGAAATGAATTGGGATGCCGAAAGAAGGCGTCCTTCGAAAAGATTTCCTCAACCGAAACTTTCACCACAAATTACAATTTAAACGCCTCTTAGTGCATTCATTAATTAATAACATAACAAATTATTATTATTATTATCATTTTTATAAATCGTGTAAGTAGGTTGGTAGAAGATTAGACCAACCCTATTAAAAATTATGTTGGGAAGTTATGTGACGGAGGGAAATTATGGTTGTTGGTCATTCTGACACAGAGAAGATACGAATCAGTGGCGGCCCTGAAGAGTAACATCGGAATCCATCAACTAAGACTCTACAAATCTCTGCCATCTCAGTCGCTTTCATATCGAGACGCCACAGTTGCCGGCACTGTTATCCGTGGAGGAATAAATGGCGACAGTATTCCTGTTGGTTGTAAATGAGATAACATCTTGCTCTCATGATTTGACTGGTCTTTCCAACCGAATCCATTCAAGAGTCCATTTGACTCACTAAAAATTTGCTTAGTTTCTTCCGGTTGGGTTTCATGTACCACCCGTCCAGGGCAGGATGATCAAGTCCCCAAACTAAAGGCTAGTGAGTCTGTTCTTCAGATGAAAATCGTTTTGAAAGTCTCACGAGATGTGCATTATTTATGAAATGAGCTCTGCATTCTATGAGTGTCCAATATTTATGAAATCAATACCTCATTCAAATGTGTGTTATTCTCAGTTTGATTCCTCTTAAAAGTGTGCATTACTTTTGGAATGAACATGGGCTAAGAGTGTGCAGTATTTATGAAATGACCCCTTTCACAAATGTGTGCATTAATTTTGAAACAAACTCTGGATGCAAACGTGCATAGACTTAATATATTATCTAAGGTGTTGGTCTGTTACCTAGATAAAACTGAAGCTGAACCAACTACTCATTGTCTCCGAGACTGGTGACTGTTAACTAGGAGATAAAATTCATTTCTTGGCAGATACAGATATTATCTAAATGGGGTTAGAACTTTCTGTCTTCATTTCTTCTCTGCACTACTTCATCCTCTCCTCTCAACCGAAACCCTATCTAAGACACTGCTCAGTTCTCTAGATAAAGTTAAAATTTTAGTTCCCTGAACCTCTGTTTTCCTTCTAAACCTTCCACGGCTCTACTGTTATCTCCTTTTCTTCAGTCCCACTCAAAATCAGAGAGTTGAAACCAAAAAGACTGCTGTCGACTTAGAAGACCTGAAAAACCTTTTCGAACCTAAACTAAACGTTAAACGAAAAAACATTTTCAGGGAGCGTCCTTCAGAAACGAAACCTTCTTCTACCCTCAAAGAAGAGTGGAGTCAATACGACGTCAGAAAATATTCCCACCGTCTTATCCGTTCCCGTGCGCGAACGCGACAGCATTTGGAAAGTCCTTCCGGAAACCGACAAGCGTTCACAAACTCCGACCAGGAGACATAGACGTCGTCGGCGCCATGGGTGACAGTCTAGTAGCCGGCAACGGAGCACTCGAGGAGTATGCTATAGGAACGGTGATCGAGTATCGAGGAGTCTCTTGGTGTGCTGGTGAGGCAATATTTCGAAATTCCTTTCTAAAACAGGTTTCTAGGTATAGAACAAGCCTCTTGGACGAACCTGAAAACAAAAACTGGACTTCGGCTATCACCCATCACTCCACGTTGGTTGTCACGTGTAAAAGCTCCGAGTCAACAGCTTTGAGTCGTGACTATGCTCTCGTACCTGAAACCCAAAACCTTGCACAAACCACTTCACCATAACTCAGTCTCGTTACCATTATTATTCAAATTCCTTCTTCGATTACAACCTGGTTTTGAATCTTGTGAAACCTATGAAAACAACCTAAAAATCGAGTCGTACCTGAACTAACAACCTGAGAGCTCTCTTACTACACATCATTCTCCACATACCACATCCAAACACTGTTTCGTTATTCATTTCAGGCGGAGAAGGAACCTGGAGACAGTACCTAACGTTACCAAACATCCTCAAAGAATTCAATCCGAACCTGAAAGGATATTCAAGAGGAAAAGGAGAATTCCTGTCGAAAAACTCAGGAATGAATGTCGCATTTCCGGTGTCAGCAGACGCGGATGCTGTCACACAAGCCAAATATCTAGTCAAAAAGATGAAGATCGACCGGTCGATCGATTTTCAAAACGATTGGAAGGTACGGATGAACCTGATGACAGAAACCTGACTGCCCGACGGTTGAGAATGACCTTTGAACTTTTGCTTTCAGATGATAACGATATTCTTTGGTGCCAATGACCTCTGCTCGTCTCAGTGTTTCAACAAAGAGGGAACTTCGGCCATTCAGCACAGGAGGAAGTTGATGGAAGCTTTGGACTACCTTTACGAACACTTACCCCGAACCTTTGTCAACTTGATACCCGTTCTTGGTGAGTTGTTTGTGAAGAATTCCAAGATGAAGTGAACCTGAAATGAAAAACATTCCACCAATAAGTTGAGGATTTCTGTACTTTGAAAACATCTCGTTCAAAAAAATGAAAAGACAGGAAGTAGATGAAGAGGAGACGGATCTAACAGCCGCAGTAGCAAAAAAGCAACCAGGAATCAAGTTTAAAGAAGTGAACGACTGAAAAAATTCTCAGAACTACAAAAGAGAGGATTAGAACAGTAGAAGATGTTAAGAGAAACAAGTTCACGGAAGAAGATGAGAGCAAAAACAAGTAGAAAGATAAAAGAAATGTCTAGAAAAACAGAAAAGGGCAGTGATAGTTAAGCAGAGACCCAAATGCTGGTCAAGAACCAAGTTAAGAGAGATGGGTAACTGAGAGAAGGGTTTCAAAGAACACAAAACGCAATCAGCAGTTAAAATAGATGTAGTAAACCTAAAAAGACAACAAAAAAAATAGTTCACAGAAGAAGACGAGTAAAAACAGGTAAAGAGACAAAGAAAGTCTAGACCAACAGAAAAGAGCAGTAATGGTTAGTTAAAACAGAAAAACGGCAAAAGAGCTAGAAAGCAACTAAAAGACAAATTTAGGGAGGTGGATAACCAAAAACATTTTTCCCACACAGGAAAAAGGTTTAGAAACACAGAAAACCAATCAGCAGTTAAAAACAGATAGAAATTGATGTAGCAGACCACAAAAACAACAAAAAAACAAATTCACGGAAGAGGATCACTGCAAAAACAGACAGATAGACAGGACAAATGCTGAAAAGGACGGAAGACACATCAAACGGTTGAAAGGCAGCAATCGGAAATAGAAAACAAAGATTTTGAAGAACAGAAGGCAACCAACAGTAAAACAAGACAGAAAAATCAACAAAGAACTAAAATTACGAAAACAAATTACAGCAAAAACAAAAGAGACATCAAAGGAGAACAAAAGACGAAGGTAAAGCTTACAACAACCAAGAAAGTGACCAGGAACCCAAATTTAAAGAATAAAACGACAGAAAACACTGTTAAATATACAAAAGAAAAGTTCAGAACACCAGAAGAACCAATTAACAGTTGAAAACAGACAGGAATAGTTGTAACAGACCTAAAAGACAACCAAGAACCAAGATTATGAAAGAAGATGACCCCAAGAAGAAGGTAGAAAGACAGAACAAATGTCTAGACGAACAGGAGAGGTAATTAACAGTCAAACAGCGACAGAAATGATGGTAAAAGAGATAGAAAGCAAATAGGAACCGAGTTCAAGTGATGGATGACCAAACAAAAGGTTTAGAAGAACACTAAACTCAATTAACAGTTAAAAACCAACAGAAATAGTTGTGAGAGGCATAAAAAACATCCAAGAACCAAAGAATGCAGAAGTAGATGACTCTAGGGAGGTAAAAACAAATGTCTGGAAGAACAGAGGAAAGAGAAAGGTTGTAAGAACTGTTCAAAATACAAAAGAAAGATTCAGAACAACAGAAAGTAATGCAATTAACAGTCAAACAGCAGCAGGAATGTTGGTAAAAGAAACTGACCTAATAAACCGTTAAAAGTAAAGAATAAAAAGACAGAAAGGAGCTAGAAACGAAATAAGAACCACGATTACAAAGAAAGATGGCTGCCAGAACCAATACAAAGACAGAACAAATGTTTAGAATATCAAGCAGAAAAGGAAATAACCGGAAACACTGTTAGGAGAACAACAGCAAACGCAAAAAAAAAAAGAAGACAGAAAGGAGTTAGAAAGTAAGGAATCAAACAGTTGACTGCCAAAACCGATAGAAAGACACGACAAACTTCTACGAAGAACGGAAGACGGAGAAACGAACCACAAACCAAATTCAGTGAGGAGGATGATGACTGAAATCACAAACAGAAAGACGAAGAACAGAGGAAACGTTCAGGAAAAATTCAAAATGGCGGATGGACAGGTGTAACAAACCACCACACAAACTGTATCCGGTTTCTGAATGAGGAAATACATCAAACGAAACAGTTTCATCCACCAAATAACCGTTACGACGTCTTCCATTAAAACCATTTCCCCCTCGTTTTCAAGTGCTGCCAACTTAAAAGAAATCCCGCCAAATTTGAATAATAAAAATAAACTTCCATCACAACATTATTTATTTATTTATTTATTATTGATTGCAGACGTCACCGTGTCCGTTCGTCAAAAGCGCTCCATGATGTGTCGCTTCCTTCACCGACTTTTCTGCACCTGTTTCCACACCGGAAGTGACGTGGACGAATTCGACGTCATCTCTCAATTAGTATTAGACTATCAAGACGCCGAGAGGCAGCTCGTATGTATCCTTTCTTCTCTCTTCCTCTACTTCCGCTTCTCTCTCTCTCATCTGTGACACGAGTTTCTCTTCTTCTTGTCTTTTAGATCAGAAGCGGACGATATGACACCAAAGAAGACTTCACCGTCGTCCTCCAACCTTTCATGACTGCATTCAACGCTCCCGTTGAGAAGTCGAGGCGGTACAAACCTTTCATCGACAAATCATACATAACGTATGATTGCTTTCATTTTAGCCAAAAAGGACACGCGTTGGGTGAGTTGGAGCAGATACTCGTTTCATAAATATTGCACACTTGTAGTGTAAGTTTTGTTTTGTAAAAGCTGCACCGCAATCCTTCCCTTGACTCCAAATCATCCATCATCATCATCATCATCAGCAGCAGCAGCAGTAGGATATTGTACAGAATATTACAAAATTAGTTTCATAAATATTGCACACATTCATACAGAGTTCCTCTTCACAAGTATACAAGTGTATGAGCAGGTCATTTCATAAATATTGCACACTTGGAAGAGGGTTTCATTTAACATCCGTCCTCTTGATTCCTTATCATGACTCACAAGGCGATTATACAAAGAACTCATTTCATAAATAATGCACACACTCATACAGAGTTCCTCTAACAGGCAAACAAAGTCTCATTTCATAATTAATGCACAATCTCTTCTTGATTGTTTTTTTCATAAATGGAGGGTCTTTGTCAAGAGACCTCAGGCCTCTAAAAATGATCCCCTGATTTTGAAAGGAAATGAAGGATTGTTGTGCATTATTTATGAAATGAGTTCTCCATACATTTGTGTTCTTGAAAGAGGGACGCTGTATCAATGTGTTCAATATTTATGAAACCAATACTCTGTGTAATCGCCTGTTACCTATGATAAGGAATCAAGAGGCGGAATGTGAGATGAAATTCTCTTCCAAGTGTGCAATATTTATGAAATGAGCTTTTCATACACTTGTATTCTTGTGAAGAGGAACTCTGTATGAATGTGTGCAATATTTATGAAACTAATTCTTGGTATAATCGTTTGTCAGTTGTGATGGTAAATCGAGAGAAGGATTGTGGTAAACTATTTTCCAACTGAGACTCTTTTTCAAGTGTGCAATATTTATGAAATGAAAGATACGACCCACAAACTACTTGAAGGCGGGTGGGGTGGTAATCTGGAGCGAGGGAGGAAGGGGTGGTGAATAAGGGTAGCAGAAAAAGGGAAATGATTCTGTCGTTCAAACGTTACAGGTGCCAACATGCTGTGGAACAATCTTCTCGAGCCAGTCGGAAAGAAGTCGAAGAAGCAGATGGACCACATAATGCAAGAGTTTCGATGTCCGACCAGAGAAGCTCCTTATTTCTTCACCAACTTGAACAGTCCGGATTTTATAAAATACGGCTCCCAGTTATACAACGAATTATAACTTCTAATTTTTACTTATAATAAATATACAATATAAATTTATCGTTGAAATTTCCTTCTTTGAAAATTATCCTCAAAAATCCGTGATGGAAGTGTGCATTATTTATGAAAAACCACGGTCGTGCCTCTCTTTCAGCGAGGGGCCCACTCGGCCCTGGCTCGAACATTCGACTTGGTTATGTTGGCAACGCGCACAATGTGACTCCTGTTTGACCTTTCAGGCTCTTGGGGTCACTTTATACTTGAAAATGAAAAGTTGTAAAGAGTGTCAAAGGAGCAAGGACATACGCATCTATTTATGTATTTATCTATTTATATAATTGTTGGCCTGTTTATGTTGCCGAGCTTTTTTATGTTTCCTCTCAGATAAGCTATATCGCCTCGGGAGGGAAGGCGCGGTGGGGGGGAAGCTCATCTTCCTCTTAGTTTCCTCGCATTGTTGTTTTAATTATCTACGAAATGGTTGTGCAGGTTTTCACTTGACTAACTACGCATTTTGATGTTCCAACCACAGGCCTCCATTTCGTGCTCTAACGAACACAAAGTGTGCAATATTTATGAAAGAATTTTATTTCAAAAAGGTTACGGTAAAAGTGGTAAATCGAGGGGACATCTATATATACCCGACGATTATTCATAATCACCGACTAATCTGGGTAAATGTGACAAATCTTTGAGTATTTATCACATTTACTGGCTAGTTTATAAAATATTCAACTCATAAGCTAAGCAAACTTTTTATAAATCCCCCATTACGACCCATCTTCTGATCTATTATGTCTGATATGACGATAAAAGAGATAAATCAGACGTGTACGTATGTTATTCCCGGCGATTATTCATAATAACCAACTAAACTTGGTAAATGTGAGAAATTACAGAATATTTATCACATTTACCGGCTAGTTATAAATTATCAACCATAATCCCAGACTTTCTTTTACATTCCGTTATGAGTTGATGAACTAACCGGTAAATGTGATTAATCGGACGAATATATATCTAACTAGAGGCGATTATTCATAATCACTAGCTAATCTTGATAAATGTGACAAATTACTGGATATTTATCACACTTACCGGCTAGTTTAGACAATATTTAACTCATAGTTTGAGGAATCTTTATTAAACCTTTCATTACGGTTTGGATATTTTATAAAGCGGACGGTAAATGTGATTAATTTCGAGTGTGATAAGATAAGCTTGGTATACCTGACAAATGACTGGATATTTATCACATTTACCGCCAATTTTATAAATTATCCAACCCATAATCTAAGTAAACTTAAATCATATTCCCCATTATGAGTTGAAGATTTTCTACATTAGCCGGTAAATGTGATAAATCGGATGAATATCTATGTAGTTCGAGGCAATTATTCGTAATCACCAGCTAAGTTTGGTAACTTAACTCGGACTTTTAGAACCAAAAACAAAATTACGGCAAATTGTGATGAGACGTGGAAATGACGTCACAGGTGTCGAATTCCAGATGGCGTCCTGGAACCAGGAAGGAAAACTCGGATTCATTTACAGAACCCAAAAGCGAAAACATGGGAAAAGGAGGAAGTTCAGTTGCTTGAGACTATTTCGAAGGTAGAAATAGAAAAACGAAATTTCCGAGTTCGAAAACCGTTAACGAAACTCATTTCCGTTTCGATAAGGCCCATTGGAAACTTAGAGAGTTAATTATAAATCATAACAGGAAACACCCAGGAATAGATTCTTCAATTAATTTTGGTGTATTGGAAAGATTTGATCCATTTTACGGTAAAAGTGATAAACCGGACGAATATATGTGATTTCCGGTGATTATTCATAATCGCCAAGTATGCTTAGTTGATGTGAGAAATTCCTAAATATTAATCACATTCCCCGGCTAGTTTATAAAATCTTCAACTCTTAATAGAAGCAACAGGAGATGGAGGAGAATATTAAATCTGTTCAATACACTCAACATGAAGTGAAAAATCTATCCCCGGATGTTCCTGTTAAGATTTATAATTAATTCTCTAAGTTTCGGGGCCTTTATTGGGCCTTATCGGAACCGGAAATGAGTTTCGTTAACGGTTTTCGAACTCGAAAATTTCGTTTTTCTATTTCTACCTTCGAAATAGTCTCAAGCAACTGAACTTCAACCTTTTCCTTTGTTTTTGGGTTTGGTACATGAATTCGAGTTTTCTTTCATGGTTCCAGGGACGCCATCTTGGAATTCGAAACCTGTGACGTCATTTCTGCGTCTCATCACAATTTGTCGTAATTTTTATTTTGGGTTCTTAAATATTCGGGCGTGCAGTGGGTAATTGTCCAGGGTTTTCCCAGCATCTTGACAATGAGGAGGCGTTGTGCTGAGAAAATCAATTTAATTACAAAATTAAATTGTGATTTACTATTTTTAAATTGCTGCTAATCAATTTTAATTGCTTCTAATTTAATTACCGCAATTCCATTTTCGATTTGCTTCTTTTTCATTCCATGTGTCAGGCTTGTTGCGTCACCTTACTACGTTCATCTCATTCATTCAAAAATGATGCACATTTACGTGAAAAAGTCTTTTCAAAATATTGCACACTTTGTTGAAAGCTTCTTTCCACACTTTTGATTTATCTCTTCGCAATTTCTTTTTCATACCGTACAACTATAATGTGCAATACTTTTGAAAAAAAGTTTCGGAAATGTTTTGTTTTGAATTTTGATTTTAATTTTCCTTTTAGAGTTTTTGGTTGGGCTTCTCCTTAACCTTTTTCGAACTGAAATTAGTCCTTCATGTATGTGTGCAGTATATATGAAATGACGTCACCCTTCTCGCTTTCTAAAATAAAATTCTCAGGGGAGTGGTGCAGAAAGATTTTATAAAACGACCAACAATCATGAAATGAAATCTTCTTGGTAATGTTCAGAGAAGCTTTTAAGGCAGTGTGCAGTAATTATGAAATGACGCGTTGATAAGAATGAGCAACGGTTATGAAGTAAAATTTGTTTATAAAAGTGTGCAGAAATTTTGAGAAATGATATTTTCGTGAAGATGTTCGTTTGTGGATTGAAACGTCTCACAGAATGCTTATGTATGAATTCTTCATGTGTGTGTGTGCAGTACTTATGAAATGACATGATCCTCAGAGCGTGCAATATTTATGAAATGGCGTTTTGATAAGAAGGAGAAAAACAAAATAACGGCCAAAAAAATTGGTAGAGGGATGACGAAGCGATCAAAAAAGAAAGGAAAAGAAGACGAGAAACAAGAGAAGATGAAGCTAAGGAAGAAGATGAAGAGTACGAAGAAGAAGGAAAAGAAGAAAGAATAAAGAAGAGAGAGAGAGAGACAGGCGGAAAAGAAGAATGAAATGAACGAAGAAGCCAAGAAGCAGAAATGGAAAATGAAATCTTCGTGAAAGTGTTGTACGCTTTAAAAAAATTTCTGCGCCACTCTCCAGAGAACTTCATTTCATAATTATTGCACACTCCGAGAGTGACGTCATTTCATAAGTACTGCACACATGCATGAAAAACTTATTTCATTAATAACCAAAAAACTCCAAAAAGAAAATTCAAATCGAAATTCAAAACAATTTGCTCCAATCATTTTCCAAAAGTAATGCACATGATTCTTGTACGCTATTAAAAATTCCTGGCCACTCGCCTGAAAATTTCATTTCATAAATATTGCACACTATGAGAGTGACGGTATTTCATAAGTACTGCACACATATGAAGAACTAATTTCATTAAGCGGAAGACGAACCAAAACCTCAACGAGGAAAACTCAAATCAAAATTCAAAACAATACATCTCCCAAACCTTTTTCCAAAAGTAATGCACATGAGTGTTGTACGCTTTGATACAAAAAATTTCTGCGCTGAGAATTTCATTTCATAAATACTGCACAGGGAGAGCTCATTCCAACTTGAAAAATAAGGAGCGGAAGCTGGTGCAAAACCAAAAGCTGAAGAAGAGTTCAAATCAAATTGAACAGATTCACTGCTTGTCAGCGTGTTTTCCGTTTCCGCTTGACGTCCTTTCGCGCGAAATTATCTACAAACGAATTAGGTCATCCAAAAAGCTTCCACTGGAACCCGGGAAATTTTGTTTATTTATTTATTAAAATTCCGTCGTGACATAAAAGAGGTCTTCGCATCCTTGAATTTGTTTTTTTAATCTTCGTCATAATAATAATCATTTCGAGGGAAGGAAACAAACCGTTGGCCATTATCTACATCCAATAGATAAATAGATAATCATCTCAACGGTATTTTTCCATAGATTCATTGATTAACACGGTTTATTGATTGACTCATTCATTGATCGATCAGTTTCTTTCCGTTAAATCTGATCAGTTGGATCGATTAGGTTTCTCCGACTTTTTTTTTGATTGTTGATGTTGTCAGCCTGTCAGTTTAATGATTTCGGGAATTTGTTTTCCAAGAAGGCATTGAACGGAGATCATGAAAAAGCGGAAAGAGTTGGGTTTAGTGTCTGGTTTAGATTGAGGAAGTCTGTCCAAAGGGAGACCGCGACGACATTGAGCCGAATCGGTCGTTTTTGTGAGTGAAGGTCCTCTAAAACGCACTCGAGGAAATTTTTTTTTCTGGCGGGGGTTACTGTTTCTTCCAACAGCTTTTGCTGTTGATTGTCTTTTGTAGCCACTTCTACTTTAGTCCTTGACTGATTCCTTCTTTTATTGGTCTCCATCTTCATCTACTTGATACAACTTTGTGATTATTGTTTTGTACTCCTCATACTTGTTCGTCTGCTTGCTAGGTGTTTGCTCCTGTCTTTCTGTTCTGTACTTATCAATTCTTCTACCCTCTTTTTTGCCGCTTTTGTTTCCTTCATCTTTCCCCTTTTTTTATCTACTCTTTTTCTTTAGATTATTGTTTGCGTCTAGATTTTCCTGTATTGCTGCTTTCTAATTATGAGTTTCAGATCTTTTACTTCACTCTTCTTGTTTCTCCTTTATTTTTCATCTTCTTATCGCTTCATTCATCTTTTTTCTGTACTAACACTTCAGCTATTTACTGCCTTCTTTCTATTTTAACGTGAGTACAATTGTCTTTATGTTTTCTTTAGAAGAAAAAGAAGGCAGAAAAGAGAATGGTGACAGATAGGATGAAGTAGGATAAGGAGCACTAAAAGAAGATAAAATGATAAAACAAAACAAAAGAGAGAGGGGGAAAAGGACAGAGAAGAAGGAAGAGAAGGCGAAGAATAAAACAGAGAAAATAAATAAAAGAAGAACTGACTCTAGTTCATATAGAAAAGGGGTGAAGAAGAGAAAAGAAGCACTAGTAACGAAAGAAAGGAAGAAAATGAAAAAGAAAAAGAAGAAGGAAGAAGAAAAAGAGAAAGAAGAAAAAGAAGAATAAAGAACAATGAAAAGAGATGAAGAAGAACAAGGAAAAAGAAGAGAAGAAGAAGAAAGAAAAAAAGAAAGAGAAGAAAGAAACAACAATCGAAGAAGAAAAAGGAAGAAGAAGAGAGAGAGAGAAAAGAAGAAAACAAAAAAGAGAGAAGAAGAACTATTAAGAAAGAAAAGTGATGAAGACATAATAATAATAAAGACTAATTAAGAAAGAAAAAGTGATAAAGAAGAGAGAAAAAGGAAAAGAAAAAATCAAATTTATAAGAAAACAGAACAAAACGACAGGAAAATCAAAGGTAACATACTGACCACTGCTAATGAGCACCTTGCTTGAATGACGACAACACCAATACTGACGTAGTCTGCTATTCCCGATTTCAACAAATTTATACCTGTATAAATTCACAACAAATATACTACATATGTCTCAATCCTCTTCTTCCTTGGTTCTATCATCCCTGAGCTTTGGGAACTCGAAGGTATACATGTGATACCTGACTACGTGACTAGTCTAACCTTTTCTCTTTGGTTCTTTTTTCTTCCTCAAATTTTCATTTCCATCAGAAAACAGTTTCATCATTTCAGTTCTTCACACCCTTCTAGTTGACACCTATGTAGAACACCAATCTAGGTCAGTGTCATAACCCCAAGTGTGGATGAAGACTGTCGTGTTTCATCATGTGACTTAGACAGCTCGAACACATTAGTGTTCTCTTTAGGGTTACAGTAAACAAGTCATCACTACACTCACGTGCTCCTAGATCTTTACAGTTGTTATTAGTGTTATAAATCTTTTAACTGCCCAGACAACCTTTGACTAAGGTGAGATAATGAAGATGAGCTAATGACAGCCTGATGGTCAAAAGGTTAGGGCCGTCTACTTCCGTCTGCGCAATTTATCCAGTTTGGTGTATACCCAGGTTCAAAAGCTCACAGATCCTTCTAGAAACTTACTTCCCCGGTCGTAGAAATGGTTCGTCGAACCTGATAAAGAAAAGTGTGCTGAGGGGGGGAGAAGCGGGAGGTGGAAGAAGATAACAGTAAACGCAATCACAGTTCGCGAAGTGTGTGCAAAGGCTAATCTGCATAATTTGCATTGTGTTTGGCACTCAAGGCCTCTCTTCCCTCCTCCTCCTCCTTCTCCTCCTCTCCGATAAGCCTTGACCTTTCTCAATCATCTCCGAGTTTCTTCAACTCAGTTACAGTGGCACCGTGGCCTTTCCCCCCGTCGATTTCTCCTTTTGATCTATCAATAATTAGAATCAGGTATTTGAACGACCGGTCGAGAGAAATCGCGAAGGGTAAGGAGGAGATGAAAGATGGAGACCGCGTAAAAAAAAACTTTTTCCTCCTTATGGTAGTCACCATCAGTTAGGAAGAAGGAGTAGATACAATTGTAGAAATAGACGAAGATGTAAGAGAAGGAGAAGATGAAGAAGTAAAAATAAAAGGCAAAGAAAGAATAAGAAGACACAAAAGCAGAAGTAGAAGGAGAGACAGAAATGAAAAAGCAGTCAAAGATGATGAAGTTGAATGTTCCAAATTGTCACTGACAAAAATAAAATTCCGAAAGTCATTTCGCACTACATAAAAGGTCAAAAACCTCAAATTTCGAAAACCCAGATATGAAGACAAGTATGCAGGTACGTCCTTCAACTTCTAAGTACGTCTTCTATCCAAGGATGGAAAGAAGAAGAGCAACAACAACCACATCAACATCAAGATGAGAAGAAAAGATTTTATTGCAACTGGTATGCACTCCGGTCGGGAACTTGCGGTGTCACCCCTACGTCACAATTCTTTCGGTTTAGCCTTCCTCAATGGGCGGATGGATGGGGGGTGAAGGAGATAGTACAAAGCTCAAAGATGATTCCTCCTAAAATGAAGAATTTATTCAAAGAACCTGATCGTCTTTTTGGTTGGCCCTGATAGCCCAGCTTCGAAAGTTCGGATCAAAGTCCTCCTCAAGACCCACGTTTCCCGATTTGTGAACAGAAACCGCGTTGTCTGAGTTCAGAGCAAGATGGCACCAAAAGATATCATTTCGTAATACTAATCAGTGCTGAACAAAAGTCAAGTTCGCAACAAATCATTGGTGACTGTCACGAGGGAAACGGAACCTAAAGTCGAACAACCCCAACCGAGCCTAAGACAAAATGTTGAAGAGTCTTTCATCCAAATTCGGGAACCCAGTTGCCATGTTTCACGAGAAAGCTACAGGGAAAGGGATTTAACGCTAAAATTCAAAAGCAGAAGACAAATAAAGAAGAAACAAAATACAAAAACGGGCCAAAGGCTAAGAAAAAATGAAAAATCAAAAGAGAACACAAAAACAGAAGAAAACAGCAGATAGACAAACAATAGACAACAATTAGGAAACAGAAAACGAAAAGGAGATGTGAGAGAATATAGAAAAATGTAAAAAATACAAAAAAAGGAAGGAAGAGAGACATGAAAATAAGATAAAGAAGAATAATAGGCATCGATGAGGAAACAAAAAGAAGAAGAAAGAAGAGGTCGGATAAAAAGAAAAAGGAGAACAAGAAAAGCAAGTCAGGACGATGAAGAAAGAAGAGAGAAAATGAAAAAAGGAAAAAAAGATGAAAGAGAAGAAAAGTGGAAGAAGGATGAGGTGAAGTGAAACAAAAAGCAAAAGAAGATGGGGATGAAGAGGAAAAAGAGAAGAAGAAATATAAAAGGCTAGAAAAAACAAAAGAAAAGAAGATGATAAAGAAGGGAAAGCGAAAGAAGGAAGTGATGGATAAGAGAAGTTAAAAAATAGAAGAATATGAGGCAAAAAGGAAAATGGAGGGGAAGAAAAAGAAAGAAAACAAAAATAAGAAGAAGAAGAAGGAGGAGGTAAAGAGGACACAAAAAGAAGAACCAACACACGAACAACTACCATTGGAAGAAAAAGAAAGAGAAGATGAGGAAATAAAAAAATAGAAGATGAAGAGGCATGAACTAGAATCAGAAGGGAAAGGAAGACCAAAAAGTGAAGAAGTGGGAAGCGAGAAGAAGGAAAAGATGAAGTGAAGCAAAAAGGATAATAGAATGAATATCAAGAAAATAAAGAGAAGAAGGAAAGGCGAAGCAAGAGAAGAACCAACAGAGAAAAAGAACAGAAAAAGAAGAAAGAGATGGAGAAGATAGGAAGTCCAAGAAGTAGAAGAGTATGAAGAAGAAAAGAAAAATGCAGGAAAATATAATAAACAAAAGAAGAAGGAGAAGATGAAGAAGCAACAAGAACAACCAGCAACAGAAAAGAAAACAAGACCAACAGCTGTCATCATTTTGGACAACCTTAACAACCACACAACCAAAAGTCATGATCTCTTGATCTTTTGCTGTCGGTTTCTGATAACTCGCACAAAAAAAGTCTCAGGGTATCTAAAATAGCAACGGAAACGACCACCGACTTTCCATCCAACTTCTGGAAGGTCGCGCATTTCACGATAGGACCAACATTTCCGTTGAGGAAAGATTTCTCAAGACACCACAAAAGACAACTTTTCCGAACCTGTCTCAGGTACAAACCTGTACGATATATACATAATTTCGGGTTGCCGTGAACATGGCAGAGACGAGACGACAACATATACGCACAACGAGTCCGGGTTTTCCTCGTGACCACTCCCAAGCATCATCCGCGAGCCTCATGACCTTCGATTTTATTTTTACATCGCATTTCCGACCGCCAAATCGCGATCTAACTAACAAACAAAAATCCCGATGTTAGTCTAACCTGTAACAGTGTAACAATAAACAGACAACAATCGTTTGCCTCCTCTCCGGTCCTTTTGACTCTGTTTTAAGGTCGCATCTGCAACAGATCACTAAACTTTGAGTGTCACCATCAACACACTCTCAGAATCCTATTTTTAATTATTTATTTATTCTATTTATTAATTATTGATTAATAATACTTTGTGCTTTAATTATTTGTTTATTTTATTTATGTTAATTTAGTTATTTATTCATTTTCTTATCTTGATTCGCTTCCGGCACTGATTGATTCCCTTTTTTATTCTGATCTTATTTATTGTTATAATTATTTATTTTTTTGTCTAGATTTTCAATTAAATATTTATTAATCTATTGAGGATCTTATACTTGTTTACTTTATTTATACTTGTTTACTAACTTGTTTAGTTAGAGGAGGAAGAGGATAAAAAAGCGGAAATAAAAAAGAAGAAGAAGGAAAATGAGAAATAAATTAATAAATGACGATGAGGAAGAAAAGT
>JADMLL010000011.1:2380376-2699201 GCA_016920875.1 Columbicola columbae | reverse complement strand
TTATGCACCTTCCTATGCTGTCTTCTGCTTCTGTATTTTGGTGTTTCATCAATTTCTTGTAACTTTCATGTCAACGACAGAATCTGGTGGCTCAATTAGACAATTTAATAGTCAATTATCTATAGGAAAGCTCTTAACTATAGTTTTCACAACACTCCAGATACACGACACATCCGGTTTATTACGGGATCAAATCCATCACTTAGACACCGCTATAAAACAGGTTAAAGATCTGAGATCAGCAGACATGATGGAAGAAGTTCGATGGGGGCTGGAAAGTCTTAAGAAAGAGTTCAACACCAGTGGGTTGCACGATCAAACAACTCGTGAGGAGTGTATAGGATCGATACTGTCTAAATGAATTTTTCCCGTCCTATCACACTCACGAAATCAATCATCACGAAGCATTAATCCAGGTGGCGGTGACTCGTTTCAATCTTTTTGCGGGAAACCCCAACGCGAGACTCAACATCTGACGTAGAAACGGAAATGAAACAACCGCAAAAATGTGAATCAAAAGGACACATAAAAGTCGTCCTCCAGGAGGCTATCCAGGAAAGGAAACTTACAAGGACTTGTACAACCGACAAAACCCAAACATCCCGGTCATCGAACTCCAGATCATCCCTGCAAAGGAAACTTTACTGACGGCTCCAGCTTTCATCTGGACAACTTGTCTTGCAATCTCTCCTCCCGCTCATCCAAAGGGGTCAAAGACAAGACCGTGATTAGAGGAGCGAGGTTACTTCCAGCGAAATTAGAAATTTCTGATGACGTAAATAGAACCGAATCGCGCGCGTACCTACGCGCAATTAAATGACTACAATCCAAACGAAACCTGAGTCTTAAGGGAATACCTGACAGGTAATGGCGGTAACTAGAATTGGACATTCCATGCTTACCTTATACCGCGTCATAAAACCGACCTTCGAGGCAAAACCGCGTATCTCACGTTTTGAGAGAGAGTTCTAAGCAGTGAAAACGGGATCAGTTCCGATGGATTTGGATTTTCCAAGGAGGACCGTTACTTTTGGCACTTCTGTCTCCAAATAGATTCTTCAGAAGTTTCTTGACCTGAGTGTGACTATTTTCTGATTTCACGACCTTCTTCCAGTAACAAAACAAACCCAAAGGAGGAAGGAAACACGTCTACGGCATCCAACTGTTCATCAGCACGTGTTCAAACATGCTGACGATTGTTTGTCACATTTTCTTCCAGCCTTCTTAGAAACCTCGGTCGACTTATCGCAACATCTTTCACAACCGACAAATGGCTTCTCTGAATAACAACTACGTCAGCGATATACAAAGAAACCGTTATGCGTGCTTGTGGGTAATGTCTGGCATTTGGAGGTGTTTTGGAGATTCATGGAACAAGCCAACAAGAGACCAAGATCTAGAAAGAGGAAACAAAACAGCAGAAAATATTTCACAGCCTCTACGTCAGCAATAAAAAACGTTTTAGTTCAAAACCAAAACAGTCGATGGCCAATCGCAGCGTTTCTGCCCACTACCTTTTAGAACTGACGAAAAACAGACCTCGAATGTGACCTCAAAGACCTTAGAGAAAGAGGGCTAGATAATCATTTCAAGAATTTCGCTGAATTGAACACACTCTGCAGTAATTGAGGACTTTCAGCGAATCCTCTCTAAGGTCACGTATAAATGGGAACAATTAGCCTTACAATAGAAAAGCTTTTTATCTACAAGCTCTGATTGTATCTAAACAATCCGCTCCCAATAGATAATCGGTTTTTATTTTACCTAATCTATTTCTTGGTAGTGTGTTGATGTGTACTGATAGGGTTTAACAACCTCGATGGGTTTCTAAGGATTGAGAAGGCCCTTGATCCACAGCCAACAGCTCGAATGTATCGCATATTTGAAGTCTGGTTGAAAATTGCTGTACGCTTTCCGACAGATAATCGACTGTTAGAATCATAAATCTGATCTATTTTTAGAGACGGTGTGTTTATCGATGTGTTTTGATCTTATGTATGTTCTTTGAGCTTTGGATTATGTCACCGAGAACTCTAAACCTCGTCTTTGGCTTGTCTCGTATCCAGAGACAATTCCCGCAAATTGCTGTAGTGACCCACTTGGAACGATTGTTTGCAACTTTGTCCGGTCCTCAAACCGAACCTAATTTTTCGACGCCCCTGCATTTTGTAGGGTGTCCTGAAATTAACACAAGATTGCAACTGATGTGTGCATTGTTTATGAAAGAGATTCTCAATAGAAATGTGCATTATTTTGAAAGATGGCTTTCAGAAAGCAATTTTTGTGTTCAAATTCCTCAGGAAGTCATGAATCACATAAGGTATTTCAAAGCTAGCGAAAAATTGAAACTGAAGTGTGCATTATTTATGAAAGGGACTCCCAAGTGAAGTGTGCATTATTTATGAAATGATATCTTTTAGAAATCGAGTATTTTCATAGTTAGAGCGAGGTTTATTTTACGACCTAGCCTGGCTCACAACCAAATTTTTGACGCCCTTCTCATATAGGGTGTCCAAAAAATTGACACAAGATTTAAATTTGCCGCCATTTTTTCCGTAAATTGGTAGAAATCCTGAAAAAAGGGAAAATTTGACAGCTGTGAGTTTAGAGTTAGTAAAAATGGACAGAATACAAATGGTTAATAAACAGCAAACTAAATTTTTAGTCTTTGGAGTAGGTTCTTTTTTAGGCGAATCAAAAAGTACATTAAATGAGGTTACCTGCAAGCTTTTTTGCTGAAATTTGCCGCCGCTCAACTTTTATTGTCTTTAAAATATTAATTTTAAAATGAAAACACGTTGTTGTACAGTATACAACTTCATTTAAACTAACTCTAAACTCACACTTGTCACATTGTTTCCTTTCCAGGCTCGCCAACAATTCACAGTGAAAAATGGCGGCAAATCCAAATCTTATGTTAATTCTGGGAGACCCTATACAATTCACACCTTCGTTACGATTCTCAATAGAAGTCTGAGAATACAAAATTTAACCGAAATACTCGCTTTTGGATGGCATTATTGCATAGATAATGCGCATTTTGATTGGAAATCTCTTTCAGAAATACTGCACACCTTAAATGTAAATCTTGCATTTAGTTTTGAAACATCCTATATAAGACAGGAACATCGAAAAATTGGGTTTGTGGGCCAGATGAGGTGGTAAAATAAGCGTCGACTTAGCTCTAACTATCAAAATACTCGATTGATGGAAGGCATCATTTCATAAATAATGCACACATCAATTCAAATCCTGCATTAATTTTGGGACATTGTTTTGTGGTTAGTACACACGAAACGAAAATGTCGCAAGTCCTCACAACCTTTAGACTCCATATTTACCACGCGAATTTTTATTTATCTGGTGACAGACAAATCGCTGAGAGGAAAGCCAACTCAAAAAGCTTCAGGAAAGCTCTACACAAGACAAACCAAAAACTTGGACAGATAGTCTTTAACTAGCTCGTGAGCCCCCAACACTGTTTTCGTCGCAAAATTGATTTGACATTGAATTGCGAGTCGACTTCCATTCGGACATGTCACCTTTTAGAACTGACGTACCACACGAATGATGGCGGCTTATCTTAGTCGTCTTAAGCTAAACATGAGTTCTAACAGTCAATTAATTCAATGAAAAAATTATAAGTTATTATATATAATAGAGCGAGAAATGATTTTCATTAACACAAACACAGAAGCATCCAAGCCGGGTAGTTGTGGTGAAAAATTTTCCGGAAAAGTGCTATCAAGTGTCTATCGCTTAAAAATTTTCTTTGAGTGTTTTAAATAAATAAATAAAATAAATCAAAATGTTTCCAAATCCTTGGGATAGAAAGCATTCCACCATCAGGCAAGTCATCGACAAAATCCTGAACGCGGATTCAACGAGAAAGTCGTTCTACACGAAGAAGATGTCTCCGAGCATGAAGGAGAGGAGAGCGGCAGCAGTGGGCTTAGCTAAATGACAGCAAACGTTTTGGGGACGCAGTCAGGAGGCAAGTCCCACCAACCCAAATCCAAAATGACGGGCGGAGGAGTGTCACTAATGTGATGATGGGAAAATATGATGGAAGCGGAAACTGGAAGTCGTCTCTCAGTTTAGGTGAGAAATCAAAAATTGTGTTCGATCATAGTCATCGCATGTGATTCCCGTTACACGATCATGGCCTCGTTCAACCTCTAACCTCTCACATTTGATCGCGTCCTTCACTTGCTCCTTGGATATTCAACCTTCCAGAAAACAAAACTGGAATTCCACACCTAACCGATCCAGGTACCATACCTACCAAAAGCTTCGGCAAACCCACTCCAAAAACCGGAAATGCCTAACGTTTATAAAAACATGACACCTACAAGTAATAAGATCGCGAAACGCGAAGGTCACACTTTTCCACTGAATACATAAATACAAAACCTGACTGAGCCTAATTATCCACATAGTTTCTCGATAGATAATTTATTTATTGAATGAAAACTCGAATCATAACTTATCTTTAAAATTGCTGACAAATTTCCCGATTTGACAGAGAAAAATCTCAACACGAACCAAACCTCCTAGTTAACCGTCATTTAACTCCAAATACTTTATCTATAGACTTTTAGCTCTTATCTAGCCAACAGAGAAGTGTCTTAGTCTCATTAGAGGTACTCAAAACAAGCACCAAACAAAACTCTACAAAACATGCGACTTACTAGAATACTCTCACCCCCGAAAATCGCACTCAGATAATTAACTTAACAAATTATCTGATTGTTTATTAATTAAATTATCTACTAGTTTATCTAAACTCAGGTTTTTGAAGCTTTCAACTCCCCAATAAACTCCAACATGAGTGGATAGTCAAGAATTTTTTACAAAACCGGTTTCCTTTTGCTATAAATTAATAATTTTGAAGCCCTGACGAAACGCTACGAACTTCGATCATTAACATAATTTATGAATTTTGTTAAAACTCTAATTAAAATGCTAATTGATTAGAATTGAATTGGAAGAGGAAGGGGAGGTGGTGAGGAGGAGGAGAAGAAGAAGGAAGAACTATAGTTTGCGTTTCGCACTCTCAATGTCACACAAAATCACAGTTAAAAATAGATTCTGATCGTTAACTGGGTGTAGAGGTTGTTTATAAGTATATATACGTATAACTGTATGATATCATGGGTTATACTACTTTTGTGGGTTATACTGCTGAGGGTTTTAGCAGAGGTTCTGGTTCAGATTTTCAAGGCCACGTTTCACGTCCATGTGTTTAAGGGGACTGACTGCTTATAATAATTATTTCGTCGTAATGAAGGTTGTTTTCCGTTGGTATATATACACTTTTTATATAGTTATATGTTTTGGGGGTTATACCACTTTCTTGAGGGTGTCTGAGAGGTTCTAAGATTGGTCCTAAGAGGTGTCTTAAAGATTTCTAGGATGTTTTAGGTCGATTTCCAGTTTTCTTATTTTTGATAATATATATTTCCGCTAAACTCATATTTCTATATGTATAAATATGTATAATTATATGTTTTCGTGAGTTTTGGTACGTTCCCTGGGATGTTTGAGGTTTCTAGAGAATTTCCGATAGGTTTCACTCGTTCCATTCACTTAGGTTTTTGATTCTTCTGGCTGTTGTTGACTATTATTTCTACTCAAACAGGGTTATGTTATGTATAAACACCTATAAGTATATGTTTTTGTGGGTTATACTACTTCCTTTGAGTTTCTAGAGGCGTTCTGCAGGGTTTACAATTTTTTTAGAGAAATTTTCAGCTGTTTGATGGCTAATGATAATTATTTCCACTGTATAGTTGTAAATTAAATTTGTATATGAATAACTATAAACTTTTGTAGTATATACTGCTTTTTGGGGATTTTACTACCAGTTCTTGAAGGTCTCTGTGGGGTTTGTAAAATGTTTTAGGGTGGTTTGGCTGTTGGTGATGATTATATAATTCTATAGGTTTGGATAACATAGTATATAATGTGGGTTATGGGTTATATAAAGTATAATTAGAGGTTTTTGTCAGTGATAAATCTGCCTTGATGTTTATTAAGGGTTTCCGGGGAAGTTTATACGAGTTTTAAGGGAGATATCGCTCAATTTTATTATCTACAACTCGGTGATCCCGTTATAACTTTTCCATAGATTATAGTGTATAGCTGAAGACGAGTTTCTCTCTAAAATTAGGTATCGTTCAGGTTTTGAAAGCCGAAAAAAGCAAATTCAGGTTTATGGTAGTTCAAAAATGACCCAAGTTCGCATTTTTTCACGATCGAGGGAGGTGACCGAGAGGACAATGATACCAGTCGATAACCTTCAACTTTTATGTATAAAAATAGAAAGAGCTCCAGGTTGAACCTGAAAAGAAAATGGTATCACCGAGATTCCAGCGACTCTGGTTTTCTCACTCACACCTTCTAAAGACAATCCGATCAGGGAAATTGAACAAATTTCGTCGCGTCAAGGTTCGGCGATGACCTAAACGGACACCCTTGACCGTTTTATACTCTCCAAAATCGGGTTTCCAGACAGAATACCAGGAAAAGTGAAGTCCCGATAATAAATTTCCCATTTTTTATACAACCCGCCCTGGAATTGTATGTGACTTACAAGGATAACAAGAAATAAGACAAATGAAAATGAAGGAAACACCGTCTAGGAAGAGAGAGCCGACAACCTTTTGGAAAAACTCCAAACGAACCTTATACCACAAGCCTGCGACTTACTACCGGGACGCCATTCACGTTTTCCACATCGTAACCTCAATACAAACCGAACTGTAGATAACAAAACAAGTTGATGACCTCAGATGATGAACCGATTTGGTTCTTGTCTCTGACATAAAAACGTTTTATAGGGAAGACGCATATTAATCGGGGATAACACTCGGAGATCACGTTTCAGACCTCCAAGAGATTAGGCTAATCCGAGAAACGTGGAATCACATGTGATGCTGACAATTACAGAGGATTAAGAACAGCAAGCGAACTTAGCTAGATAATTGGAGCTCGTTATCGGTTGACCACACGCGATGACACCAAATCTCATTTTTCTTTCATTTTTCTGTTACAGAGTGAGAGAGAGAGAGAACTCGGAGTTAGGAATGTGGACAGGATACCTACGCCCAAAATGGGAGTGAAAACAATGAAAGAGCTCCTCGAAGGTCGGGAACAACTTCTTCAGGACCGGGGAAAACCCAATTTTTAAATTTAGACTTGTTTTTTATAGCAACGGATGAATATTAATATAAAACATCACATCCAACCATTTTTGTTTTTATTTATTTATTTATATATCCCTCATTTTCCTGTACCTGTGGGTATCAGTCCCAGCATTTCAGGTTTCTGGCTGGAATATTTTTAAACACAAACTTCAATCAACTCGTTCAAATGGTCACAACACCTTGAGAGTGTCATTAAAAAGCTGACTAGCAACATTTCCGACGGAAGGGTTTGAACAAAAACATGAATTCAGGTATCAGGTTCGTTTTAAACAACCTACGGGATGGGGGGGGAATAAACTTTGGCCGATTCAAAACCGAAGACTGTAGAGAAAGGAATTTTCCAAATTAATGTGTTTACACAACGAAAGAGAGGAAAATTATCTGTTTAGGTACGCACAAAATCTAGGTACGACAGAGCCTACGAAAAACCAGTCGAGTCATGTTCCTTGATGTTTTGATTAAAAGATAAAAATAGACAGGGAGAGAGAAAGAAGGCGTTTTGGCAGAAGAAGAGGAAACCTTGACCTGAACTTGAGTAACAAAGCCAGGCTTGGTACCTGCCGGGGAGGAAGGGGAGGCTGTCTGTGTTTGGGTAGGAAAATCACCAGAGGCGTTAGGAAGAGGGTATAGTGTCCTCCGTCCTCCCATATTGAAAGAGTTTTTAAGGTGTCATCGACTTCCTTGGGTTATTATCACAACCATTATCTTTATCTAATCGAGAGTGTATATATAGACATTCCCACGGACAACAATCATAGTCATGCGGAAGTTGGTGTCAAACATGAAGACGGAGCGATCACCCCAAAGCGATGACGCTTCATTTGTATCCCTCCTTGGACACAAACAGACGGGAAAGTAAACAAGATGGACGTGGTCACCTGACCTAACTAAAGTCCACCCGGATAATTAAGTGTTTAGCATTTAGGCTGACTGTGTCGCGTCTAATGAATGCGGACACCGACTCAAACTACGTGCCGGCCAAAATGTAGCAGTCGTTGTCAACTTCCTTCCTCCCCGGAGGCTCTCGTCCTAAACCACCAAGAATCAGGCTGAAACAAACGATAATTCACGTGAGACGTGACACTCGGTCACGTGCGACACTTCCACAACGACACTGCAGAGAAATCATCACGTGAACAGGGAATTTCATCTCACGACTGACTCGAATGGTGTCCTTCCCAGATGGAACTCGAAAGCTATTTCTGGTCGGTGACTCGAATAAGACGCCGCAAAAAACCGAATCACCGTCAGACTTGTAATTGAAAGCAATTAGCAAAAGTTCAAACCGACACAGAGCTTTGATTGGAGGTGCACCACCATTGACGCAAGTTATAAATTATTACTTGTGAGCAAATTCCGTCCCCCGCCCACATTTTACCACCTCCTCCTCCTTCGTCTTTGGGTAACAAAGGTGAATAAACGTTCTCCCGCAAATATTTGCAAAGTCACTCCACCTGTCTCGTTAAAGTATCCATTCCCTGTTGTTCCAGCTTTTAAAAGCTTCCACAGACAAACAAACCAAAAAATATTGTCGGTTCCATGCTTTCCTCTAATCAACAATATTACGGTAAAAGTGATAAATCGAGCAAATTTGTAAAATATTGAACTCATAATTTGAAAAAAAAACTTTTATTAAATTCCCCACAAGTTGAAGATTTTGTAAACTAGCCGGTTAATGTGATAAATATTCAGCAATTAATCACGTTAACCAAAGTTAGTTGGTGATTATGAACAATCACAAGGAATTGTATGTATTTATAATAATTCTGTGTATTTAAAATGTAATTTGTATTTATTACTTTCGCCGAACATATTATATTTACTGGCTAATTTATAAAATCTCCAAATTATATTCTTGAATTTAACAAAAGCTTGCTGAGATTACGAGTTGAATATTTTACAAACTAGCCAGTAAATGTGATTAATTTGGCGAGAATATAAAAATGATAAATCAAGCGGAAATATATACAACTCCCTGCTATTATTCATAATTCCCAGCTAAGGCTTGGTAAATATAATAAATATTCACTATTCTTCTGTCTTATTTAGCGACGATAGTTAGAATTTATGAATAATCCCCAGGAATAGTATACACAGTATATATTCCCCAAATTTATCAAAATTTTTATAATATGTATTTATTATTATATATATTTATACCGTTTAGTTTATAAAATGTCAAGCTTTTGATGGAAAATTTAATAAAAGTTTGATCAGATTACGAGTTTGGTATTTTATAAACTATCCGGTAAATGTGATAAATATTCAGTTACCAAGCCTTAGTTCCATGGTACTCAAACTGCGGCCAGCCAGGCTCTAATGAGTGGTCCAATGGCCCAGTGGAAACCGATTCAGTGGAAATTTGTGAAAGGTCGATTGCTCACTGTTAAGTCTGAATTCTGGAAGTGCCTGACCAGTAAGAAAATGTTTGGGCCTCTGTCAAGAAACTGCTAACACTGCCTCGACATGTCTTTATGAGACAATATACAGAAAATACATACAGAAACAGACTGACAGATATACATGCGGATAATACACTGAGGGTGGACTACACGCGTCGAAAGCTCGGACTTTTTTTGATAAGTCGTGTGACCCAGTCGCAATGGTGACCAATGGAAATTTGGCCCGGGAAGAAGAAGCTTGAGTACCAAGGCCTTAGTTGGTGACTATTAATAAACGCCAGAACCAGTTTATAGTTTAGCTAAATTTATCACATTAACTGGCTTGTTTATAAAATCTCCAACTAGTTATCTCAACAAATTTTTTATTAAATTCCACATTAGGATTTCAACATTTTATATAAACTAGCTGGTAAATGTGATAAATGTTTAGTAATTTGTCACATACCAAGTTTAGTTGGTGATTATTGATAATCACCGGGTGTTATATAAACTTTTGGTTCGTGTTCGGAGTTTGCGGATTTTTCAAAAATTATTATTTCAAAAATAATGCTCCCAATAAAAACAAATTCATTTCATAAATAATGCACACGTTAAACAAAAATTCATTACACACTACAAAGGTAAATCCATTTCATAAATAATGCACACTTTTAAAAGAAATTCATTTCAAAAGTAGGCACACAAGAAACAAAAATCTATTTCATAAGTAATGCACACTTTTAACAGAAATCCATTGCAAAAGAAACAGTACATTGACTCTCGTGGTAGGTATAAAAGAATCCCATTTCAAAAATAGTGCACAAGTTAAACAAAAATTTATTTCAAAATTAAGACACACTACAAAGACAAATTCTATTTCATAAATAATGCACACTTTAAAAATATATTTACCACATTTACTGGTGAGTTTATAAAATTCCGCATTAAAAGTAAAGAGTTTGTATAAATAATATTATAAATGTGTTGAATTTGATAAATACAGTATATGTTACGGTAAAAGTGATAAATCGGGCTAAAATATGCCGAATTCCTGGCGAGTTCCCATAATCACGAAATTACTTTTTGGTGCACATAATATATAGTACAGTTAGTAACATCCAAAAAACTAGTTAGTGCTGTTAGGTCAGCAAACGCGTCACGATGAATGACGATAGTAGACACTTGTGCAAAACCTTTTTAGGAACTACTAACCTTTTAAAAGCTTGCGGATTAGATAAAACCTTGATTATGGATAATAAAAAAGCGGTTTTCCGTTGATCAGGTGGTGGTCGGCCTCTAGTGCCAAACCTACAAAAGTTGATCGAGACCATGGAGGTCGTGTTTCAGCCAAATTTCAGAGAATCAGCGGGGTTTCCCCCGTTTTGGTGGTTACAGCCCGCTATGCGCAACACCTCGCTCTCTTCCAGGACTTGGGAAAGCCTTCCAACAATGAGGATGACAGAATGGAAACGACATGCCAGCATTCATTCGCTCACCTTCATTAGAATGTCATTGGCGAACGTGACAGATAAACAAGAACGGCGGTGAGTACCTCCGGGCGCTTCCGAGAGCCAATCAGAAAGGACACCACCTTTTCGTGATAACCATCCTGAGGGTAGTCGCGATTTGTTTCGCTAGCTAGAAATGATGGCGTCGTTGAAAACCTGTCTCTTGTCACTGTCTCGCTCAGGTGGTCATACCTTCTCTTCTGAGTCATCCAAACCCGCACTACCTGACTGTCTTACCAGCAATCTACCTTAAAAGAATCTGGGCTGAGGAAGAAGGAGTGAGTATAGACTCATGAGTTCTCTCAAGAGACGACTGGGAGCGTTTTTAGGTGTTCCCAATCGAGACTCATGCCTTAGTGTCGCAACGGAACAAGTGACTGTTGGCGGAATTCTTTTGTTGTTAAAAAATTTGGCGCCAAATTTAAAAGAGAAAGAAGACGGAAGTGGAAAACTTGCAAAAAGGTCAACTTAATTGACGCTTTTCTTAAAAGTGTGCATTATTTATGAAATTGAATTTTGTTTCATGTGTGCACCACTTCTAAATTGGTTTTCTGTTCAAAGTGTGCATTATTTATGAAATAAATTTTTGTTTAACTTGTGCACTATTTTTGAAATGGGTTTCTTTTAAATTTTGCGCTATTTATGAAATGAATTCGCCTTTGTAGTGTGCATTACTTTTGAAATAAACATTTTTTTTAATTCGCGCACTCTAAACTTAGACCAGAAACCAGGGGTAACAACCTAACTAATCCCTCAGCCTGTCCAAATCCAATCAAAAATTTAAACTTTAAAAATAATTTATGAAATCTAATTTTTGGTTCTTAGCAATAAAAAATCGCATAAAAAAAGACCTGACTATAGTTACTGTTATCGCCATTTTGTATCGTTACGTTCTGAACGGTATCAAAAGTCTCTGATGTTGTCTTTTTATCTTTGACCAGAACTTCTTGTATCAAACAGGTTCCTCATCATTTTGTTAGGTGTCTTTTTAGGTTTGTCCCAGTCACGTGACCTGTTTATAATCTTTGTGGCTGTGTATTAGTAACTTTTAATTTGGTAACATGTTAGCTTATCATTTCTTTCTCTTCCTTTACCCTCGAGGGGCCCAAATTCTTTTGGGTATGGACTGAGGTCCTGTGATTATGTTGCGAACGTCTCACAGACTGTATTTAAACGGATGTACAGGTTCGCAAACCTTGTTATTCTTCTTCCTCTCTCTGCTGACAAATGATACAGTCAGGAATAATTTTTAGCTAAAAGCTGGTTAGGTACAACTGACCACCAGAAACCATCAGTGGGGATGGTCTTCAGGTTCTTCTGTTGTCTTCTTCTCTCAACCGCTTCTGAGAGTTATTCTTGACCCATACTGCTGTTGTTTTTGGGTTTATTTTTGACTGTTGGCTTTGTCGGAAGTCTTAACTGTCTTCCGTCTTCTCCCTAATTACTTGGGCCTGTCCCAAAAGTTGCCGAAATTATTTTGTTTTAGATGACAACGTCGGCTGTTGTTCTAACTTCGTGCGGAGGATCTAAGCTCTGAAAAAAATCGTAAACTGTACTTGAATAAATGTTTTAAACAAAATCACTCCGGGAACTTTTGGGACAAACCCTATACTATGCAGAATCTGTACGAACTGTCCTCTGGCTGCAGCCGAATTCTCTTGTTGGTGTCTTAGACGTTTAGGTTTGAGAATTGTTACTCTCCTCTCTGTAATTGGTCTCGCACTGCTGTTTTTTTTGGAGTTTCTTTGACTGTTGGCTTCACCAGCAGTCTTTACTGTCTTCTGTATTCTCTCCTACTCTTCTGCAGAACCTGTCTAACACTCCCCTAACTCCAGTTACAGTTACAAATTCTCTCGCTTGTGTTTTAAGAGTTTAAGCTTCTCAACTGCTGTCCTGCTGATCTCTCTTCTCCCCAAACCACCCAAATTTTGAGTATATCTCCTACAGTATCATATTCTTCTTCTGTAACAGTAGTTACAAGTTACCAAAATAACATCCACCTACTTCTCCCAATCCTCAAGACCAGAACGAGAATTTCTCAAACGCCATTCTTCTCCCAACCACACAAACACAATTCGTGACGTCAGTAGCCAAACCGCGACTTAGATCCATATTCCACTCATCCAATCACGGCCATATTGAAGGTACCTATTCACCAACAAACCAGTACCTGGCGTGCCTCAACTGGAATGAGTTCTCATTGTTTGTTGCGCTCGTTAACCAAAAGTGTTACAGAAGAGAAATTGAAAAGTTTTGTCGCGTCACCGACGACTCTCTCGTTCGCGGAAACCTTTTCCACGGGATTTTGTGACGTCATTCGCGAGTAACAAAATGGTTTCCAGTGAATTTTAAGTCGTTTACCTATAGTTATACTATGTTGTTACGTTTTCGTATAAAAGTTATGGTAAATAATGAAGTTAATAATTATACTAAACGATTATTTGTGATTAAGTGAGACGAAAACACGAATCGAGTGACGGTTTTTAGGTTCCATCCACTAACCTGTACCTTAAATCCAGACGTAGATAATTAATTATGTTAATGAGTTATAAAAACATTCCTTGGAACGATATACCAGAGGATAGTTTAAACATTTTTCCATTCAGAATTTGAAACACAAAAGAAACTAAACTTGGGAGTAGGTTTTAAGGTTCACACTTCCTCAGGTTCGACCAAAGAGACAACAAACCAATTAATGTCATCCTCGAGGCAATAGCCAAAGACTCCCAGACAGTAACAGTAGATAACAGAGCCAAAACCTTTCTTGACTTACTACACACAAATTTAAAAGATTCAGGATCGATTTCAGGTACAGACCGGAATAACAGTTTGTTAGCGAAATTGGCATTCAAGTCACACACACACGAAACCACGTTTTTCTCAAGAAAATTGAGTTTTAAGCATTTTCGAGGTTAAAAGTTTGAGTGAAAGTTCAAGATCCCAGTTTTGATAGCGTTAGCTCATCGTCCAATCATAATTAAGGATCGTAAATTTCAGGTTCGAAGGTTTCACGACACGAATGAGTTTCACGGTTTCTTTCCCTTGAAGCGGTTACTTTGATTAATATTTTCGATCTCGCACGTGACAGGATGTTAGAATCCTCGGATTAGGTTTGTTAGCTTAGTTCAGGTACGGAGGGCGGAGTCTGAATCTAATGAATAATTGCTGATTATCGATGTTATCAAGGTAACGTAACAACCAAATCGCGGAAGGAATGTCTATTGTGAGAATTGTTAGTGTCATCACATCAATTCCAAAACTCAAGTGTTTCAGGTATCCTTGGAGAGCCTGGTTTGGTTGGATCTCCCAACCTTCTTAGAAAACCTAGCTTTCACTACCCGGGAGAGCGTTTGGAGATAAAAACGAACAAAAGACAACAAAAACTTTGTCATTGCGTGTGGGAGGGACAAAAGTTAGGCTAACTCTTGAACTATACCTGAAATTATCCTCTTTCCGATCCTCCCGGAGGCAGACGTGACACTCAAACACCTCGCCCACTCCGAAAACTAAGCTTATTAGGGACAAGACACGAACTATTCCAAGAATACCAACCAAACAAACACAAATATTGATCCTCGACTTGTAATTAACTATCTAAAGAGTTAGGAATCTTCTTGGAAACTCTCTTTGATAGGTTCTTGACAAAAATTTCAGTGACGGTTTCAGAGAATCGCCATGGAAGGGTGTAGATGGTGTCGGATTTGAGTGAGAGACCCTTGTGTCACAGAAACTGTCTCAAGTGAACAGAAAATTGTGCGGAAACTGTTGTTTATAAATCCATCATGGCGTTTACCAGTGTTCCGAATCAGACTATTGTTAGTGCGATCACGTGAGTTGGTTCCAAGATAAACGTTAAATCAGAGGAAAGGAACGATGGGTTCGAACTGGAGTTACGGTCTGGCGACATTTTGTCTCCTCGTCATGTACGGTGAGTATGCTATGATTAACATCAACTCCAGATTGGGTGGGTAGTAACTTTGACCTCTGGCTGGAAGTAGAACTCATTTTGGGGTGAAATACTGGAGAAATTTGAACTTCCATTTCCGGTTTTAGAAGGATTCGCAATACACTTCCGACATCTTGGTTTCTGTCTAAACCACTCCCGTCAAACCAAATTGTCAGGTATTGAACCAGAAAATTGTATAGTCTGACAGAGTTCTTCAATTGTAGCTCTGCTTCATAACCAGAACAGTTTGGAGCTACTCCCATACAACATACTGTATAAAGATCAGTGACTGACTAAACTATTCATTTTACCTGGGTGATGGAAGAATGTCCAGGAATGCAGATGAATGGAATCAACCCTCTTCTGTCTTTTGTCTCTTGTTTCATAGCTGCTTTGTCAGGTAGCTCTTTTGTTATTGTCTTTCAAGTCCATCGGAGGGTGTTGTTTGATACCTTTTGTCTTTCCCAATGTCCCAAAAATACAAAACTGAAGCAGACATTCCCTATCCGCGACACAAATTGCTCAAAGGCAAGTCTAAACTTGCACTGATGCAGTTTAACGGTCTCCAAAGAGGAAGTAGACATGTTGATTCATTTAGGTATCAAATTTATAACTCAACCTCTTGACTATAAACGTCGAAGAGTCTTCTTATCCTTAAGCTTCCCTACTACCTGTTACCTGAAACCTAATCAGATATTGAAGTAACTGGCCAAAGTCGTAATCCCAAGTCGAGTAGATAGATTGTCTCGTCTGAGTCTCAAATCTTTGGTCCTTAAATCGGTTTGCCAGACTCTTTGGTCAGTTGAAATGCTAAATATTTGAGCTCTGCAGTCCATTTCCGGTTTTAGAGTGATTCTTATCACACTCCCAACATCTGGGTTTCTGTCAGAACTACTTCAAGTCCAAACGGGCACTGTTGTAGTCCATCACCCATCTCCAGCTGCTCAGTACAGTTTCTTTTGAACTACAAACCAAAGTCCTTGTCCCAAGAAGAAGTACCCAGTTCGCTTTTAGTGCTAAACCTTTGACTCTAAATCAGTAACCAATCACTACTACCATTTGACACCTATTGAGATCTTTCTTTCCTCCCCTTCTTCCTGTAACTCAGGCAAATGTTGCAGTAACTACCCATATTCAGCTAGTATACATTCAGTGAAGTTTCTTGTGAACTAGAAGCCAAAGTCTTAGACCGAAGAAGTAGAAAGTTCATTTTTAATGCTAACCCTTTTATCCTAGAATTAGTAACCCATCACTATCACCATGTAGCAGCCAGTTTTCTACCCCACTACCTATAACCTAAACAGAAACTGCAGTAAGAACCCAGATCCAGTTGGTTTAGCTTTCAAGAAAGTTTCTTCTAAAGAACAGCCCAAAGTGTTAATATCAAGACGCAGATTGCCTTGTTTGGCTATCAGACCTTTGGATCGGTAACCTCTCTACTACCACATACCCAGAGCTTTCCGTCAACAACAACTGTTGTAACAAACCCGTACTAACCCAAAAATCTAAAACTCTAACAGTACAACTGCAAAAACGTTGCGATTAGAATCATTTCCCTCTCAAAGAACTGACACAGAAAAACAAACAAAACAACAATCGACAAAGATGAATAGATAAAGAAGGCCCAGTATAGATAAAAGCCATATGATTTATGTCTAAGAAAACCAATAAAAGATGAATAACTAGCTACACGCCAACTAAAAAGTAGAAACAAGACACAAAGTGGAGCGTGTAGGAGTTAGAATAGATTCAAGCAAACCTAAAAGCTCTTAGCAGATGTTGGTCTTAGACATTCCTTCTGTTAGAACTTCTTAGACAAGAAGTCCCGCTAGAAACCCTAAAGGACATCAACATCATTCCAATAATTACAGATCTGATCGAGCTACCACTTAAAAGTTCATTAAACAAATTTGCGCACTCGACCTGAACTCGAGTTTTAGACCCCCCCCTCTCACCTAACAAAAGAGGACCTGACATCGTCGAGTTGACCTGTCCAAACAAATTAGTCTTCCCCACCGCCACCTCAAAATAACCGGTATTCGAGATCTCGATCTCGAAATCGAATTTCGGGTTTTAGAACTGTGATCGATGTGATCTGCACTCTTGACTTTCCATTCCTCCTACCTGGATGCCAATGGACTTGTACTAACCCAAGGCACCAGTGAACTGGATGACGATTACAGTAGGTATGCGTGCGTGAGATTGGGAGAATCGGTCGCCATTTTGATTTTTTTTCGTCTAAGCGAAACCTTCGTGTACTTCTTGGATGAGGCTACGTCATAATGGTTAATTAGACAATGACTTTTGAGAATGATTACCTACTTATTCGGGTTCTTTTTTACGCGGCATATCTGTCCAAGGTTTTGTTAGAAAGGCTGGTTCGTTTTGTGGCTACAGGATCTAGGGGCCCCGGTGGGTGAGATTAACCCCTTTGCACTCGAGAGGTGACTCTCACTTACCACTTGGTTTGATGGGTAAATGGGATCTGAGGCCATTATTGTCTCCTGGTTTCTGTATATTCCTACGATTACATTGATTAAAGTATAACTGTATATCTTAGACTTGTAGACTCTTTAGTGTTTATCAGATTTTCTTATCTGAGCATAATCTGCTACCAAGAATGAGTCTCCATTTTTGAACTAGACACCAACATAAAAGTCATGAGAAAAAGTGCCGCTTGATTTTCGTTAATACTGCACACTTTCTGGAAGAATTCTTTCCTGTAATTTGGCACACCTTTTCGCAGTATTCCTTTCATAAATTCTGCACACTGTCACATATAGTTCATTTCGTTAAGTAGTGCCCACTATCTGGAGGAATTCCTTTCTCAAAGTTGGCATAACTTCTTGAAGTACTTATTTCATGAATATTGCACGCTGTCACATCTTGTTCATTTCATAAGTATTGCACACTTTTATTTGCAATCCATTTCATAAACACTGCACACTTTGGAGGTATTTATTCCATTATTATTGCGTACTTTGGCCAGGAATTTATTCATAAAATAGTACGAGGAATCCTTTTCATAAATTCTGTATACACTCACAGGTAGTTCATTTCATAGGTAGTGCACATTTTCTGGAAGAATTCCTTTCGTATAGTTGGCACACCTTTTCAAGTATTTATTCCATTATATTGGGCCCATTCACATGGAGTACATCCCATTAATAGTGCACCCATCCTGGGAGAATTCCTTTCATAAATATTGCACGCTCTTTGACAGGATTTCATTTTAGAAATAATTTACCCAAGTTATATATTGACAAATAATGCGCATAGACAAAGGACTCGTTTCAAAATTGTTGCACAGTCATTTGTTTAAAATAAAAAAAACAGCAAATACATAATCAGCAGTTCTCTTGACAATAGTTATAAACTTAACAGAATATCTACATTTATAAATTCGTCTTTAAATATTATAATTAAGTTTTGAGTGAGTATAACAAAGTAATTTGTTGGGAAAAATAAAATTTCGTGCGCGAAGGGTTAAACCTAATTAATGACAACGTGACTCGAATACAAGATGAAGATGGCAGGCACGCTGTCGCGAGGAAATGATCCCAAGACATGAATAACTGTGAAAGAGGTTGTTGACACTAAAAAACCATGCACTCGATCTTCTCTCTCTCGCACAATGTATGTGACATCATACTTGATTACACAGCTATGAGAAGCTTCCGAGGTGTGACACCTTAACTACAACACCGAAATCGCGTTGCCAAAGAGAACGAGAAGCTCATTTCCGGAAGTGAAAATTGAACGTCATCTTTCCCAGTGGAAATATTGAAAACGTTCCCACTTCCGGTTGGAAGGAACGTATCAGGAGGAACCAACCGCGGGAATCATGACAACAATTAATAACCTGAAGGACGGAGATAAAGCAAAAGCCCAAATTGACAACTTCCCATCTGGGTCTCTTGATGGCTCTTGATAAACGACCATAATTAATCAACGAGCATAAGTGCGTTGCGGTTCCAAAGCGCACAACTCCGATTCCGAGGAGTCTTCCATGGTACTTTCACTTTCCCCTTCCCTTCCCTCCTCCTCCTTCGATCTACATCCTTGTATACGTATGCGGATCTCACCGACTCCCCGTCCAAGTTCAAGTTCTTTTATCCGCGTCACTGCGTCACGGATTTTCAATCTTGCGTAACGCAAAACCGTTTTCTATATTCTTTCTAATTTTGTTTCTAAAAGTTTTCTTTTTCTCTTTTAGAACACAGTTTGTTAGACGAAATTAAAGATGAAAAAAAAAAGAAAGTTGCCTCTCACTTCCACTTCCCTTCCTCTCGCTATAATTAGGGGATTCCCATTAGAACGTTCGCGGTTCGCTGCGTTCAGTTCCGATGGAAATGACCAGAAATCACTCAGAGTGAAGTTGAGGGAGGGATCATCATTCAATCGAAGGAATTTCAGAAATTATGGTTCTTTCACCACCATTCGACTGTCATTTATTGATTAGTATGAAAATAGAAAAGAATTTAAAAGCTGTCAGGTATCCAGTCTTAGAGGTACAAGAAGACTGGGTCGCCATAATCGCCGGAAGGCCATCATGATATCACTTGTGACAGTTTATAGATGAAACAGGTGAATGGAAGGGTCCCTAATTTCTTTCAGTATATTCTTATGGTTATACTATAACTCTTTATCTTATAATTATATGTCTTCAGATATAGATAAGATTATCTGATCTTAAAATGAGTCCACAGCCACGAACCAGACTGTATTTTGACATTATTTTGAGGCTGAAAGTTGTGCGAAGAGAACTGCTTGATTTTCATTAATATTGCTCAATGTCATGTGTAGTTCATTTCATAAGTATTGCACACTTTTTCGGTGTAATTATTTAATAAATAACTGTACACTTTGGCCAGGAATCTATTTCAAAAATAATGCACACTTCTTGAGGGGATCCTTTTTATAATTTCTGCACACTATCGCATGTTGTTCGTTTCATTAATAATGCACACTCCTTTGTGAATGTTTTTTTTTAGTAATTTTGCATACTTTGGTAAAAAGTTCATTTCATAAGTATTGCACAATTTTAGGAGAATTTATTTCATAAATATTGCACACTTTCACATGAATTTCATTTCATTAATGGTGCCCACTCCTTTGTGAGAATTCCTATCACAAGCATTGCACACATTTAAGTGTAGTTTATTTCATAAATACTGCACAATCTGAGGAAAGTTACATTTCATAATATTGTCCACATTTTATGTGTAGCTCATTTCATAAGTAGTGCACATTTTCTAAGAGAATTTTTAAAATAATGTAAACTTTTTGCAGTACTTATTGCGCAAATACTGCTCACTTTGGCCTGGAATCTATTTCAAAAACTTGCACAATTTTGTCAAGTTTTCATTTCATAAATACTGCACAATCTGAGACCTTATTTCATAAATATTGCGCAATTTCAATATTTCATTTCAGTCTTCCAACTATTCCTTCGCTGTCAGGAGCTTTGACCACACAACCGCTGGTCCCTCACACTGTATCTTAGACTCTCGAGCTTCTTCTATTCCTCTTAACACCTTTCCTTGAGGCTAGGCAACATGTCTTGATTATTTTAAATGAATAAGTTAAAGGTCCCTCACCTTCTCTCTCTCTCTCCCCTCCTGGTTTGGAAAGTGATTACCAATCCTGGAACTTCCAGAAGGTGATTTCTTCGACTACACACCAAACTACGCAATCAAACCAGGGTCATTACTCTCTAACGGAAATCACGTCGTTGCGACATATTTATTACGTACGAATAAACTCAGTCATCACTTATTTATTGGTTATTTAAAATAAATTAACACTAACAATGGCGCTGGAAGTGTGATTCCCTCCCTCCTCTCCACTGGAGAACACATCTGCGCATGGACCAAGCAGACTTAACCAAATTCGTTGATCATCAAAATAAATCGAAGAGCGGAGGCCACTTAGACCCGGTTGAGGACTCTTCCACCAGAACTTCAATTAATTTGGACAAAATGGCGTCGTCACCATGTACATTACACGAGGAGACATTCTCCTTTCGATTCTGAGAATTGTTTATTAACCATTTCCGTCAGATTATTAAACCAACGGGTCCAAATTAGTTTTGTTTTGGGCGTTAGCGCTTAGAGAAGCAGTTTTGGATACAAGAACTGGCGTCGTCGGTTTGGTTTCGGTTTATCTCAATGTCCGTCCAAATAAATTGTATCCGCTCTTTCTCTCTCTCTCCGAAGGGCCCAAAAGGTCACGTTTCCTTGTTTACATACTTTCCATCTATGTGTTTAACCATGTCATTATCTATCAACCTAATCTATTGACCGATACGAGGCCAAGGTGGAGAATGGATGCATCTTTACTGTGTCACAGGAAACTGGTTCGGATGTATTACTCTTGGATTGGGCTCACTTAACACCGGTTTTGGGTTAACTGTCAAATAACCCAGGCCATAGAACACTGTAACCCATGAGTGTAGGATAGTTACGGCTGTCCTTCGGGGTTGGTAGATTCGTTTGGTTAAGTGCCCCAGTTTTTCAGTGAAATTTATTTCCTGTTGGTGAAGACATCAGACTTGTAGACTTGACCCATGTTCCAAAACCGCATTATAACCCAAGAGCAGAGCCTAATTCCTTCTTTAGGCTGTGGCTTTCCGACTTTTGGGTTGATGTTCGATGAGTTTAGTTAGGTTTTCCATCTTCTCTGATTTTTAAATCCTGTTGACAAGTCAGCTCAAACTTGAGACATGGTATAAAGGCTATGTCTCAGAACTGTGTGACCCATGAGCAGAGTATAGTTTCATCTTATAACTACTTGGCATCAGAAATCCTGTCTTCCTGGGCTTGGTAGTTTCTTTTGCTTCCTATAACCCATGAGCAAAGCCTAGAATTCTTGTAAGCAAACCTCCAGCTAAGCTAATCACAGTCATTCTGTTCCAACGAAACGCAAAAATTCTTGTTTGTGATTATAATAAAACAAAACTCTAACTAACCCAATCGAAGCCAATCAATAATCGCCATAAATATTAAGGATTCTCAGTAAATAAATAAATAATTAAAACGTGGAAGCAGAAAAAGTGATAATTAAATCGCCGCCTTTCGAAAACGCGAGCCAACGTCATGACCTAACGACCGTGTGCTTTTCGTGCACCGCCTTCTACGGTTTCGCGTAAGTAACCGAAATCGATTCTCATCCGTGGTGATTCAATAGGCAAGGACAACCAGTTCGAGTACGTAGATTTACGCGGAACTCGGTTCCTTACTCCAGGACCACGATACGAGATCTGAATTTCCCGTTTCATAAGCAGGCCACCTCCAACCTACCTCAGATTCTGCTCTTCGAGTGTCAGGTTCTTTTGAAATCCTCAGCTTTCAGGGTTTATGCTCACGTCATTGTTGTGACCAATACTAGAGTCTTGGAAATGTCTGCCAAAACATAATTTCCATTTGAAGAAGGGAAAACCTGAAACCTGACTCGAAAACTTTTACCCCGAAAATGAGCAGAAACAGTTAAACGACATGAACAGAAAATTTTTACCTCCCACTTGACTCAAAATTTAGGTTGTTGGATGTTTTTGAAAGGAGATTGTCCAGTTTAAAAGAAAATCCTGTTTACCGGTAAACCATAATTGCACATCCTCCTATTAAAATGCTTCACGGTAGCATGTTAAGCTACCTTCTTTGAGATTTAATTGCTTTATAATGATCAAAACGTGGTCAAACACTTACTTCTGACCGGTTTTGTGACTGTCATTTGAGCAAAAGCCCTGGCAGCAAATTCAGTTTCGAAAATGGTAACCCTCTGCAAGTTAACATCTTCATAATGATGGCGTAACTCCGTGGAAAGGTTTGAACTGTATAACACCTCCAGATCATGATACCGTCAAAGCACAAAAACTTTTCTTGAGAGCCATCTTGTTTAGTTATGGAAGCTTTGTTTCCTTTGATTTCCTTTCGTCAGGTTCAAACCAGGACCTGGTTCTACCCTGATGACGCTGACATTTCCAACTCGAACGGTGTCTTGTTAAAAGCTCCAAAAGCTTATGAGAGAGTGAAGTGAATGGATGTGAGAGCTTAACCTTAAAATGCGTATATATCAACAAAATTTGGCCCACGATATTTGTGAAACGTCTATCTTATGATAGTGTGCATTACTTTTGAAAGAAATTCTTTATGTAAGTGTGCAATATTTATGAAATATTTCCTTTAAAAGCATGCATAAATCCTTCAGTCCAGTCCCATTTCTTTCAAAAGAAATCATTCATACAAGTGTGCAATAGTTTTGAAATAAAGCCTTTTGCGTAAGCGTGCATTATTTATGAAATTAAAGAGACGGCGATGGAGAATGGGTCAGGAACATGTTGAGCTAATAAAAGAACTTTAAACCAGATAGACATACCCAAGGAGAGACCACAGTTCCATTTTAATCTTGATTATCTCCTCCGACAGTTCCCAGATCCATCCCTCTACACCAACAGAGAGGTCATCTTATAATATCTCGAAAAGTGGCAAAAGTTCGCCGGGTTCTGCAAAAATGCGAATACAAATTTGACCGAAACCAGTTCACAATTTACGTCTTCGTATGCAAGGGCTGTCCCAAAAATTCCCGGAAGACCACCAAAAAGTTCTGAAAAGACGATGGACTGACATTGAAGAAATTTCATAAAAATTATTTCGGGGACTTTGGGACTCAACCAACATTTATATATCAAGTAAACCGGAATATAATGTCAGTTTCGTACCTCACACCTAATATATGTTGCGGTATAAGTGAGAAGTCAGGAGAAAATATATATAATCCCGGCGATTATTCATAATCACTAGTGAAAATTGGTTAATCTGACAAATTACTGAGTATTTATCACATTTACCGGCT
The DNA here is from genome assembly GCA_016920875.1 of Columbicola columbae. Classification (NCBI taxonomy): domain Eukaryota; kingdom Metazoa; phylum Arthropoda; class Insecta; order Psocodea; family Philopteridae; genus Columbicola; species Columbicola columbae. The sequence continues at coordinate 2,675,305 of JADMLL010000011.1, read as the reverse complement.
AGTTTATAAAACATCCAACTCGTAATCCCAGAAAAATTTATTCCAACTTCCCATAACAATTTAGTTTTAATAAACTAGCCGGTAAATGTAATAAATACATGGTACGGAAGTATATATGATTCTCGGTGATAATTCACAATCACCAAACAGACTTGATTACAGAATATTTATCACATTTACCGACTAATTTATGTGGAATTTTAACAAAAGTTTCCTCAGACTACGAGCTGGATATTGTTTGTATAAAACAGCCAATAGATATGGATTTAGCAATTTATCACTTTTACCGCAACATATATGCGATATTATTATCCGGTTCTTATATTAAATTATTTTATAACGACTATAACTGTATACTTCGGTAGAATTGGATAAATATCGACTAAATCCGAAAGACTGGAGTAGTCAAGGAACAAAGTAGAATGGGAGCTTTCGAAAACCTTAGAATAACAATCCGAAAAAGAAGTTTCTCAACGTTTCAAAACAGTTTTGACACAAAGAATAATGGCGGAATCCATGTCTCTCTGGATCCATTGTTAGGTGAAATCTTTCTTTTTGATTTAAAGTGAATTTGCAAACCATTTGATGTTGGAATTGAAAGAAACAAAAGAAAAAAAACTTTGGTCTGATTGTTATCCGTGACACAGGAACCGTTAAAAGACCCACGGTTTCATAGTCGAACGCCATTTCCATCGGTCACCACTCGCGTTCTTCCCATTCACTACCACTACCACCACCTCCACCGCCTTCTCGAATTATTATTTTCATCATTCCGTGAAAGTTAATAAGAAACCGTGATTTACAATAAATGAAAATTAAGTCACTTTCGTCACGGTTCTCTAACTTTTCTTCTTCTTCTTCTCATTTACAGCGAACGGACAGCTCCCGTTCAGTGAAAACTCTCCTCCGATACTCACACTCGACCGATCATGGGATATCCCCATCACGGAACCTGTAGGTACGGTCATAACAAGGGTCCGAGCTTCCGATCAAGAGAACGATCCGCTCACGTTCGGTCTTGAGCTCAACGACCCGAACAGGAAGAATCCGTTCGTCATTGATGAAGTCACGGGTGTTGTCAAACTCAAAGAATCTCTCGAAAAGCGGGTGAGTATACTTGTGACACAACCCCATCTGAGACACTATGGTACGATCTTTACAAAATCCTTTCTTGTCTTACAGGGCGGTGAAAAATTTCTCATCTACGTCACAGTGACCGATGGGCATTACACCATGAAGAACGAAGTGTTCGTGAATATCAAGAACTCGACTTCTGCCAAAGGTTTACCGTCCAATAAATCATCTCGTCCTCCTTACTACCCGCCTTATTTATTACCGAACGCTCCGATCGTTCATCCGGAGGTGATCCCTCCTCCGAAGATAGTTCCAACAGTGGGCCACGCCCCTCCAAGAAAGACTGATAAAATTTTAATCACGACCGTGAAACAAGGTAAAGTTTATAATAAAACCTATAACGGTAACCAGGTACCAACAAAAGAAAGGTTTTCGAACTAATTAAAATTAACAACAAACAATAAAACCAAGAAGGCGTGGTGGTACCAACACCAAAACAAGAACTGACACCGAAGTGAACTTCCTTCTTGTAACACCAAAAAGGATGGAAATCTCAATTTGGTCGTCTAACTGTTGAGTAACAATCGGTTGTGTCCATGGGAGTGTGTCAGCAGGAATTTGGTTTCTACCTTTCGAGGTAGCAATGGTGACTGAAACTAAACCTGGTGTTTTTGATGGCACAAAATTCTTTCTTTCATCAGATGAAGAGGTGACGACTTCTCCTCCGCAAATCAGCACCAAAGTAAATGTGACAGCTAACACTACCAACATAACACCGAGTGAAATTGCTTACACTATCATACCGACGGCTGTTATCTGTGGAGTTTTGTTCACCGCCGTACTCATCGTCTTCTTGTTCAGGAGAAGGATTTGCAAATATCGTAACAAGATACAGAAAGAGGATATGGTGAGTGATTCGACACTTCCGGTGATGTTATTTTATCTTTCCTCCACCTTCTTCTGTGTGTCTTCTACTTAGTTTCAGCTTTAATTTTTGTGGAAACCTACGTTTTCTGTCATACTTTTTAGAGTACCACCAACAGATCGTAGTTTCCAGCTCCATTAAGCTGCCTTTTATCTCCGTAAACCAATTTTCTACTTTTAAAAGTGTGCATTACTTATGAAATGATATTTAGAAGCGTGATTCCAAATTTCTTCGGTACCTTTTCGAATTTTCGTTGAGTTAGGCTACACATGACCCTAGAAAGTGAGGACTGTGGGATGGAACGAAGTTTCAGGTCTTTCCATCAGCTAGAAGCTACTTTAATGTCTAAAATTAGACGTCAGCACCCTGGAAATGGGTTACTTGGTCACTGGAAAGAGTGTTTGGGTTTGACACACCATTCAGACCAAGCTTCTCTCAAGTTTCTTGTTCTGTCTTTTAGTATCTTCACTTCTAGTTTCTCTACCAACCTAACCCAACCTTAACGCAAAAGACACTTTTTAAACCTGTTTTGTTTCTTCACAGAGAAAAGAATCACACGGTGGTATCATCTTGGAAGATCCAATAGCGATGCACCACTGGAGAGGACCCAGAGCCTTTAGCAACAGATACGAAGGCTGGGATTCAGACAGAACGCCACAGGTACGTTCCCAATTGTATTCCAACATCCACAACCCACCCACCACCTGTTTCTCTGCAACTTCCACCTGTACTCACACCTCTACTTCATAAAAATTAAAATTTTGTGATTGGTTTCTAGCCTCCTCCGATACAGAACGACCGGGAAGGTATTAAGACCGGAGACAAGTGGGAATTTCCGAGGCATCATCTCAAAGTGTTTAATATACTAGGAGAAGGTTGTTTTGGACAAGTTTGGAGATGCGAGGCGTTAAATATTGATGGTAATTATCTGGATTAGACTATTTAACAAACTGAAATTTTTCTTTAGGGTCAATGACCGCTTAAATTAATCATTTGGCTTTTATCACTTGAATGCCATTCCTCCGCCATAAAGTGTTTCAGCTCGTTTCCACACTCCCGATTGGGACCACCGATATCGCTGATGCCATTCAAGGCCTCCTTCGATTTCTAACTACCATTTCCGGTTATGTGAAATCTATGCAAAATCGCGAAGGCGGTGACTAACGTCAATCCAAAAAAAAAAATGTTTTTGAAAAAGTAAACAAAAAAAAAAATTTTCCTTTTCAAAATTAAGAAGTTGAAATAAAAACAAAATGGCTGACGACGAGGGGGCAGAAGTTGAGGAGGAACAGCAGCCACCAGAACCAGAAGCACCACCACCACCTTCAGAATCGGAACCACCTCCACCAGCATCAGAATCAAAAACCACCACCAGCATCGGAATCAAAACCACCACCGCCATCAACAAAATCAAAAGCGCCTGCCCCACCACCACCTCCATCAGCTCCAAAAAAAGAAGGAAAGAGTGCAGCTCCTCCAGGTCAGCCTTCCAAGAAACAAGCTCCCGGCCAAACCTGTTCCTAAGAAACCTGTCGAAGAAAACCCGATGAAACTTCCGCCGAAGGTGATCATAGAAAGACTCGAGGCCTGTTACAACAGTTTCATCAGTCTTAGGCAAGAAATAAGAAACCTGGAAAAAGAATTCGGGAAACTGGATAGAAAGAGAAACCGGTGGAAAGCTTCCGATGAGGAATTAAAACAGAGACTCGAGAAGAAACGACAGCTCAAAACCAAAAACGACGAAATGGATGCTCTCAATCAGAAAATCGCCAAACTCCAGGAAATCGCTCAGGCGAAAGAAATACAGGCCTCAGATCTGCCCCCAGAACCGCCTCCACTTGAGGAAGAGGGAGAAGATGAGTGTCTTCCTGATGACATCCTTCCCAGAGTCATCGTCTGCAATGGGGTTGATAAATTCGGCCAAATGTCTGACGTGCCGAAAATAGTAGTTTGCGTGGATGATCCATGCAAGAAACCACCGGAAACTGAACAAGAAGAAGAAGAGCAACAACAACAAGAAGAAGTTAAACCAGAACAAATGGAACCTAAACCAGCCGTAACATGACCATAACAACTAAACACTAAACTACAACCTTTAAATTTAATCTAGGTAAAGATGGCACAACAGTGGTAGCAGTCAAGACACTGAAAGAAAATGCCGGAGACAAAGAAAGGAAAGACTTACTTCAAGAGTTAGAAGTTATGAAAATGTTGGAACCACATCCGAATGTAGTCAGACTTTTGGGTTGCTGCACTGAAAAAGGTAAGCAAATATGCTGACACCTTCCAAGCTTACTTTATACAGAGCTAAAAGAAAAATTTTAATTTTCAGATCCTCTCTTTGTAATCATGGAGTTTGTAGCTCTGGGAAAACTTCAAAGCTACTTAAGAAACTCCAGAGCTGAAAGGTATTATGGAAACATGCATGCAGAAAGTAAGACTCTTACTTCCAGAGATCTCACAGGTTTCGCTTACCAATGTGCAAGAGGAATGGAATTCTTGTCCAGCAAAGGGGTAAGAAATATCAGAGCATCTTCATATTGTTGATTTAGGTTAATTCTTCCTTGTCCCTGTAGGCAAACCGTTTTTGATGGACAGGTTCAACCTGGAATTCTTGACCTAAACATAAAACGATTTTTGTTTAAAGAATGGAGCTCTGTGATTGGTCGAATGGGTTAACATTAATCACAAACGTTAGTTTAAGATAGTGATGGCAAACCTTTTTGAAATATTAGTCTGACTGTTTTAATACAAGTGAGACGCTGAGTCAGTTGTGACACCTTTTTTAGAATGTGATAGAAAGATTATTGATATTGATATTAATATAGTTGTACCTCTGTATCCTTTTCGGGTGTTACAATATCATCTTTATACAAACTGTTTATATTGACCCTCAGGGTTCTATGACAACCTGCAAGGGGTCTACGTCAGCGACAAAAAAATTTAGGCATCCATGAAATAAAAACGTGGGTCCACGATAGTGGCTCTCAACATACACCTGATAGTACCTATTTACATACATTATACTATCTTACAATATAAAGACCTATAAGTACCTATGAAGTAAAAAATTTACTTCACTACAGCGAGAAATTTACAAAAATCAATATCAGGTGTGTAGGGGGTCTACCCAAAACAGAAAAACATGGCGATGGGTCTACGACACATAAAAGTTTGGGAATAAATGAATGGATGCGAATAAATTAAAACAAATTCATTTATAAATTAATGGAAGTGGGCAAGAAAGTAATAGATAAAGAAGTAAAGAATACATAAAAGATAAAATTACACATTTACCACAAACAAATAAATGAATAAGAGGAAAAGAAAACACCAGTAGAAGGAGAAGAGGTTGAGACTAATGAAATCCGAAGATAACCTTATCAAGTATAAAAATAAAATAAATAAAAAATAAATAAATACAAATAAGTAACCAATAAATAAATGCACACACAAATAGATAAATAATATGGACATAAATAAACGACAAACAAAAAAATTGACCAAATATAAATGAATAAATGCTAATACAAGTAAGCAAGTAACCGATAAATAAATACATAAAGCCAGTAAATAATAGTTAGAGATAGATAAATAAGTAAATAATAAATAAAGAATCAAAGAATAGACAAAAGATAAATCACAAATTACCAAATATAAATAAATAAGAGAAAAGGAAAACGCCAGTACAGAGAGAAGTGGTTGTAACTGATGTTGTTTGAAGATGGCCTGATCGGATATAAAAATAAATAAATAAATATATAAAAGTATAACTAGGAAAGTAACCGATAAATGGATATATAGGCCAATAAATAAATAATCAACGAAAGTCTACAGTTACCCCTTTTAAAGTCTTCTTACAAGATCAACTTTCTGTTTTGTCTTAGAACTAACAGGATATAAATTCCTAAACCCAAGACGTGGGTCATTTATGGGTATTTTTGGGTTAGTTTAGGTCTTAGTTTCGCCATCACTGGTCTTAGGTATGTAGTCATACATAAGATTTTCTTAATCGTCCCTCTCTCTCTTTCAGATCATACACAGAGATTTAGCTGCCAGAAACATACTCGTCAGCAATGATCAAGTCTGCAAAGTAGCAGATTTCGGTTTTGCTCGTGACATAATAGGCAGCCACGTCTATGAACGAAAGAGCGAAGGTCGACTTCCCATCAGATGGATGGCACCTGAATCGCTATACGACAACATTTTCTCAGTCAAGTCAGATGTTTGGGGTTTTGGAGTTCTAGTTTGGGAAATAGTCACATTAGGTAAGACAGTAACCAAAACCCTTCACGACAAAACCCCAGAACTGTATAAAAACTCACTCAAACCCCCCAAAAAATCTTAAATTCCAGGATCTACACCATACCCAGGATTAGCTGCTGCTGACGTCATGAGAAAAGTTCGAGATGGCTACCGACTGGAAAAACCGGACCACTGTCGAGGGAACTGTATAACATAATGTACTACTGTTGGGATAAGGACCCTAAAGACAGACCCAGTTTTCAAGAGTTGGTCACACTCCTTGAACAACTTTTACTCAGTGAAACTGATTATATTGAGTTAGACAGATTCCCAGACCACAGCTACTACAACATGATAAGCCTTAGTGGAGAAAAGCTTTAAGACAAACAACCATACCACTCAGAGACAGTTTTATTAGCTGTTGAGACAGGGTATATACCATGACACATAACCATTTCGAAATCATCATCTCCAAATACTCCAAAACAAAATAAAAAATAAATAAAATTTATATACACTGATTCTTATTTCATTTTATGTATAGAACTTCTATGTACATAAACTTATAAATATTTGACTTTTATGTCAAGACAAAATAATAATTATTGTTGATAAATTTTTCAATTTAATATTTTGTTTGTTATTAATGTCACGTTTTAAGTATAACTCTGAATTGTGGTAGCCATTATAAACAAAAGGCAAACCAAAGTAGAATTTATAATAAATAATTATAATTAGGTACTTAAGCATTGTTGACTATTCTGAATAATTTATGTTTTAATATAGTAATTTTAATTTGAAATTCAAATCGCCAATTCAAAACCTGTTCCTCATTGCTTTCAAAAACCTGACTTCCGGTAGTTTTTGTTAATTTATACAAACCCACCAGCGTGTTTTAAAGTGGTTTAACTCCATTTAGAGCCTCCGAAAAATATGTCGCTTTAATTGAATTTATCTAAAAGTCATTATTACCATCTTTTGAATAATAACAACGTATTTATAATACTTATACAAAGAACATAATTTATTTATTTTGGAGTATGTCCATGACTTGTTTAAACTATTTTGGAAATACAAAATTCTAGTATAAGATAGATGTTCTGGGTGTCTTAGAAATAATCGAAGTTGGGGATTGAACTGTGTTTTAAGGCCAAAGTGACAAAAGTTGAAAAATTATTATTTGAGCCGGAAAGTGATATTGTAAATATATTGCGGTAAAAGTGATAAATAAGGCGGATATACTTGATTGGAGGCGATTATTCACGATCACCAACTTCGCTCAAAAAATGCGGCAAATTAATGAGTAATTATCAAATTTACCGGCTAGTTTATAAAGTATCTAATTCTTATTGTGAGCAAACTTTTATTCAGTCCCCCATTACGAGTTGGAGATTTTATAAACTAGCCGGTACATATGATAAATACTCAATAATTTGTCACATTTATCAAGTTTAGTTAGTGATTATGAATAATCGCCGGAAATATATATATTTTCGTCTGATTTATCACTTTCACCGTAACATATAATTAGGTTTAACGCACAGAACCGATAATATTTTCCGGTCCAGCCGATATTCATGTTAACCGCCTTTCTTTAGCCGAAGAAATTTGTTAAGAATCAACAAACCTTGGACAGATTATCATTTAATGTGGCTTTTACAAGTTACTCCGTGGTCAAGATAATTACACAGTTATTCTACTTCATCCAAGGGCTTAACCGGAGAGCAAGTGAGTAACAGTAACGGACAGTTAACATTAAATTAAACAGAAATTACTTTAATTACAAATTTTTATAGTTTTTAAACTTTCCATAAACCCACTAAAATAGTTTAATACTCACAACACATTAACACCATGAAATTTAATTTCACAGAAACAGAACAGCAATAAAATTCATCAAATAAATAAACTACTTAGCCACATTAAAAATTTAATTAGTTATAGCAAATTAAGATGAGTTAATTACCCATAAACTACTTTTGAAAGAAATTTTAGAGAAAAAAAACAAATACTTTTGTGATTCAATACGTTTCATCAACGTGAATATAAGAACTAAAATGGCCGCCATAGTCATTTTCAAATATTACTAAAAATTCGTTAAAAAGGAGAGGTATTTTAATTAATTGCCATAAATAACACAATACTTTTGAATCTTTACATTATTTTAAAGATTATTTGGTGTTTTGATAAAGAAAGACGGTAATAGGTTGATTAAAAAGTTTACTTTAAACGAGGAATTTTTTTTTCACAAGTTGGCTACCCTGCCAAATGTGAAACAAATTGTAGTAAATGTAAATCTATGCTCTTAGGTTACTATTGCTATTTATATATATTTTTTTAATTAAGTGAATAATAAAATATTAATCATGTCGTCGAAGGTAGTACAAGTGGATTTAGAGCTTAAAAAGGTAAATATATGGCCGTTTGGTGCAATGAGTGTGACTTTTTCTGACATTTATCCTGTCTAGGATTGGTTATAGTTGTTGCACATGTTTGCTCAAAAATGGGTTTTGGTGCAAAATTTTATGTTTTCAGCTATTTTAAGTTTATTTTAAAACTGCTAAACTAAAAAGGTGATTTCAACCAGTTAAAAACTCATGTCAACATTGTTATTGATCTTAACAACAGTTCAAAAACAGTTTATAAGTTTCCTAAACACATTACCAAATTTAGTCATGACCAGCAACATAGAATCCATTTTTAATTTATTTGTAAATTCGTTTTTAGGCTTTTCAAGAACTTCAAGCCAAAATGATAGAAACAGAACAAAAAATAAAAATGGCAGATATTCAAATTGAACAACTAAATCACACTAAAGCACATTCTAAGTTGATGAACACAGAAATTTTGAAATTGAAGCCAAGCGATAGAATGTATGAAGGAGTTGGTCGTATGTTCCTGTATGCAGATATGGATACAGTAAAGAAACGAGTCAAAGAAAGGTAATGGAAGTTTAATTATGGGGGTGTTTCACATCCAACTGGTGAAGAAAGAGTTGGGATTAATTCCATCAGTGGAAAATGGGGTTATGATCCAACCTCGATTAAATTCAGTGATGATCTATAAAGGAAACTTTTCATTTCAGGTATGAGAAAGCAGATGAGAAGATAAAGTCATTAGAAAATTCAAAGGTATTTTTAGAAAGAAGTTTAAAAGATAGTGAAAATAATTTGAGAGAAATGATTAAGCAAAGAAAGGAGAAAGATGAACTGTAATGATTATTTTATCTCGTTAAATTATACATAATACTTAAATATATAATCTCATTTTTGTCAAATCACATGCTGGAGCAAGAACATTTTCAAAATGTTAGTTATTTACCATCATAAGTTATCTCTCGTTAAATGGATTAAAATTATAGATGTGTGAAGAAGGAGTTATAGGTTAAATATAATTTTGAACAAGTGAAAGGAACTGAAACTGAACCTTCTCCATCATGTTCGAAATCAAAATCTACTTAGATGAGTCATGAAATCTCATTCTAAAGTGCATTTTTAAATTTTTTGGGAGAGGTTTCATCTTACTGATCAAAATTTTGAACTGATAACTGTGTTAATAATTTTTGTAAACACAGAATTTTAACAAATTACTGTTTACGAATTTGTGGGTTTTGAAATCTTAAAATACAAATGTGAATAACTTTTTAAAATGATTAAAGTGAATTTGTCTGAATGTTCTTTCGACAAAAAACTGCTATTTACAGCTTTAACATTATAATAAAAATATAACAATATCACTCTCTTATGATTTCTTTGAATTTTTAGCTTTCAATTATCAAAATTTATCACTTTTCCTGGAATTTGAATCAAAACGCAGAAAGCTATACAGAGAAACAAGCGATCGAATGACTTAATTACCGACTCGAATTACAAAATCAAATATTTTGGTTCGTTGAATTTGTTTTCAGAAACTGATGAAGATAATCGACTCAGATATTTATTAGTGGGGAATAAATTGAGATTAAAATTTTTTTTATCGGAAATTGTTACTGCGACGTTATTGCGGTTAGTGCGGTGTTAGTCATGTTATTCAAACAATTAAATACCACGAATGGTTTGTAAAACGTAGGTTTTGTTTAGTTTTTAGAAATTTTTTTGTTCATTGTTTAGGTTTTTATATCCAACGATTAAGAATTAAAATTCGCGTTGTGGGTTTTGCTGTAATTATGGGCGGTCAATAGCCTGTAAGGTCCGCCTCGTCGTAGCCAAAAAAATGGGACGGGTGTGTCGTTATGGAAGCGGCTTCTTAGGACTAGTTAAACGCCCTGTCTGGATTTGAAATTTTTCAAATCAAAGGTTCGGGTGAAAGAGATATAGATAATTTCCATGTTAGATAAATGCGGTTTGATAATTTACGGATTGCGTTTAACCGTAATCCGTATGTGACGTCAATTATTTGTTTTGTCTTCGTCTATCGAGTGCGTGATAGCGTGAGGATGGGTGTGGATGTCAGGCAGGGACTTGGGGGAAAAATGGGAAATTGTAAAACCAAACACAGGATGTTTAAATATTTTAATATGACAACTGACAAACAGTGAAAATTTTAAGAACTGTCGGAATTAAGCGAATTGATTATGAAATATGTATACAAGAATGCCTACAAAAACTGAACGTTCGTTTCGATAGCCGTTCGAGTTACTTCGCTGGTTTGTTGTACCATACTGAATTTAATTGGTTGCTTGTTTTATTATTTAAATGCTTTCCTACAAATCTGAGTGTGTGTTGCTTCGATTGTCACAAGAACTAACTCAGAATTTAATTTACTGTTGTGGTTGAGTGGTCAAAGGCCCTGACTACTGAAGAAATGGTTGTGTGTTTGAATCCTACCCCCTCTCCTGCTATGTAGGGTGAATAACGCGATTAGAACTCTATCAAGATAAGATATATACAAGATCATCTGCAATACTATAAAACCTGTAACCGTTACAAATGCCATATTGATAACACTCAATGGTACATGGTTGATTATACCCAACAAACTACTCAACAATTTTTGCTTTATTGTTACCCTGTTTAGCTGTTGGTATATCAGTTTATGATATTAGTATATATATAGTTGATCTACAGTATGGTATATATATATGTATAACAGTATGTCTAATGCGATTCTGGTGCCTTTGTTTGTTGGCTATATTTACAAACGTCAAACCCAAAATTTGAGTTTTGACTAGTTCTCCAGTCAAGTGTTTTGGTCACTCAACCATAACCCATCTGAAGACCCCAAAACTGACCCATCCAAACAGAATTGGTACCTTAAAACCCAAATACAACAAAACTACTTCAGACTCAACACCTTAACCAATTCTCAGTTCTCCTCATAGTGCTGACTTCAGTGAATCGAATTGTTTTAATGTCTTCCTTCCGGGCATCAACGCCTCTGTTTAAAGATCCGCCTTTTTCAAATTTTCATAAATTACTCTTTAGGCAACATCACATGGCTCAATTCCAACGGCGAAGATAATTTGTCGAAACGCAGAAAATTTGAAGAATTTGAGCCGGTTTGACCATGTTGTTCCTGTCTAAATGACCATTTAAAGCCACTTCTGTAATAAATCAGAACATCTTGTCCACAACCCAAGTCAGGTTTGGTTTTGTCTAAGATTCGTTTGTACAGTATCGATTTCATTTTGTTGATTTTTTATTACAGGGGTCAACTTTCCAAAAAGTTGTTTTGTAGTGACTTTCCAAAAACCATGATTTAATTTATTACTCTATTCGGGTAATAATCTTTATTTAATAAATTCTATAATATGACAAATTTATTTAGTTTTATAAGTTTGGGTTTTAATATTTGGAGGAGGAATGATATTAACCGTTATTTTCAGCTAATCAGAATTTTTAAATATTAATATGTGAACCGGAACGTCGTGTCAAGTACATTTCACGGTAAAAGTGATAAATCAGGCGAATATATATATATATTCCGGCGATTATTCATATTCACCAACTAAACTTGGTAAATATGACAAACTACTAAATATTTATCACATTTACCGGGTAGTTTATAAAATCTCCAACTTATAATCTGGGCAAATGTTTATTAAATGACTCATGACAAGTTTCCTTAGTTAGCGATTATGAGCAATCGCCAGAAATTATATATATTCGCCTGATTTATCACTTTTACCGTGATTTAGCATTTATCAAATTTGTCACATTTATTGGTTAGTTTGAAAAATATCCTACGAGTAATCTGATCAAGATTTTATTAAATTCCCTGCGAGAAGTTAGGGATTTTATAAACTAGCAGGTAAATGTGATAAATGTTCAGCCGTTCATCACATTACTCAAGTTTAGTTGGTGATTATGACTAATCGCCAGGAACTATGTATATATTGGATTAATAAAGCACTTTAAGCATAACATATATTTGTGTGTCTGCCAGCTAGTTTATAGAATCTCCAACTTATAATCTCAGCAAACGTTTATTAAATTTCCCATTGAAAAATTGGCTTAATTAGTGATTATGAGTAATTGCCCGAAGTTATGTATACGCCTACTTTATCACTTTTACCGTGATTTACCATTTATCAAATTTCTCACATTCACTGGCTAATTTATAAAATACCCGACTCGTAATCTGAGTGTACATTTATTGAATTCCCATTACAGGATGGATATTTTATAACTAGGTAAATGTGATAAATATTCTGTAATTCGTCACATTTGTCCAGCTTTGTAGGTGATTATCCATAATCGATGGGAATTATATATATTCACCCCATTTTTCACTTCTACCATAACATATATTTATCACATTTACCGCCTAGTTTATAAAATTTCCAACTTTTATGGGGAATTTAATAAAAGTTAACTCAGAATACAAGTTGGATATTTGATATAGTTGTCGGTAAACGTGGCAAATATGACAAAGACATATTAACGGTAAAAGTGATAAATCATGCAAATATGTAAATAACTGCCGGCGATTATTCATACTCACCAAGTAAGCTTGGTTAGTGTGATAAATTAATGAATATTTATCATATTTTCCGGCCAGTTTATGAAATTTTCAACTCGTCATGGGAAATTGGTAAGCATTTGCTTACATTCTTGTGTTCTGTCACTTTTCTGACTAAAGCAATTCAAGCAGCTGTGATTGACAGCAACTGTGACCAAACCTCCTAACAAGAAACTGCGAATAAAGAGATGAAGAAGTGACAATAGCCGAAGAGCTGAACAAAATTTCGATGAAATTTTATAAACTAACCGGTAAATATGATAAATATTCATTAGTTTGACTCTTTAACCAAGCTTACTTGGCGATTATGAATAATCGCCGGGAAACATTATATTCGTCCGATTTATCACTTTTACCGTAACATATTCATTAGGTGTGACGCACAGTACCGACATTATTTTCCGGTTCACCTATTATTAACCACCAGACGGATTTAACGTACCTCCATGTTCGTTTAATTGTATTAATTAATGTGACGTCATCCTTGCACGTATAGGAGGTATAATTTGCAGGCATGCACTGGAAAACCTCACACGTACCAATTTGAACCCAACTACCCACACAAATTAACTGATATTGACGTGCAAATACTGTCTGTCTAGCTGTGTCCCAAATCCCTGATCAACAATTGCGTTATTACCAACTCTAAAACGACATATATCCTTTCTATTCGTTTCATAATTATTGCACAGGTTTATAAGGAACAAAATTTTTATTTAGTAAGCTATTGTGCGTTGAATCTGTTTCATAAATAATGAACACTGAGTGGTTTTATTTATTTAGGCCTATTTGCTGATTTTCATTTACTGACAGATTTCCTGGTATCGTCCTTTTATCAACTTCATAAATATTGCACACTTCTAGGAATAATTTATTCCATATTGTAAGTATGCTTGTCAAAATTTTATTTATTTATTTTTATTAATTACCAGTTTTCCTGGTTTCTTCTTCGGATTTGTTTTATGAAGAACACATTTCAAGCGTTATGCTCGTGTTTATTTCAAAAGTAATGCACATTTTCATCTAAAACAAAATAATAAGTAACAGGCAATTATATGCAGAATATTTTTCATAAATAATGCACAGCATAGGTTTATTTATTTAGGTTTATTAACACACTTCCTAATATTATCCTCCTAAAAGCTTTTCATTTCATTATTACTGCACAGTTTTAAGATAATTTTTTTATGTATACTTATGAGAACAATTTATTTATTTATTTATTTATATTTATTATTAATTCTCCTGGCTCCAGCCTCTTTTATAAGTAATTTATTCAAACGTTGCTGTTGTGTTTATTTCAAAAGTAACGCACACTTCCTTGTATTTATTACTTCAAAAATAATTCACAGCATTTTTTTTTTTATCTACAAGATAACTGCAACCTGTATTCAGGTATGAGACTGGTATAGTTGGTCATAAACCAAGGTTTAAGGTGTGTTATTTAGTTATCTATCAGTCCCTTAACCCCAGGATGGGATATAGGTTGTAATTTTGAATTTAGCTGACAGTTTAAAAGTTCTCCCTTTCTGGGAAATATTGTTAAGAGAGTCATTAGGGAGATTGAGATAGATAGAAATAAAATTAAATAGTAGAGAAAAAGCAGAATAAAAAAATAAGAACAAAGAAAAGTGGAAGAGGAAGAAAAAAACGGTTACAAAGTCAAATTACCTTATGCAAGGTTTTTTCAAAACGATAATTTTGTTTTAATTAAACTCAAATATCCTCAACACGAGAACAAATTTATTTATTTATTTAAAACAGAAGAATTTTTAATTTTTTTGATTCAAATAAAATTTTTCCTGATTCCAATTTTTTTGTTGTTGACATTTTAAACACAAATTCAAATCGTAACGAATAGAATGTGTAGAAGAAAAAAAAAGAATTCAGCGTTGCCAACCCGTCGAAATGAAATAAGCGCCAAATGAGCGTCAAATTTGCCGTCCTCTCGTTAACTCCTTCATTCTTATTTCAATGCGGTTGATTGTAATTAAAGTTAAAACCTGTCCTGGCGAGGCAGTTATGCCGTTTCGTGTTTAGTAAGTGCCGAGCGCGTAGATCCACACAAACATGATTATTATTTCTTTTGTTAGAGTTTGATCGGGAATTCTTTCACCGCGAATATTTCTATTTTTATCGAACGAGAAACGAGCAAACGATACGATTAATAATCGAGGATTACATCCATTATGGTAAGCTGATACAAACGAATTCGCTTTTTTTTCTCGTAAAAACCGAGCAAGGATAAATTATTATATTGTTTTTATAATAGTAGGTCATTAGGATTGGTGGCGGATTTAATGCCAGAGATATATTTGGCGGCTGTGAGATGATTATTACATTTCATTCAAGATAAAAGGAAGGAAACCATTTTCGTTAATGAACACGTTAACATGTCGCTTTTTTCTACATTAATTTTTAATCGCAATTTGATTATGATAAGTGTATGGGAGAGTAGAAAAAAAAATTCTCTTGACCGTGTTGGGGGTCACATCCCAGTTAAAGGCTGTCTCGCCTACTAAAATGCTATTGTATACTATGAATATGGTATCCAGGTGCGATTTTTCTTTTTTCTACAGTCTCTCCCCAAGACTAACATTTTAAAATTATGGTCGTCTGGTTAAAAAGTTTATTTTGCAATTTTGGTTCCAAGTGAAATGCTTCAAATAATGGAAAGAAGGGCCTTGTTTAATAATATTCTTAGATTGATGATATTGGTGTTCACTCACCTCTGGTCCAATTTGAATTTTATTTGATTTTTTTCCTTCTACTAATCTCATTCATTTGTTTTCTATATCTAACGGTGACCTTTGACATAACCTGTCATTTATGATTGTATAATAATTTGAGATAGGAATTGAAGAAAAAAGTGCCAGGAGGTGTGTGTGCTGTTATCTGGAACATTGGTGATTGTGCGTATTTACTAAAAAGTGTGCATTACTTTTGAAATTACCTTTTTTGACGAGACTATGCAGTGTTTTTGAAATAAAAACTAAAACTAAAAACTTGCACTGCCGTTTTATTAAGATATTATATATATAATATAGATAATATTTGTAGTGAAACAGTGAGAGTTATTGCAGAATTAAAAATCTTGTGTTTATGAAATTCTTCGAAACGAAAAGAATCAAGTGAAATGCGTTTTTAGCTAAAACAAGTGAAAATGGAAAGAGAACCGTCCACCGCCTTCTTTGTGGGTCTTGTTTAAAATGGTGTTGCAAAATAAGAAGTCCCATTTAGAAAGAGAGAGAGAGAGACAAAAAGAATTGTATGAAATGTGTTTTGTTAGCCAAAACAGTGACACTTGTGTGGAAGTGAAAAGAAAATTTTCCACTGCTTTCTTTGAATGTCTGACGTAAGGATTTGAAATGGTGGCAGCAAAACGAGCAGTCTATAAAGAAATGAAAACTAAATAATACAAAAGACACAAAAAGAGTCAACTGAAAAGTATTCTGTTACCTAAAACAAAGGTACTTGTGTGAAAGTGAGAGGAGTAATCAAAAACTCCCCCTGAAAATAAAAATAAAATCTTCCACCGCCTTCTTTAAACGTTTTGTTAAAAATGATCCCAGCAAATCCTATTTGGAGAGTCACACAAAGAAGCAAGAATACTAACAAAATGTGTTTTGTCACCTAAAACAGAGTCACTCGCGTAGAAAATGACAAGGAATAATTTAAAACTAAAAAAACCTTCCACTGCCTTCTTCGAATGTTTCCAGCACTACAAGCAATATATAAAGAAAAGAAGACAAAATAATCACAAAAGAATCAACTGGAATGTGTGTTCTGTTACCTAAAACAAAGGCAGGAGTTGTGAAAGTGATCAAAAACCCCCAAAAAACTAAAAATAAAAACTTCCACCGCCTTCTTGTTTAAAATTATGTTACAAAATAAGAAGTATCATTTAGAGAGAGAGAGAGAAAAAAAATCAACTGAGATGTCTTCTGTTACCTAAAACAAGGTGTGAAAGTGAAAAGAGAGATCAACCCCCCCAATAAAAATCCAAAAACAAAACTTCCACCGCCTTCTTTGAACGTTGTTTTAAAAAATGGTCACAGAAAAGACTGTTTGGGGAGTAGCAAAATAAAGCATTACATGAAATGGATTCCTCTTGAAAGTGTGCAATATTTTGAAACAGACTCTACTTAAAAGTGTGCAATATTTATGAAATAGATTCTTCTTAAAGTGTGCATTAGTTATGAAATGGATTCTCTTAAAGTGTGCAATATTTATGAAACGAACTCTGCTTAAAGTGTGCAGTATTTTTGAAACAGACTCTACTTAAAAGTGTGCAATATTTATGAAATAGATTCTTCTTAAAGTGTGCATTACTTATGAAACTGACTCTGCTTAAAAGTGTGCATTACTCATGAATTTACCTTTTTGAAACTGTGCAGTGTTTTGGAGGAAAAATTAAAAAGAAATTAAAATTAAAAACTAAAAAAAAAATCTTCCACTGCCTTCTATGAATGTCTGCCTGGTTTAAAAATGGTCACAGCAAAATCCCGTTTTGAGAGAGGAAATATGCAAAAAAAGAGGACGACAACCTTGTTATCTTGGCAACAACTTTCTGTTAAAATTAGTTGTGATCGAGGTTCCATATTGAAATCTTTAGGATCAGAAGCGAGAAAACCTGTGTCAGTGTAAACAGAACATGGCATCAGTAACCGGTTAGTTATTCATGAACACACGCAGAGGAAAATTTCCAGTTTTTTTGTCTTTTGATTGCCAAAAACACCTCGAGGAACGTTAAATGGAAGATGAATCGATGGGGAGATAGAAAGATGATTCGAAATCGGATTAAGTGTGAGTGTTAATGAAAAGAGTCGGAGGAATGGTTTTAATGAAAAGACCTTGAAGAGATGGCCAGGAAAGAAGTAACAACAAACAGACAAGACAGTGGAGAAGTTGAATGACTAAAAAAAGTAATAATATCAGATGGTCGTTGATGCTGTGAAGGCTCTTATCATCCATCCTTCCAGAGGATCTTTTAAAAAGGCACCGTTTACATTATTGACCCTGATGGAGTGGAAACATACAGTGAGGGCTACTGTATGAAGTAATTTCAAGTATTGAATATTTATATACAGTTTGTTTTTGTTAGTGAAACTTAATGGTACTTTAGTGACCGTTTCTTTCATAAATAATGCACACTCGGCGAGTACTTTGACCATAAACGATGCATACCTTGCGATCATCTTTCATAAATATTGCATATTTACAGACCGTTTTTTCATAAATAATGCACACGTTCCTTAAAATTATCGTACACTTGTGAGAATTTTTTTTTTCATAAATATTGCACACCTACCTGTAATGCACACGCCATTGCACTTAAAACCCTTTCATAATTAAAGAATTGTCTACATAAACGGTGCATACCGAGAGATCACTTCCTTCATAAATACTGCACACTCACAGACCGTTTCCTTCATAAATAATGCACATTTATCGATCGCTTCTTTCAAAACATCGCACACTTGGTGAAAATTTATTTTTTTCATAAATCTTGCACACCTAGTAACCGTGCCTGTACACTATGTATGAAAACTATTCTGTATAAGTGTGCTTTATTAAAGACAAAATGCCCGCAGAATGTGCACTATTAATGAAAGAAATTCTCGCTAAGTGTGCATTATTTATGAAATAAATTGTACTCTTTAAAGTGTGTGCAGTTTATTTTTTTAAAATGGTCGCCAAGTGTGCAATATTTATGAAGAAGTGATCGTTAGGTGTGCACTATTCAAAAAAGAAATTCAAGTGTGCACCATTTATTTAAAAAAAAATTATTCGCTAAGTGTGCAATATTTATGAAGGAAATGGTCTGTAAGTGTTCAATATTTAAGAAAGACGTAATTGCCATATGTGCATTATTTATGAAAGAATTTCTCACCAAGTACGCACAGTTTATGAAAGAAACGGTCGCTAAGTGTGTACTATTTAGTTAAAAGTGTTCAATAAGTGTGCAATATTTATGAAATCCGTGCTTACTAATACCAGGTGAGGTAGACATGATGAAGAGGATGAATCTGCATTACAACATCTCGTCCAGTAGACACCGTCTATGGGAGCCTTCCGTTTTCGTTTTTCACACCTCAGACACCAGTCTTCTTGGTTTTGGATTCAACTTTCATGAAATAATTATGAAATAATTTTACCAACTTCCGGTCTTGACTCACTCTTAATTATGGTCGCTTTTTCTTTAACTACATTAATTATGGTAAATCTCGTCGAGGTGTTATTCACATTATCTAGGAATTTGCTCGAAGGAAGATAGTAAAAAACGAGTTACGTTGGTGTCATGTTGAACTGGTGTTTTACTAGATAAATGTTCTCTAAAACGTGTGCAGTATTTATGAAATGACTCCCGGGTAATAGCACATGAAGTGGATTCTTTCTACACGTGTGCAGAAGCTTATGAAATTAATTTAACTAATAAAAAGTGTGCAATATTTATGAAATGGGCTTTGCCAAAGCTGTGCGTTATTTTTAAAATGAATTATTCCAGCGAGTGTGCAATAGTTTCGAAACGAATTATCGTGCTAGGTGGGTTTTGGCCAAAGCTGTGCATTATTTATGAAACGATTTCTAGGTAATATTATGCATTACTTTTGATAAATAAATTTTTATTTAAAAGTGTGCATTATTTATGAAATGGGATTTGTCAAATTGGCCATCGATTTTGAAAGAATCTTCTCTAAAAGCTTTCATTTTAAATGAAATAAATTGACCATAAATGCGTGCAATATTTATGAAATGGGTTTTGCCAAAGCTGTGCGTTATTTTTGAAATGAATTATTCCATCGAGTGTGCAGTATTTTTGAAGAAAAATTCTCCATAGAAGTGAGCATCATTTGTGAAATGGGATTTCGGCCGAACTGGACATTTTTTAAAAATTCCTTTTGAAAGTGTGCATTATTTTTGAAATGATTTGAATTTTTTTAATAGTGTGCATCATTTATGAAATGAGTTTGTGTCCAAATGTCCTTGAAGTTTGAAAGATCATCTTCTCTAAAAGCGTTTCATTGTTTTTTGAAATGAATTCTTCCTGTAAGTGTGCAATATTTATGAATTCCCAGTTATAGTGTGCCATATTTTGTAATTGAATCTTATCCTAAAACTGTGCATTATTTTTGAAATGAATATTACACCAGCAATTAGGTACCAAACGGAATTTTGTATGGTTGTGACAGATGGTATGATGGAAGGCAGCCTATGTGGATCGACAGATGGACCGACTGGAATTTCGTTTAAAGTTTTAAAACAGCTGGATAAGTGCTAAGCAACGGTATAGTTTGACTCATTTTAAATTTAATTTGCTGACTTTTTTTGTTTTGAGTCAAACTGACTCATTTTAGTAAGACTAAGAAGGGTGTACAATTGTTAGCGTTCGTAAATCTGCTTATCAAGACGTTAGATCTCTTTTTGAGATTTGAGGTAATTCGGAGCTTCCTCTAACTACTTCCTGTTATTGTTTTGAAGATTTCGTTAACCGGAAGTAGTTAGTACGCTTTCGAGAAACGACGTCTTTACTTTTCTAGATTGTTTTGTCTTTTGTTCATTTTCGTCAGTGTTCTTTTAATGTTTTTGAGTCTTTCTGGGTGTGTTTGGTTCATCTTTCGTCTGTATTTAGTTCTGGACATGGTTTCTAGTTTCTACTCATCTCCTCCTCCTCTTCCTTCTCCTTGTAATATTCTGACGGTACAAATTTGGTTCTGTTTGTTTTGTTCTTTTGTTTTTTTATTCCGCTGTTTTTTTCCACTTTATTTGTTCTGTTGTCTGGGGGTTTTGCCTTTGTTTGTTCACCTGATACAGGCTTTTGTCGCCATTCTTAGTACGTACTTATTTATTTAGTCCTTTTTTCTTTTACGCGTTTTCTCTATTCACAGTTAACTCCACCGGTTATTTGTGTTTGTGTGTTTCAGGGTTTCATTAGTTTTTTTTGTCATTCTTTCCTCGGAGATTTTAAGAAGCTGATTAAGTTTGCTGCTAACTTAAAATGTTCGCTTAAAAATTCTGTTTTCGTGATTTTATCGTTTAATTATTTTTTTCCTTGTTTCGTGGGAAAATTGTTTTAATAGATATGTATCTTGGTATTTAATTAAATGTTATTTAATTCCCGTTGCAAAGGTCTCGGAGTTTTGGACGTCACACTTTGAACTTATGCGAATCGAAATAAAAACGAAAAATTTTTAGTGACAAGATAAACGTCCATGTTGTCTTTCGTACTGTTACGGGGTCTTATGGTTGCCATTCGAAGACGCATTAATCATTGTCGTGGCTGTTCTGGTTAAAGGCAGGTCCAAATGTTAGATGGTATGTTACCCTGTGTCTCTCTGTACTGTCTGTGTATCTCTGTTCTACTAGATCTCTATTGAACGTGTGTTTGTGGTTCTGTGGCGTCTGGTTGTGGGTCTTTAAGCTTAAATAAGTCGTTTTTGACCAAAGTGGGTCTACTATAATTAGAGTAGAGACGCTGTTCAGACGTAGACTATCTTAGTCGCCTACAGCAGGGAAATTTATTACCTCAAACAGTAATAAAGGAAAGTTTGGGTGAGAATTGTTCCTCAGTTTGCTGAAAGTGCCTACAGTAGTTGCTTGGTCTGGTCTACTCAGTCAGAGACTACTTCTGGGAGAGTTTCAGGTTCTTGAAAAAATGCCAAAAAAGTACTGACTTTAAAGAACCTAAATGTTAAACACTGTCGCTGTTGGAAGGTTTATTCTACCTCATCTTGGAAGGTTCAGCTACTGTCAATTTGAAGCCGGAAGTCGTTGGCCAACTTTAAGGAGCTTTACGGACGCAACTGAACAGGTTCTTGGTCCCAAGAATTAGATAAAGGAAGGATTCGATTGAGGGAGAGAATAGAGTGAAGGACAGAAGTAGGAAGACAGCAGTATATTAGAAATGAAATGGAAAAGAGAGAGAGAGATAAGGGATAGAAACGAAGAAGTAGTAAAGAATAGGACTAAAAGAAGCTCGTTAGATCAGGAAGAGACAGTCGAGTAGGGGAATAAACTAAAAAGAGAGTAGTACAAGAGGGAAACAGGAAATATGAATACGGAGTAATACATAGACGCAAAAAAGGAGAAAACGGACAATCACAACAGAAGTGGTAAGCAAAAGAAAGAAACATCAAAGAAATGGAAGTTATAAACAAACAGGAAGAGAGTAGTAGATTAGGAAAAGGAGGAGAGAAAGAGAGAAACAGATAAGGGATAGAAACAAAGAAAACTATTAAAGGAACAGAAGAAGGAAAGGGATGAGAATAAACAAAGGGAAGATCAGGATAAGAGAACAGAAACATAGAAAAGAGATAGAGAAATACAGTTAAATTAAACTTAGAAACTGAGTCAATTTGGCTCATTTGAAATTTTATTGACTTAAACAGTAACTCATGCCAGTGCTAACAGAACAGCATCAAGAAAGCAAATACCGGTGTTTTAAGCATATCATTGGAGTTCAGTATATATTATTTATATTATTATAACCTATATGTTGATTCCAGTATAAGGTCGTCTTTCCACCTCATTTTTTGCTTACTCTTTTTTTGACTCCGGAGCTGGTGCCCACATTATGACTTGGTCCACCTCCTCTGTTGTGTTCTTATCAGGAGTCCTGCCAATTTAACTTGCTTGATAATTTGGAGTGCACCTCTAGCCCCCATATCTTCTCTAATGAGTCAGCTATTAATTTTATCCAGCAGTCTGACGCCTTCAATACTCCTCTCCATAGCCCTTTGAGTGACTCTTGTTTTGTTTATTAATCTTTTGGTCAGAGTCCATGTTTGGCAGTTAACTTGAGTCAGTATATATACAGAATTTAAACCACATTTTAAGTACTGATATCAAACTGAGTCATATTGACTCATTCGAATCAAAAAAAAAACAGGCGCATAATGTAGATTCGACGTTGGTAACAAAAGAGAAGTTAGGAGAGCTTAGAGGAATTATCAAGCCATAAACGCTGACTTTGCTTACCGATTTATTTATTTTGGCGATAAACGGCTCCTTTTGCTTTTTCGGTGCCATAAATTTGAGAGAAGATTCAAATATTGGGACATTCGGCTGATTCGTTTTTCTATTTAATATCAAATCCTTGAACGCGATAACCTGAAATGTTCAGCCAGAGAGAGAGAGAGATTTGAATTTTTTTACATTCAAACTGGAAATGATTTTTTGCTTGGCGACGTGCTCCTCAAAGTGACTGACTCTCATCATAGGTGAAAAGTAGGCAAAACGATTCAACTTTACGAGGATTAATCTCAATCGGTTAATTAGTATGGCGGATTATGTTGAAGAAAACTGGAATCCGGGATGAGGAAAATCGGATAATTTTTAGTTCGGACATTTTCCAGTAGAGTCGCTGGGGGAATGGACGGCGGGGGGTAATGGAAACCGAAGAAAATCATTTTAGAAAATGTCGGTCATCTTTTGGTCGATTAACCTGATCTATTTCTCAGTTTGTTTTTCCTTCTGGTTTCGCATGTTGGTTGTGCATCTTTTAAAAATCTATTTTTACCGTTTTGTTGTTTCTATTGTTTTCGTACCTCTCTCTCTCTCTCTTCTTCTTCTTCTTTAATTAGTCTCTGTTTTCCTTTGTCTTTTCTACGAATTAAACGTTTTATGTTTTGCTTTTTTGTTTTATGAATGGCATACATTTGGTTTCTATTGTCTTTGGAATGAGTTCTAATTTTTGTTTTTTTGTGACTCCTATCAACCGGTCTTTTTGTTCTTGGCATGGTTTACTGGTTCTGTTTTTTTGCTTACCGAGCCTACTTGCAGAAGTTGACTTGTTTTGGGTAGCAGTGGCGTGTGGTCTTTGGAAGTCCTCCTCCTCGTTTCCTAGAATTCGTGAATAATGTGATTTAGCCATTTTGCAGTCGAGAGGTGATCACTCTCTCATCACTTGGTTTGATGGGTCAATTCGATTTCAATTGGGCTGTCAAAGCCTTTTTGTATATTATTATGAGCATACTATGATTTTATATCTTAGGATTATATGTCTTCAAATGGAGATAAGATGTTGGAGGTGGTAATTGGTCCATAACCATGAACCGGAGGCTGCATTTTTGGCATTAATGGCAGAACTCCAGTATTTTCATAAATATTGCACACCCTGGCTAGGAATTTATTTCAAAATTAGTGTACACTTTCATATGAAATTTCTTTCATAAATATTGCACACATATGAAGGACTCAGTTCACAAGTATTGCACCAACTTTCGGTGTTGAATGTTAGTATTACAAAACGAATTTAACACCTGCTTAATCATTTAGTAATTGCTCTGGTAATTTTTATAACTCTATAAAAGTATACATTTATAGTTTAGTTGAGTTTTAATCCCATTTTATACCCATTTTTGAGTATAACAGGATACGGAAGGAGGATTTGAACTCAGAATATAAGTTCTTAGTCTGGCACTTAACCACCAGACCTCAGACCTCCCGCTTATACCATACATTATACGAAGAATTTTGTAGTCTATGCTCTGTGCTCTGAGCGTGACATAGGTTGTCTTGAGACATTTATGAATAATGAACACGTATTGTTGTGTTGTTGTTTATAATTTCGTGTTGAAATGGAAAGAATCTGGCTACAGCTGTTTCGTATTAGTATCTTTCATATATAAGCGCTGTAGTGTTAGGTGCGTGATAGCTTCCATGGGTTTTGTTTAATAAGATTATACATATTCGAGGATACGTTTAAGGGTATATACATCTTTCGTGTGGATGCTGAGCGTCAAAGTATAACAACACGCTTCCACTGATTTCATTTATGGGTCATTCAAAGTCAACTTGAGTAACTGTCTCGTTTTAATAATATAATTAATTAATTATATTTTTATGAGTATAAAGGTTAATGTATACCTTTATAAAGCTTTACATTACGACTCTAAAGCTCATTAGAACGTTGAGCTTGCTTCACAAGATGATTATCTTCTTCTTGTTCTTCCTCCTTCCTGTCTTACTCGTATCCAGAAGTGCTGGGGACCCGGTTTCTTTTTCCTCCTCCTTTTTTGTTTAATTATTGGCAATCAGCAATTAAAAATCTTGATAATTACAGAGAAGGAGAAGATTAAGAAGGAGGAAGGTCTTTTACACATGCGGGTCGTTTAATAAAAACATATGGCACCAAAGGCGATGGCGTCACAAAGTCAACATTTTTTTTTCGCGATCGTTTTTCTCCTAATGAAATTTAATCAAGTTAACATGGCGGCTTTCTTTGTTTCCACCACCAAGACGAGAGCGTGCGTGTGTGGGACTCGGTTCTGGGTCGAAGGCTGTTGCAGGACATTCACGTGAGAAAATGTTTCCCGGGGAGAGAAAGGACAAGACGGACGGGAAAAAATTACCGGTAATTTTTCATTGTTTAATTCTATTATCATTATCATTTTTAGTATTAGTATTTAGTCGGTTGTTAGCTGGCTAATTATAATTAATTATGGTGTTGTCGGTCGTAGTCAGTTTCAAATGGGGTTTTTAGAGTCGTAGGATGTGGTTGGCCTTTGGAGAGGAGAAGGAGGAGGAGGAAGAAGAAGAAACACTTCTTTTGTTGTTAGTAGTGATGATCGGTCGTTGTGCTGGTTGTTCCCGATTTTGACATTTGTTCCAAGACGAGTTTCTGAAAGAAAAGTCAAAAGATCGAGGAAGAAGGTGAATAAAAGGTTCTAGAAGATGAACTGCGATGGAATAATTTATCTGTCTGCTAACTATTTCCGGGTTTGATTTGTAATGAGATCGGTTTTTGAGTTTTTCTTTTCTTGTCGAGGGTTAAAGGTCGGATTGTTTTGTGATTGGATTCGGTAAGTTAGTGGGATAACAGTTTGCATACTGAGTAAGATCTTCTTTGTGATCACATCGTTGAGAAAGTTTCCGGTTTTGTGAGTATGTTGTCATCTACCTTATGTTAGAGGCTGCTGATGATTGAAGGTTAGTACTTGGGTTGTGAGCCTTTCTGGGGATTAGGATTGATGGATGGATTGAAGGAAGACATCTTGGAAAAAGGAAAATGGCGGGAAAATTGGCTGGGTAACTTTTAACTCAGGTTAGGTTAATCCTTAAGATGATACGGTTATGCTAACTTCTTGTCCTCTAGACCACAATGAAATATTTTTATAAATTGGTGGTGTCCTCCTCGCTTATTTCATAAATAATGCACAAAGTAAGGAATATTCATTTCATAAATAGTGCACACTTCTGGGAAGGGTTAGCTTCAAAACTAAAAGACAGTTTTATTTTAGAAGAGTTTAAAATAATGCACACACTTGTGGTGAGGATGTCATTTGGTTAATACAGCGCAGTTGAGGGAAGCCTTCATTTCAAAATTAATGCACACTCTACTGACGAAATTAGTTCACGAGCGAAGAGTCTCCTCACTTTATAGATATTGTACGCTTCTGTGAAGGGTTGACTTCAAACACTTTTATTTTAGAAGGACTCATTTCAAAATTAATGCACACTCATGTCAAGCACTCGTTCGCACTTTCGTGAGGATGTCATTTGGTTAGTAAAACGCTTTCAAAAATAGTGCACACTACTATCAAGAACTCGTTGTCTCTTAAATAACGGACACTTCACAGACGATAATATTTCAACCAAATATGTGTTCATTCATCCCATAAATGTTGCACACTGCTATTAACAAGTCATTTAATGAATAGGGCACATTTCTGTGAAGAGTTAACTTCAAAACTAAGTGGCGGTTTTATTTTAAAAGAGCTCATTTCAAAAATAATGCACACTGATGAAAACATTTCGCAAGCGAGGACTTTTTCATTTCATAAATATTGCACACTCCTATCAACAAGCCATTTGATAAATTACGCACACTTCTGTGAAGGCTTGAATTCAAAACTAGTAGACAAGAGTTCGTTTCAAAATTAATGCACACTTTCACCATTAACTCATTTCAAAAGAAATTCCCTTTCGACAAAAAAAGGTTCTCACATTTTTACAAATATCTTCATTTCAAAAGTAATGCACACCTCTATTAAGAGTGTATTTCATAGTGAAGACTTGATCATGAAAGTTTGTGGGCACTGAATCAGCTCAAGAAAATTTCCTTGTACGCACCGGAGGAGCGTTATACTGTTATCATAAGATAATGTAGAGTAAAATGCATTTCATAAATTCTGCACACTTTTATCAAGCGTTGTTAGTTCAAACGTTTCGTAAGAGTTGAATAAAGCGCGGTGGAAGGCAGTATTGGTTTCAAAAATAATGCACACATTCAATGCCTCATTTCAAATTTAATTCACACTCTCACTCCAGCGCTCGTTTCATAAATAATGCACACTCTAGAGACGAAGATATTTCGTAAACGAGGACTTTTTCATTTCATAAATATTGCGAACTCGTATGAAAAACTCATTTTATAAATAATGCTCAGTTCTTGAACGGGTTTGTTCCAAAGTAGGAGTTTAAAAATTTCCGTCAGCAGTTGAATGTTAGAAATGCACTCTGACATAACTAATCCTTTTTTGTTTCGTGTGGAAACGTGAGATTCGGTCAGCACACCAAGTTAACAGTCAATGATGTCATTAGAATCTTAGCGAGAGAGTGCTATAGTTCGAGCACGTGCGAGTATGATAATTAGTCGAATTAACAATTTCGTTTTGTTAAACACTAGGAAAGAGACTAAAAACGTTCGTTGTAGGCAGTGTAACAGTTAGCTGTCCCCCCTGTATACCTGTAGATTACGAAGTTATACAACAGCTTTTTTGTTGTCCAGTTGATAGTTCATTAGCCGCCATAATTCTGTTAATGTGTATGATTTTCAGTTGGATTATTTTTGTCTTAACAATATACAGTCGTCAAAGAATCGTTTTTGAGATACTGTACAGGAATGCGTTAGAAGAAGTGTGAAAAGAAAACCGCGAGAAGGAAAAACCACAAAGTAAAATCAAAAAGAATTTGAAACCACGCGTTTGAAGCATGATTAGAGTTAGTGGTGAGGTGCCAAAGAGGATAACGTCGAAGATCAATCAAGCACGATA
The DNA here is from genome assembly GCA_016920875.1 of Columbicola columbae. Taxonomy (NCBI): domain Eukaryota; kingdom Metazoa; phylum Arthropoda; class Insecta; order Psocodea; family Philopteridae; genus Columbicola; species Columbicola columbae. The sequence goes on along the minus strand of JADMLL010000011.1, from coordinate 2,647,105 downwards.
GAGATTCTGGTTAGCCAACAGTCAGCAAACAAAATTGTGAATCAAGACGAAAAGGAAAACAAAAGTCCGAGAGAGGAGAATAACTGATCAAAGGGTGTGCACGAATCATGGCGATCCGTGATCACGTGATGATGATCGCCATGAAGAAATCATAGTTTTTCTAGTTGGTAATCCTGATTTTCTAGGTCGGTGTTATGTTTCCTCCCCTTTTTAATGAAATCCAAATTGAGTTCTGAACATAATCGCCTGCGAATGAGAATGAATTTAAGATTTGTAATGCTTGCAATGAGGCCAGCCATGAATGTTGTTGCTCACTTTTTTTAGGTGAAAATCCACGTGGAGCCACGTGATCATCGGATCGTGTTTTATTTACGTCACGACGTTGAGTTCGAGTCGGTTTTTTTGGTTCTGCAATGTCTGGGTCACGCAATCTCGAGAGAGAGAGTCACTTCGGTCATCATTTTGGAAAGGTGGTTGCTGGGAGGAGGTGGTGGAGAGTTTTGGAGGTTTCGCCGGAAATTAGGTCTAAGAATCATTCTATTAAACAAGCAATTTTTCAATAATTGGATAATGACAGTCTAGGTCGCCATTTCTTTTATTACAATAATTTTCGTTTAATCGGATTGATGAACGTCGTTTTGATTTTATTAAATCAACAATTTGTGTCGGTGGCTGTTGACTTGTCTTTGACTTCTCTCTCTCTCTCGGGCACAAGGTTAGAACATGACATACAAAATGGTCGACATCGAGCGATTATATCGAAATAAATTTTCCGGGTTCTCGGACTCACGGGAATAATAATGAGGTTAGTGTCTCGATTGCTGATGGTGTCAGTTAGGCGGGTATGGTTTTTGGGACGCATCACCCCGTGGTCCTAGTACCGGTCAGGTGCGTTTTGGCAATGATATTCATCATTCTTGGGCGTTTAATTAAAATTCACGTGGCACGGTGTTCTGTTCTAGTGAGCAATGCAACCTTGAATCGTTAATGCGTGAGGTTTGTCGTCCGGCGTGGCAGCCGCCGGTTCTGAACAGACACACGTTGCGACCACGTGTTAACTCTGTTTTGTTTTGGTCGTTTTTGGGTTTTGTCTCAACCTCCCCCCTCCATCCACCCCGTTTTAATCCTAACGTCCTCTCTTGTTCGATTCTTGATGGTCATATACCATACGACTTTGAGGTATGTCTTCTGTAGTTACCTTCGTGAAAAACAGGTTTGGTTTGGCAATTTTCAGGCACGATTTCGGTTTCTTACTACCTCACCCCCTTCGGCATAAGTATCTTATCCTTCTTTCACCTAATGGGTAGTGTCGGGTTAATTCCCTTTTCCCAAGGATGATAGTCTTCCGTTTACGCGATGAAAACCGCAAATGATGGTTTATTAAACGAGTAATCGTGTTTTTATGGAAAAGTATAATTTAAAACAAAATGGCGGAGAAGGTTACGCTAACAATTTTCATAATATACAACCTTAAAACGCATAACAACAACTCGCGTAAAGGAAACCTGACTGCAATCAAATAGATAAGACAACGTTAAAAGTTTGTAGCTTGACGGGTGTGTGTTGTTGATGGAGTGGATTGTACACTGCAGTGTGCATTATTTATGAAAGAAAGAAAAATGAAAACTAGAAGAGGATTCAACTTCTCGATTAACTAGAGTAAGTCAAAATCTAATCGCGTAAAATGAGATCTGATCGGTTTTTCAGGTTTCTAGAAGTGTTTAAATGAATGGTGGGTTCCTGTGGAGGAGTGACAGTCTCCTGTTGTGTTCGAAATTGTTTGTTTCTAGTTTTATGTCTTGTGTTGGCTGTTGGGTTTGGTTTCCATCTTTTCATGGATTCACCTTTCTCGTTGATTTTTCGCCATCCAGGTTTTCGTTGTAGGAGTTTGTTTTGGTGTTGAGTTCTTGCGATGACGTTTGTGTTCGTCAAGGTTGTGCGGATGTGTTAAATTGGACGTTGGAAGCTTTTTAAAGGTTGTGTCAGCTGGCACGGGGCTCGAAGGCAACCATCGGATGTAGTTTGTTTGCATGTGGACTGTAGTGAGGGTGTATGGTTTGTCAAACTGAACTGGAGAAAGAGAACTTTTCCAGTAAATCTATAACTGGAAATAACGGAAAGTAGTTGTTCCAAATCTGGACAAGAGAACTAGAGGAGAGTCAACTTTACAAGTTGTAAGAAACTTGAAGCACTGTCTACTTCATTTCAAAAATAGTGCACACTTATGTACTAGTATGTTTCTCGTAGTGAACCTTCTACTTATTTTAAAAATAATTGAAACCAATGAAAGTACTGTTGAAGTACTTATTTCATAAATAATGCACACTTTTATATATTTGAGAGAAAAAAATTGAATTTCAGGCACACTTTCAAAAGTAATGCACACTTATTTAGTAATGTTTCTTGCAGTCAACCTCTTACCTATTTCAAAAAGAATGGAAATACGGATTAAGTATTTATTTCATAAGTAGTGCACACTTTTATGGATTCGAGAGAAGGAAAGATGGATTTCAGACCCTACAGCAGCCTTTTGAATTGAAAACTGAAGTAGTTTCTGAACAAGAAAAGTAGAAGAGATGTCAGGAAATCTTGCAAGAACTAGGAATCGCACACCAGTGCCTAAGATGGAAATTAGGAAAATGGAATCAACCACAAGAAAGTCGTACGAAAGATTGTCGAGTTCATTTTGTGCAGAGCTTATTTCAAAAATAATGCACACTTATTTAGAACAAGAGCCTGTAGTCTCTAGAGATAATAATGAGGCTAGAGGCTCCTGTTCGTTAAACTCTGTAGTCTAATTAAAACAGAACGTGGGAATAGACATGAGGTGACATAATATACAGTCTACGGATAGTAGTAAGACAAAACCTGAACAAGAAGGCTGAGGATATGAGCTTTAGATGGTTTTTGGGGCGGATGATCTACTGTTCAGCTTAAAATCTTGGATTGTGGTCACATTCGAAGGTCATTTGACCAATATTCAGGCTTCTTCTTCTACCTGGTTCGTACCGGATTGGGTCGGGTAGTTAAAATTCTATGGAAAGTAGAGAACGTAAAAGGGGAAATACTGATGACATGATGAAACCATAATCATTTGTAAAAAATCCGGATTTCGATCAAACATCTGACTCATTAGAAATCCATCGAGGTGGTAGTGCTTAACTTTCTCAGAAGGTACATAAAAAAAATTTTGGGAATGAGAGTAACGGCTATAAAAAGTCGACGTAACGTTGGACGACCTCGGATGAGGACGTGTCTGGTAGCCTTAACCGTTACACCCAACACTTGGCGGCTTTGCACAAACTACAAAAGATAAGGAAAATGGACTTTTAGACTCCGTTTGTCTTCCGTTTGAAACGGGAAGGTTGGAAAAGGTTGAAGTGGTAGATGTCTAGGGTAGATAGACAGGTAGAGGAAATGGAAACATAAAAATGATGTGACGATATCGATTTTAATTATGCCACTACAGAGCAAGTTGCAATTACCAAACTGACATTAATGTTGATAATGAAAGAAGCACGATTGTAGTTCCCAGTGACGTCAATACACTGTTAGCGAGGCCCGAGCTCGCAGTTTGGCCCAGCTATTTAAGAAATTTTTAGTGTGATTTCGATTTGACGAGTGTGATTATGCGAATTTTCTTTTTTGCTGACTCGTTTGAAGGTTGAAGGGACCGAGTCGGTGTGTGAGTTCCGTTCCGGGGGCAAAAGTTTCGTTCGGTTATCGTGTTAACATCCCGTATATGACGTATGTTCTTCGTTCTCTCTCTCTTTCTATTTAAAATTATTATTATCGTTTATTTATTTATTTATTTATCTGTTTTCTCAATCAGGCGATCGAAGGTTTATTTTCGCCTAAAAGAATTTCCCCTCCCAAGTGATTTCGTACATTAGTCAGTGATTGGATGTGGTGTAGTGGGTTTAGTGCTGACAACAAGACAAAAATTTGCGGTTTCCGGAAGTTTGATTAATTTTAATAAATAATTTCGACGCAGCAATTAGTATTATTTGGATTTATAATTAGCAAAAATTATCTCGCGGTTAATTAGCAGCGGATTGACGTTTTCATATACGTCAAAGGACGGGACACGTGCCACACGTTTGCGGAACGGAGAGTTTGGAAAGATTTCCCTTTTTTTATGCGGTTTTTCGGGAAAGTTGAAACTCATTTCAAGGTCGGGGATTTGTTTTTCCGCGGCGAACGGATTCCGACGGAAAATCGGCTTCTCCTCCGAAATGATTTTAAAATTGGTCTGACGTCACAGTTTCGGATTTCGCAGTTTGACTGTGATTGGCTCGTGAGTTCCCCTCCACCAGAAATGGTAGAATTGCAAATTTGTAAATATTTGACTTTTTTTTTGTTGGCTGTTCATTATTTTCGTGTCATTTGTTATTAATTAGTGTTATTAGTAGTTGGCAGTCGTAGCGGGAAAATAAATTTTTGTTTAATAAATAAAAAATTTGAGTAACAAAGCCCGATTGATGATTGTTACTTTGGTGGCTGGATTTGGTCGGAAAAGTTTTGCGCTCGGTGATTGAAAGAGTTTGTTGAGTTAGTGACGTTATTGTTTTGGTTTTGATGTAAATAAGTTTTGTATGTCGGTAGTGTATGCTGTACGTAACTTTTTTTAGTTTTTGAGGAAAGTTATCTTAGGTTTGGTAATTTTATTGTTACAGTTCTTTGATGTTTGTTGCGATTTTGACATCAATTATTAATAAAACTGTGCGGTATTTATGAAATAACATCAACTCGCTGATACATAAATATTTAGGTAATAAATTTTGACTGCTAGGTGTTATTGATTTATTTTTTAAATGATGTGCAGTATTTATGAAGTGACGTGTTGTAATTGAAACGAGGTTTCGTGTGTTTATTCGTTTCTCGTTGGGATTTCGTAATTTTTGTGCAATATTTATGAAATGAAAAATAATTTTATCCCCAAGAGTGTGCATGTTTTTTGAAGCGAGTTCCTTGTGCTCTTAGGCAATATTGAAGGAAATAATGTCTTCAGTATGAATTTCTCATTTAAGCGTGCAGTATTTATGAAATAACATGTACTCACTCAGAAGTGATACATAAATACTTAGGTGATGAATTTGGAGTGCTAGGTGTTATTGATTTATTTGTTAATAGGTGTGCATTATTTATGGAATGGCGTGTTGCAATTGAAACGAGGTCTTCGCATGTTTATTTATTGGGATTCGTTTCTCAAAATTTTTTGTGCAATATTTATGAAATGAAACAAATTTTATCTCCAAAAGTGTGCATGTTTTTTGAAACGAGTTCTTGTGCTGTCGAGCAATATTTAAGGAAATAATGTCTTCAGTATTTGAGAGATGAATTTCTCATTTAAGTGTGCAGGATTTATGAAATAACGTGTTGCGATTGAAAGGAGTTCTTCGTGTGGTTTTTTAACGGAATTTATTGTCCTAAATGTGTGCAATATTTATGAAATGTGTGGATGAATTAATTGTGCATTGCTTATGAGACTATATCTTTGTCCAGTGTGCCTGATATTGGGAACAGTTCTTCTGGTTTGTGAGTATAACTTATGGAAGGATTTCTTTGCAGTGTTTGTAAAATTATTTACTTATATGAGTGTGCATTATTTATGAAATAATAAAATTTGTGCAATATTTATGAAAGAAACAAATAATATTTTCTCCAAAAGTGTGCATGTTTTTTGAAACGAGTTCTTCCTGCTGTTAGGTATTACTTATGGAAAGAATTTGTCTTAAATATTTGTGAGATGACTTTCTCATTTAAGTGTGCAGTATTTATGAAATAACACCTACCCAAAATTGGGGGAAAAATATTTTGGACACGAATTTGGATTATTTAATGTTACTAATTTATTTCGTAAGAGATGTGCATTATTTATGAAATAACGTTTGAAAGGAATTCTTCGTGTGGTTTTTAACGGAATTTATTTGTCTAAATGTGTGCAATATTTATGAAAGATGTTGATGAATTAATTGTGCATCATTTATGAGACGATATCTTTGTCCAAGCGTGCAAGAGTTCTTCTGGCTTGTGTGGATAACCTATGGAAGGATTTCTCATTTTGCAGTGTTTGTAGGATTATTTACTTACATGAGTGTGCATTATTTATGAAAGAAGATTATCCGTCAAAGTGTGCAATAATTACTAAAATAAAATTTTGTTCGAAGTGTGTATTTATTTTGGAAGAGTACTTTTATCTAATATTTATGAGATGAACTATTTTATAAAAGTGTGCATTATTTTTGAAATAAAATTTTCCTACGGATTGTTGTTTATTTGTGATACAAAATCTCTTTCCAAGTGTGCGTTACTTTTGAAACGAATTATTCGTGCTGATGTACGTCACTTATGGAATGAATTTCTCATAAAAGCGTGGAATGTTTATGAAATGAATTATTTCATGTAAGCATACATTATTTGACGTCAGGAATTTCCACCGAAACCTGTGCATTACTTTTGAAATGAGTTCTTCTTGCTAGTACATCATATTTATGAGAACAACGAGTTACAAAAGTGTACAGTTTATATGACATACGTAATGTAATAAAATTTTTCCTCAAAGTGTGCAATATTTATGGAACAAAAGCTTTGTCTACGTGTGCATTATTTTTGAGATGGATTCCTCCTGTAAATGTGCAATACTTTTGAAAATAAAACTCGCGGAAATTCGAATTATGCACGAAGTGAATGTTGGTCAAAATTTGTGTTATGAAAGTATAGTGTACTTGATGGATATCGCGTAAAAAAAGTTTTGCTCTAATTTTTGGAACAGGGGAGGTCATGAAAACGCATAAAGCGAGGCCTAACTGTATGTTTGTTCAAATTTTAGACGTTTTAGAAATTGGCAAGTCGGAAAAGTTCTGTCGTAAAATTGTTTGTCTAACTTCTTCACCTCATGATTTTGGTCGGTGTTTAGTTTCGGTCTTACTGTGCTAGGTTCACGTCGGTTGGAATCGTCTTTCTTGTTAACTTTCGTGATCGGAGTTTGTTTTGATGTTGAGTTCTTGCTATGACGTTTGTGTTCCTCAAGGTTGTGCGGATGTGTTAAATTGGACGTTGGAAGCTTTTTAAAGGTTGTGTCAGCTGGCACGGGGCCGCGGAACCATCGGAACTTTTTGCGTTATTGTCTAAGTGCCCTGAGTTCAAATTTAATTTTTCGTTTGTAGGATGTAGTTTGTTTGTATGTGGATTGTAGTGAGGGTGTATGGTTTGTTGAACTGAACTGGAGAGAAAAATCAAAACCAGAACAAAAACTGGACAAGAGAACTGGAGGAGGGTCGACTCTACCAAGTCGTAAGAAATCTGAGGGATTGTCGAGTTCATTTCAAAAAGAGCTCGTTTCAAAAATAATGCACACTTGTCTACTAATTTGTTTCTTGTAGTCAGTCACCTACTTATTTTAAAAATAATGGAAATACCGATGAAGTCCTTATTTCATAAATAATGCACACTTTTATGTATTTGAGCGAACAAAAGATAATTTTCAGACATGCTTTCAAAAGTAATGCACACTTATTTACTAATGTTTTTGTAGTCGACCTCCTATTTATTTCAAAAATAATGTAGACAACGATGAAGTATCTATTTCATAAGTAGTGCACAGTTTTATGGATTTGAGAGAACGAAAGATGGATTTCAGACCTAATTGCAGCCTTTTGAATTGAGAGTCGAAGTACTTTCTGAGCAACACAAGGAAAGTAGATGTCGAAAAACCTTAAAGGACTAAGAATCACACATCAGCGTGTATAATCTAAGAATTTAAATCCACGTGGAAAGTGTAGGGAACGAAGAAGTAAGAGAGTGACGAAATGAAAGGACCTGGGGGCCAAAACGGGGAGGAGGAAGGAGCGGATCCAAAAAGGCAGGTTGGATCAACCTGGTCCTTAAATAGTCAAAACGAAAAATAAATAAATAAAGGGGCTGTGAGAAAAGGCAGGACTATAGGCTCTAAATTTAAATAAATAAATAAATGACTTGAAGCTGTATTGTAATTGCGCCTGACCTATTACCAAGCGGTTTAGGTACCATGACCGTACCTTAGAAAATAGTAACAATACCAACAAGAACCATAAATCAGTTCTAGGTACTCTTACTTCGTGGTTTTGGTGTTGGACTCTTTCAGAATCATCGTTCTTGGAAACCCTTTGTTTTCTTATTCATTATGGGTTTGTGAAAGTCTCGTTTTACGCGGTAAGTGACGTCGTACAAGAGGCTAAAATGATCTCAGAACCGCATAAAAAAACTCAACTCTTCTAGCGAGTAATCCTATCGAAATAATTTTTTACTCAGTGTGCAGTATTTATGAAATGAGTCGATACGGAGAGTGTGTAAGGTTTTTATTGTGTGTGCATGATTTTTGAAACAAAGTGGGCGTACTAGTATGCAATACTTATGAATGAGTTCTTGCTGAAGAGATGCAGAATTTGTGAAATGAATTCCTCTTCAAAGTGTTGTTAATCAAACTGTGCAGTATTTATGGAATGAAAGTGCAATATTAATGAAACGAAGTCGTTCAACAAGTGTGCAATACTTATGAAATGACTTCTCACTGAAAAAATGCAATATTTGTGAAATGAATTCTTCTTCAAAAGTGTGCAACAATATTTATGAAGTGATTTGTTACTCAAACTGTGCACTATTTATGGAATGATGGGGTGGTATGTGTGTGCATTATTTATGAGACGAATGACGTCACAAAACCCAAAAGTAAGTCGAGAATTTGTAGAATTGTAGGAGTGATAACACAAGCAATTATTGATGACAGTCAACTAGACAGAGGGAGACAGCACAACGCTCGAGTTTTAAGATTTTAGGCGCTGTTGGTATTAATGTTACTGTTATAGCTTACTACTAGCTACTGTTAGATGTATATAACTTTTGGCTGTTGTGCCAAATTTGACATCCCTGAGAACTTTATTGTTAATCAACGTTGATTGAAAAAGTTTTTTCTTCTTTCTGTCTCTCCTGGTCCTTTTCCTGGTTCCTGCCCAACTTTGGTCCTTCAACTCCTTCTGTTCATTGAGTCCTACTCTTCCGACTTTCAAATTCTTTTGCAGGGACAAAGTTTTTGTCAAAATCAGTCGCTCAAGCCCGGAAGAAGATACCTTCAAACGTGAAAGATGAAAATTCACTTACAAAACGGCATAATAGCCAAAAGTTATATATTAACAGCACAACGGTTGTTTGCAACTACAACGATTACAATGATTACAACGCCTAGATAATCTAGATTAATTGGAAATAAATTAATTTAAGTGTAAAAAGACTTGTCATTTCTTTTTGGCGAACGTTTGGGAACACGCTTCTAAGTTTCCAGTTACGTCAGTTGTGATCGTCAACAGTCGTGTAAAACGAAACCAGATCATACTAATTATGACTACATTAAGCGAGGAACAAAAATATTAATTATACATATTAGATAAAACCGAATCAATATCTATATATATTAATTATCTAACAAGAATACGAAAGCGGGAGTAAAGCACCTTCGAAGAGCTGTAACCTCAACTCAAAGGCCGATTTTCCAAGTTCTAGTTTGACTCCTTTCGTTAAGATCCTCTGAGGAAAGGACACTTCCATTTAAGGGACAATCTGCGGTCGCGTTTTATACTTTCATGACTCTGCTATACAACTTTAAGTATAAAAACGCTACAAATCGATTTCACGCGCGAGATCATCCCGCATTCATCCAAAGACCACGCTCAAACGTCACTCCTTACCTCCAGGGGGAGACACAAAACCCTTGGGAACGTGGAATCAAACGCATAAAAAAAATCTCCCGCTAGAAGGCCGAGCAACCTGCTTAAGGCCGTACCTAATTAAGATCAAAAGTCGAAGGGAGCAGTCAATCAGTACCTGAATATCATTTGAATATTAAAAACCGAAGAAATTTTTTTTCTTGCTTCGTTTTGCCATCGGGACCGTGAAAAATGGGGAAAAATTTTTAGGCGCGAGTCTGAGATGATTATATTGGATGAATATATAGAGCTATAATAGCTATAAAATAGCCGACAATTTTGAGAACATGTTCATTGTGAAGTCGGCTCGAAAGCCTGAAGCGATCCAACAACACATTAGGAACAAGTGTGTTGACTGAGGTTACGTAAGGCCCCGGTCTCTCAAATTTTCGCTCTCTCTCTCTCTTTTCTATTTGGCCGAATTTAAACATTCGATTTCGCCAAATTGACTTCCCCTCGAACAATTTCATGCGGTAGGAAACCGGAAACGAAACTTCAACTCAGAAAAGTGTGGAAAAAGGAGAAAAGAAATTTTTATTTGCTAACGTTCACACTGTTCACCTTCACACGTTCGCTGTCGCATTCTCAAAATCGTTCATCTGTCTACCCGCATACATTTCAAAAGCCATTAAATAAATAAAGACTAAGGAGGGGAACTACAACGCGAATACCTGAAACGAGCTTTCGAACAAGAACACAAGCGTGACGAGTCTTTAACATAAATCAGTTCGTCGTACAAGCCGGAAATGAAAGGAAAACCTGAAAGACACGAACATCAGGTTGACTTGTTAATCGAAATTGGATAAATGTGTGTGGAATCGGGTTTGTGTTTACGCGATTTATTTTACGCGTTCTTTATAATTTTTATATAAAACTGAGTGATTTTAGAAAAATATGTAACATTATATTTCAAAAGTAATGCACACTCTCAGTAACTTTGTATTTGGTGAATAAAGCACAGATTGATGGGTGAATGGTTTCAAAAATAATGCACACTTGTTTGAGTTGTTATTGATGTTTCTTATAAATGATTCTACTTGTTTATTAAGGATTTATTATGAGAAAGGGATAACATTTCATAAATAATGCACACTCATGTCAAAAATCTATTTCAAAAGTAATGCACACATTTATGAATGAATGACCCTGTTTCTTAAATATTGTACATTTTCATCAGCAATTCATCTCCAAAGTAATTTAAGCAGGTATTCATTTCAAAAGTAATGCACACTTTAAGTACAGATTTGTTTCAGTGTAATATACATTTGAATGATGGGGCTTGTTTCATAAATAGTGCACAATTTTATCAAAGAATTGTCGGAAAAATTTAAGGAAACTTTTTGTTTTTGAGTGTTACATGTTGTTAGGTGTAATTCATTTCAAAATAATTGCACACTGATTTATTTATTTACCTACAGATTTCCATAATTTAAAATTTTGCCCCGAAGAGTACGGATACTCTTTTCTGATTTCCCTAACGACGCGTAAAGAAGATCTGACTACTTGATCAATTTTATTTGAAGTGTGATGGTCAGAGTCTGTGACAGCGTAACATCTCCCAAACTTTATCTGGAACGGGAGTTTTGTTTTGGCCTTCTGCTGGTTGTCCTTCTTCTCAACAAAATGGTTAGGATTTGAATTATGCGAATCAATACCGGGATGTAAAAGAGTGGCATCGCGCACAAAAAGGAGAAGACACGTCAGGCTTTTAACAACAAACATTTTCTAATTAGTATTTTAGGAGACCAGCCATCCTTGACGTCTTTCACGTTTACTATACATAGGACGTATCGAGTGTACGTTTATAGAATAATTCAAAGACTCGACTACGTTCCACGACGAAGTTCGAAAAAAGTTGGGACAGCAAAAAATACAGTCACAACAGTATTCGAACAAGATTAAAATAAACACGCGCAGCTTTCCGACATGATGATGATGAGGAGGAGGAGGAGGAGGCTGTAGACCCGGGTTCAAAGCCTCAGTGACGTAACAACTGATAACGACATAAATCACATTTTTATTAGAAACAGAATTAGATGAGAAGTTTGAGGGGAAATTTGGATGTACGTCAATTACGGGGAAGAGCCGGATTCAGAGTTATGCGAATCAGTCACCAAATCGATTAGGAAAATCCTTGTTGTCAGTCGGTGGGTCTTAGCGAAACTAATTTTTCAACTAAAATGCCGGAAGGTGAAAGGAGTAATTAATTCTTATTTCTAATACCGATTCGAGGATTCGTACCTGAGGATTGGTTGGGATCGGGAATCTGTGACACCAAATCTTCTTCCGATTTCCGGTTTGTTTTTTGTCTTTGTTGTAGTTCCTTTTTGCTGATAACTGTTTCTGACGTTGGTTTGTTCTAATTCTTCACTTCCTTCTTTTAACTTTTTTGTTTTAGAAAATTATCTATATCTTATCTGTCGATTACTTCTTTGTCGGTTTTTAGCTAGAACGGTGGTTCGTTTAAGTTGATTCTTTCCTGGTTTTTTGACCTTTTTCTTGTGCGATTTTGTTTTTTTAGGTTCGAGTCGCGAATCAATCAGTGAGTGAAAGTGAAGATGAATGTTGAAGAGTGGATAATTTGTGGTTGCCATAACCGTTCTTCTTAGAATTAATTTTAAGGTTGAGTAATTCTGATCATTTTTTCTTCTTTTCAGGTGTGAAGGAGATAGCGAAGAGATTCCCACGCTTTGTGTGATGTTAGCGACGGCTATGATGGTGATATTCTTCACGTGCTAAGGGTTGGGTAGAGGAGGGTGTGAATAAAAAAAATATGGAGACTTGGACAAAAGTGAAAAAAAGACTCGAAGAACGTTTTAGAAGTGATTCCTAGCCCCCGGTTAGAGATAGAAAAGATGGAACTAGACGAGAATATATACAACGCGGTGAACGCCAAAAAAAATTTCGAGAGGTCGTTCGGAGACCAGCCCATCATACCGGAAATGGTAAAACCGTTGAGTCCGTATGAAGAAGATTTGATAAAAATGGGGGAAACACGGAGGGAATCGAATTTCTCACTGCAGAGTGACATAAGTGCGGCGACGACAGAAAGCGAAACGAGTATACCTCATCTGAGATACTTTCGAACGCCTAGTGTCGTCGTGAGTGATCACAGTGAAGACACAGGTTGCGTGACCTACGATGATATCAGAAGGATTCACACTGCTTATAGGAGGAGGAGGAGTAGAAGCAAAACGGGTAGAAGACATTCGGATGTGTTCGGAGAGTCGAATGAGGGATTAGAGTTAATCGGAGGGAGGACCGGGTCTTCGGTCAGCGGTTCGACTAATAGCGAAGCGACGGAGTACTACAGGGGCTCCCAAAACGCAAGTCCAGTTCCTAGAAGAAAGATACATGGGTATCGGAATGGTCAGAAATCGCTGAGTCTGGATGAAGTCATGGCTGATTTCGATATTGGGAAAGGTTTGGAGAGGAAAACTCTGAGCGAGTGTAGTTCGAATGAGCTGTCGCCGATTTTATCACGGTGTGGGTCATCCACCTGCAGCGAGAATTCAAGTAGGAGGAGTTCAATCTTCAGCGAAATCAGTCCTATCTTCCTGAGGAAGAATTACAACGAGGACAACTCGCTCTCGCCTGCGAAAAGCCCGAACGGACCTAACTTCGGCTTCCTTCATCGGGACCCTTTCACACTCGACGACATGGATCTGTTGGAACGACAGAGAAGCTTGAGCTACGATGATCTATATGTAGACTCGTCCATCAACTCGGATGTGTCTTATTCGGACATATCGACAGATTTCAGCGCTTCTAGTTCATTGAGTAACCTCCCCGGAACCGTTTACTACTCAAACTACAACCCGAATCAGGATTATAGTTGCGTTTACCAATCCTACAAGTTGAGTCATCAAACAGCGCAACAAATCGGTAGAAGTAGAAACGGAAACATAAAAACGAGCAAAAGCTGCAGCGATTTCTTAAGCGTGAGTCGAATCTCGGAGGACTACCCGAACCTTAAGAATCGTCGTCATTCCAACGGTCACGTCGCCTCGGATGTTGATTTCTCGTGTAACAGAAAGCTCAGTTCGAAAGAGACAGCTCAGAAAAAATGGTCGGTGAGTGCCAACAGCGACCTGATACGTAAGAAACTGAGCAACGTTATCGGTTTCAATGAAAGAGTGGGTGCGACTACTAAAAACTGGAGATGTTCGAGCGCGAAATTGCTTAACTCTCACATGAAAAGCTTTCACGAGTCGCTGAACTTTCAAAAAGAAAATTTCCTCATTCCCAAGACGAAGTCAAAATCAAGCGAAAGCGTTTTCGTTCACGCGAAGAAAAGTTTGGGGTTCGGTTGGGTCGAGAGAGAAGGCGAGAACGCAGTGACAAACGCGAGTCCTCACGCGTGCCGGAAAGTGACAAAACGAATAGAGAATAATTATCTGAAGGTGAAGAAGTCAGAGGGAGGAGTGAAGAGGTGGGGGGATGATAACAAATTGACCAAAGTCGCGAATGATAATAAAAAAGTGCCCGCGAAGAAAGAGTGGCTGAGTGTCGAATGGAGAAACGGGGACGTCGATGGAGACGGAGACTACGGCCTGAAGACTCCGATTTCGAGGAAAGCGTCCGACTGCAGCACCTGCAGCACTCTGAGCGGGGATCATGACATATCCGAGAGTCTGACAGTCGTCAAATCAAAAGCCAAGGTAAGCAAAATCCGTTTTCAACTTCTAACACGAGTGTCACTGTATGACTAAAATGTGTCACTGACCAGGGGAGTCGAACCTGATATCTATTGAGCGACCTTGAAAGGTTTACTTTTATCTGACTCCGCCCAAACTGGCGTGAGTGTGTTGGATCACACACATGAATGAATTAGGTTTTGCTCGAAGCTTTTTTGAAAATCTTCTGATAGCCAACAGATGCCTGAGGTTGTTGCCGGTGTCGTAATTCATCGTCCTTTAGGCTATACACACCAAACGAAGGACGTCAGTCAGCAATGTTTCCTGTCGGTCGTGATTTATGAATGGAAAGGAAGCGTGTCCACCAAATTCAGGTATTCGAGTGATTTTCCAATCATAAATCACGGTAATGATGTGACGAACTGCTGTCTCCTTAACAGGTTTCAAGGTATCCTGAGGAAAACCTGAGTGTAAGCGGGTGTTGTCGTGGAAAATTTTTGAGTTTTTCTTGTTAAAGCGTATTCCTTATATAAATTAATAGGATGACGTTAGCAAACGTCACGCGCAAGTTTGGTTACCGAAAGAGAGAGAGAAATTGGCGTGTCTTTGTGTTGTTTGCTGATAAAAACACCCGAAACCGCATTCCATGGTGCCACACAACGCGCACGCACATACACCCAGGACAGTTGTAATAGATCATATCAAGAAAATGTCGAGGACAACCTTGGATTTAAACAAAACAAAAAAAATGGATAATTTAAAAAAAATGGAGATCGTTGCTCTCTTCGGTTTAATTATGTCAATTTATAGGCGTGGAAATAAAAGCTCATGCGTGACCTTTGACCACATTTCAGTAGAGTTAACCGAGGATGGGCTGTTTGCTGACGTAATGCCTCCCGGATTTTTTGTCACTACGATAAGATTGGTGGGAAGGTTTGTACCCCCGTTCCTCTGTCGAACGAGGGTGTTGTAGTCAGTCATCTGAGTTGTTTGGCCCACGCTTTTGCCTAAAATAAAATTTTCCGAGTCACAACATCCTCTTGGATTGTGTTCGCTTTCTTCGAAACTTTCCTTCAGTCTTGATCGTAGGTTCCATTTCCGGTTTTTATCTGGAGTGTTTTGTGACACCGTGTCGTGTTTGAGTCCCTCCTTTGGTTGAAAATATTTTTATCGCGAAGAACGCGTCACACGTGATGTCTCCCGGTAGTGATAAACAGAACACGGGTTTGAGTTTTCGCGAATCGGTTTCGTTGTCTGAGAGATTTATAAGAAGAAGTTGTTCCATTTTGGTCAAATGGTTGAGAGCCAGTCTTGTAAGGATTCTCGACGGTATCAATTCATTTAACAAAGACCGTGTTTTAGGTAAGCTGCGAGTCTTATGGTCTCAATGGGATTTGGAAGGTATTTTGTAGGTACTGGCAAGGGGACGAAGGGTGGAGGAGAGAAGGAAAAAGGGGATAAAGTAGAGAGAAAGAAAAGAGAAAGAAAAGAAAAGAATGGAGGAAGATTGAAAGGAACAGATGGAAGAAGAAGGAGGATTGTCGGTAAGTGGAGATGCAAAAGAAGAAAGAACGAGCGTTGAAAGAACAAGGAGAAGAGAAAGAAAAGAAGGAAAGAAAGTTGGAAGAGTGGGAAGGAAAAGAAAGGAGTGACAGAAAACTTTAGAAAAGCTAAGAAAGAGAAGGAAAAGAATGGGAAAAGAAGAAAGAAGAAGGAAGAAGAAGAAAGAAGAAGAGAAGAAAAAGAAAAGGAAAGAAGTAAAAGAAAAAAAATGTAAAAAATAAGAGAAAAGAAAAAGGAGGAGAATAAAGAAAGAGAGTGTAAGTCTGAAGAGAACAGTTGCAAGAAGGTGGAGGATAGAGAATAGTCAGAAAGAAGAGAAAAGAAGAGAAAAAGAAAGAAGAAAGATAAAAGAAAGAAGAAAAGAGAGAGGAGGAGAAAAGAGGAAGAAGATGGAGGCAAAGAAACGGAAGAGGAAATCACACCAGAAAGCTGTGAAAGGATCTGGAGGAGAGTCTGTCAAGTTTTGTAAAAACAAAATGGCCGAGTACTCAGGTTCAGGTGAGTCGCACACCTTCGATCAGGTTCGTGTCACCCACTCGTACTCACGTGAACCCAAAGTCAGAATCCGTTTAGCGAAGGACGGATGCTTCGCTGGTAGCATGAATGATGGCTGGAGTGTCGTGATCGTTTAACGGATTTTTCTTTGTCCTCTCGTCGCCCACGCGAACACACTCGGAGACATAGCCCATAATTTATTTATTTATTTATTTTATTTATTGAGCTTTTTTATGTAACATTTCGATTATTTATATTTTTGTTTTTTTGGGCCGCTTTGGGTCGATTTGGCCTTCGATCCGGCTTTTCGTCATTTAATTGACTGATTTAAGTGGAAAGGATTTAAAATGACGTCACGAGGCAGCTTTTTGACAAAAATTTATTTTCGAGCACTGAACTGGTGTGTCCCAGTTTTCACTTTGCCTGGCCTTCTTTCTTTGAAGGAGGAAGGTTTTGTGAGTGCACCCCCTCCCGCCCCCGGGGCCCCAATACAAAAGGAAAGGCGTTTTTGGCAGCCGTTTTGTTTGTTTCTTTCTTTATTTCTTTGTGTGCTGTGCTGTGTGTGTGTTTGTGGCGTGTTTGCGAGCTGTAAATTCGTTAAGTAATATGTAAATATGTGTTCGGCTGCTGAGGTGTGGTCTGTTGTGAGATTTCTCACTTCCTACCTGCTTTTCCTCAACTTCCATGCGTCATAGCACAGTTGGTGTGGGTCTGTGTTATCAGGATGTCGTGTCTCCCTTAACTGCGTCAGTTAGTCTTAAGGGTTGTTGAGTTGAGGTTTTGGTTGTCCTCGGTTGGGGTCCTTCGAAGGTGTGTGAGTGTTTCTACCATCCCATTCGACTTCTTAAGGGTTGTTGTTCCTTCTTTCTTTTGGGGTTGATATCAGGCCTTTTCAACATCAGCGGAATGGTAGCCTCTAGTATTTGGTTTGGGTGTCCACTTGGGTTCATTTGAAGGATGATGTGAGCCAGGAATATCGGTCGTACTTTTATTAAACTACACATTTTCAAATTAACAAAAATTTACTCAGTATAAGAGTTGGATATTGTATAAAATAACCGGTAAATGTGATAAATTTGGCCAAAAATATAATATTTTCCTGTAATTATAACTATTAGCAACCAAGGTTTGATAAATGTGACATTACTACTAATTATTTGTCACATTTACCGGTGAGTATATAAAATCTCCCATTTAAATTGGGGAATTTAATAAAAGTTTGCTCAGACTAGGAACTAGAATGTTTATAAATTAGCCAGTAATTGTGATAAATATTCAGTTGCGGTCACATTAATCACGGTTAATTGGTTATACGAATGATTTCCGGGAACGGGGAATAAATATTCGCCAAATTTATCACTTTTACCACAAAATATATTTATCATATTCTCACATTTACCTGCTAATGTATAAAATCTCGAACTCGTAATGTGGAATTTATTCAAAATTTACGCAGATTAGGAATGGGATATTTTGCAAAATAGCCGGTAAATGTGATAAATACTCAGCCATTTGTCACATTTGTCGAGTTTTGTTGGTGATCATGAATATCGCCGGGAATTATATGTATAATCGCCTGATTTATCACTTTTACCGTAACATATCTTACGATATTACTGTTCGGCCACCATATTATAGGGACTGTACTCCATCTTGTCGTTGGTACTGTTGTTCATGTTGTTGCGTCCTCGATTCTGGGCCTGGATGTGCTGTTATATCCTGTTGGGTCGTCTGCCTGGCTTTATTTGAAATAGATGGGTTAATATGTCCTCATTCGCTTGTCCTGTTGCGTTTGTCTTCTATTTTTTCGTTGAGACTTAATCATCTTGTTTCGTCCTGGGTTCTTGGTCCAAAAGTGATCTTGGTTTATTGAGATGAATGGGCCAGTTTCTCTGGATTCAGTTTTCAGTTCTTATTAGATACTCTCAGTTCTAAGTTTCAAGTGTTTGGTTGATTATCATGCGTGCCTTTGGGTTTTGTTGCTTGTCTTGTGTACTGTTTAACAGTTTTGCAGGATATCATTTCAGCTTGACGTTCTTAGAAGGCGGTACTTGTTCTGTATTCCTCTCCTTCTAAACGTGGGGTCTTGCTTACTATCATTCTCTTGAGCAGTGCTAGTCGCTGAATTTGCTTTAACCCCTCGGTCTGGTATCTGAAAATAGAATCCTCATATTATCTACGTCTTTACTGTTCGCTATAACGTTTTTCCACTCTATATATATAAAAAGGTCAGATATGACGTGGGAAAGATAAAATTTCTCTCTATTGTTTGTGTGTGAGCGTGTCAGGATTCTGTTTAAATGGGCCGTTTGTACTTTCTATAAATTTGATAATCGATCGATTAGTTTCATTATCGTAGAACCATGAAGCCATTGAACAGGCTCGCAATTATGTCGTCGACTCAAATTTGGTTGATTCGCTGATTGGGAAAAATGACAGCTATTAGCGCTTTAATACTGACCATCCTCTGGCTTAAGGTATTTATTTATTTATTATTGATACATAAGTGCTAAGTGTGTGATTTTCGGTTCCAGTTATTGGTTTTTAGAATTTTTTTTCTATTCGAAACGGGAGAACGGCGGTTAGCGTTGATCGTAAAAGTTATTTTCGGTTGTGAAACATTTTTGTTGTTTTCACCGACGTTTTCATTTCAGAATTGAATGGATGTTCGTTTTGTGGTTGTGTTGTTGTTTACTAAGAGCCAGTTTGACTCAGACCTAACTATTAAAAAGGACGTACTAATTAATAGTGTCTGATTTTTGTAATTGTTTGCTTAAATATGTGCGAATTAGTTATGGCATGGATTGCTGATCCCAGTGTGCAGTATTTATGGAATGAGATCTTGAGAAAGTATTCATTACTCTCCAAGAATACTAGTCACGGAAGAGCGCATCACTAAAAAATGGCTGGTGTCATAAAAATATGAATTATTATGCTTAACTTGAAATCGCGTAAAAGGAGACCTAAGAAGATTGAGGAGAAGGAGAGAGTACTATCAAAACTCAAAGACTTACGACATCTAAAAACCATCCTTCTTGGAGATGAAAACAGTTTTAAAACGAAAATCACGGATATTGATTGCCATATCATAGCGAAGTGAGTCAAATTGACTCAAATCAAATATATATTAATAGAAATACATCGTTTTTTGCAAATATTTTACTACCTAATGGAGGGATGATGTCGTAGGAATACACATATATGATAGAGGATTATTTGAGTCAAATTGACTCTTAGGTATAATTATTTGAATTTGAAAAGAAATTTTTAAAAATCTGAAACGAATATGTTTAGACTGAAGGCAATACATTGATGTTGTGCTTTTTGCATAACTTAAAAATTTAAGGATGAGCGCTGTAAAATAGAGTTAGTCAGACAGTTTGGGATGTCTTGGTGGAAGAGTTATTTTTCGACTAACATTTTCATTAAGTTACTTAACTTTTAGTCCTTTGTAGTATTAACATACTAAGTGTTCTGGAAAATTTAGAATGGGGGTCAGCAATCAGAAGTTCGCCTCAAGATATTTGTGCTGATAATGGTTAATCGTGTTCAAAGGGTTTTTGGGTCTGGTACACATAATAGTTGAAGTTATAGTTATATTTCATAAATAACGCACACTGTTACGAAAGCTTTATTTCATAAGTACTGCACACTTTTAAGCTCTCTTCATAAATACTGCACACTGTTAGGAAACCTTTTGGGGAGGAAACATTCTTTTAAGACGACATTTCCATAAATAATGCATATTGGCACCGAATCTTTTTCATAAATATTGCACAGTATTAGGAAGATTTTTCAAAACTATTGCACAGCGTCGGGAAGATGTTTTCTTATATACTTCACACTTTTAGCAAATCTTTTTCATAAATAATGCACACTAACACAAGAAGTTCACTCACAAATAACGAATTCTTGATGAAAATATTCGTTTCGTAGGACTTATTTCATAAATAATGCACACCGTCGGCAATAAATTCGTTTTATTACACACAATTAAAAAAAGGATTTATTTTATAAATATACTATATAATATAGTTATAGTAATAGTACAGCTTTAAACCCGTTTTTCACCCTTTTGGGGGCGGGGGTGTAACAGGATACGGGAGGAGAATTTGAACTCGCGACTATAACTTCTTAGTCTGGCACTTAACCACTACACCACACACCTCCCGCCTCTGGGAAGTATGATGGTCAACCTTTTGCTGTCGCTAGTTTTCTATCGGAGTTGAATGGATCACTATTATTTAAAAGATAACTGACCCAGATAATAGCTACAAATGATATGAATAATCAGATAGATAGTCAGAGACAATGAAAGTTGAAATAGAGGATCATGCTAATGCGTTGTCACTATCAATAAATTATTAGAACCGATTATTCGTGCGGCGTTGTAAGGCTTAGTTAAGTCAGAATGATGACAAAAGCTTTCGATTTTTATACGCAATATCTTTGTCACACTAATAACAATAATATTTATTTATTTATTGTTCGCGGGAAGCCTGTGGTGTAGTGGATAAAGCGACTATAGTATAAGTTATGGTGGTGAGTTCGAATCCTCTCTCGTATCCTGCTATACGCAAGGGCGAAAAACAGAATAAAAACTAAAAATAAATAAATAAATTCACATATAAAATATATATAATACATAATTACAGTATACATTTGTTCTACAACATTATAAATATACGATAATTTATTTATGTTTCTTGAGCTTTACAATATTCGTCAGCATCATTTTCAAAACAAACTGAGCATGAAGGATATACTAAAGAAAAGTCAATGTTAGGACTTTATAAACAACCAAAAATAAAGTAAATAGAACCAATAACTATAAATAAATAAATAAGTAAACAAATGATGTCTACATTACAACACGAACCAAACCCAACTGAAAGTGCTTACACTGCTGATTTCAAATAAATACCCGTTTGCTCAAAGAACTCAAATCAAGGAGTTGATAACCCTAAATGGGCCAATAAATATTATACATCATATACAGTATATAAAGCACAGTATAAAATAAATCCTAAAATGTGTAATGAAGCAAATTTATTGCCGACGGTGTGCATTATTTGTGGAAAAGTTTTCTTGACGCTGTGCAATATGCACAAAAAGTCCCCAACAGTGTGCAATATTTATGAAAGAGTCTTCTTAACAAAAGATTTCCTTTACAGAAAGGATAAAGGATTTGTTATTTTGAGTGAATTCCTTGTGCTAGTGTGCAATAATTATGAAAAACTCTTCCTGACACTGTGTAATATTTTTGGAATGGTCTTCTTGACAAAGGGCAATGTTCATGGGAAAAGCCTTCTTAAAAGTGTGCAATAATTATGAGAAGTCGTCGTAATAGTGTGCGTTACTTATGAAATAAGGTTTTCCTAAAATTAAAATTATTTACAAAGCAACGTCTTTTTAGAACTGTGCATTACTTACGAAATAATCGTTCCGTCAGCTTTATCGGTTGCTGACATTTTTCTTCTTCTTCCTATCCCGCTCCGCGACGGTGATTGGAGATCACCACCCTGACCACTATCTTGGAAGCTGCACTGGAGTCCAACTGAAACTACTCCCGCAGATTCTTCAGCCACGAGGTCTTTCGCCTTCTTTCTTCAATTTTCCTTCCATAATTAATCGAAGGAGCCGGTATTTCCTATTTCTGATCACGTGACCAAAGTACTGAACTTCTGCCTCTTTGACTGTTTGGCGTAAGACTTCGCTGTTCTTGACACTGTCAGTCCACGCGATCTTGAGCATTCGACGGTAAAGCCACATCTCGAACACCTCGCCTGTGCTCTGGTTTGCGTTCAACCCTCATTGCCGTATAGAAGCACAGAAAGGACGTAGCAGCAGAGGATGCGGATTCTTGTCTGCAGGGAGAGTCTCAGGTCTCATTTAGGTAGCACCCTACATATTCTAGTTCTCAGTCTCCCGCTGAGACATTGTCAGACTAAAAACAAACTAAGAAACTTATAGACACTCAGACATAGTATAATTGACTTATAGCGAATATATACAAACTATAACTCTATTGATAAATGATGACAGTAACAACAACCTACTCCAAACAAACACATAGACAAAACAAACAGATACGAATAGAAATATGATATTAATAACAGTATCTGCTATTGTGTGAGACACAATAAACTCGAGATTAAAAGTATCATTATCATCATTATTATTTATTTATTTATTAATTTATTATTTAAATAAAGTCGATTTTAATTTGGAGCAGAGGGAAAATGGTGGCCGTGGGCTGTTTGAGAGTTTTTAATTGAAAAAAATTAAGATAAGACCGAGTTGTAGGTTTGGGTTTCGGTTTTTTGGTTGTGGGGCCCCCTTTCAAATTACTTCTAATGAGTACCTATTGGAATTGTTTATGGATGCTGGTTTTTTGAGGCGCATGCGCGTCGCTTCCTAAATTTTTTTTTACTGGACTTAATTTCGGTGTTTTGGATTTTTGGTTTATTATTTTGCCCGACGGTTTTTATTATCGGATTTTTCGAAATTTCGTCGGTGAAACGTCTGATTTGTATCTTAACGATGTCCTGCTCGAATGGCCTGCCTGGGTGCCTGAAATCGTTTTGGTTGGGTATTTGAGTTGGAATATGATGATGGTGGCCAGTTTGTTTGGGTTTGTTTTGGTTTCCTCTTGTCGCCTAATATTTTCGAGGGTGATTTTGCTGAGTTTTTTAAGTTTTAGTTAGATCAGGTGTGCATTATTTATGAAATGAGTTATTCACTTGAGTTTGGATCGAATCACCACTGATACTGCTATTAGATTTCAGAGAAACGACTTAAACAAAGTCTGGTTTCCTTCCCTGTCAGTAACAAATTGCTAATAGAGATCTATTTCAAAACTAATGCACACTGTTAGCAAGAGTTTTTCATAAGTAATGCACACTCTTCAACAACCCCAAAACGACAAATTCATCTCATAAATGACGCACACGTAGGAATAGTTTCAAAGTAATCTATTTTATTGAAACGTACTGAATTATTGTTTAATAAAAGTGTGCAGTATTTATGAAATGAGGTTCATTATACACGAAATTAACAGCCCGGCGTTTAATGGGTGCACACTCATGAATCACTTCTTTCATGAATAATATTTCTATCGCGAACACCCTTCGTAGATAATGCAGCAGTCTAACTTCTAACAAGGAATTCATTTCATAATTAGTGCACATTTTATCAAAGTCTCATTCCAAAAATACTGCACACTTTCCTATAAAAAATATAATAAAGTTTCATAAATACTTATTTTAAAAGTAATGCTTACAATGTGAACAGCTCGTTGTCAAAAATTACTGAACGGTTTTGTCGAAGGTTTATCTCAAAAGTATTGCACACTTCCATCAAGTCTTCACTTCAAAAATACTGCACACTTCCGTCATAAAGTTATTTAAAAAACACTACAGAGTTTCCTCATTTCAAAAGTGAAATGCACTTTCGATGAAAATTGTTGCACAATTTGGTCGCAGAGTTTATTTCAAAAGTATTGCACACTTCCATTAAACCTTCATTTGAAAAATACTGCACGCGATTAATTCTTCGTATAATGGTACAGGAATTTATGAAATGGATTTCTTCTGAAAGCGTGTGCAGAACTTTTGAATTTTTTTTTACAACGAAGGTAGTTATAATATCGGTATAGTTATGAAGTTGTGCGAAATTTATGAAATGAAATCTTCTAAAAATCACACGTCAGTTCTAAAATACGAAGTTGGTATGAAATTTTGCATTACTTTTGAAATGCACAGGTCGTGTGGGTCAATTGTGTGCATTATTTATGAAATAAATTCTTTTAACAATCGAAGATTATTTGGAGACGTCATGCATAGAATTCCTTTCCTCGCTTTTTATTTTTGAAATGAATCCATAGTTTTAGGTGATCGGTGTTTTAAAAGGCGGAAGTTATTTATTAGTCGGTAATAATAATAATAAATTTCTAATTGTCTACTCTTTATACATATTTTTATAAGACTAATAATATTACATCACTAGGTATATATTAATATATGGCTACTGAGAATTTGAAAACTCATTTCAAAAATACCGCACACTTTTTTCGATATCTCATTCTATGACCAATGCATTTATTACTTAACCACAGATATCTTTGCCTTCGTGCAGGTTTTAAAGGTTTTAGAAAAAGGTTGTCTACTTTTAGAGACATAAGGTGAGACTTTTTTTATGCGATTTCGTGGTTTAAATATGCACATCGATTTTCATTCTGTACATATGGAAACATTTTCTGAATTTCATTTGGGAAAAATTAATATTTATGGCGTAGTGGTGAATTCGAGTTTTTCGGAGATTTTGAAAATTCTTCTGCCCACATTTCGCCTCCCCCCCGGTTCCTGCCACCTACCTTTCCGGTTTAATAAATAATCGCTGAAAATGAGAAAATTTATGCGATAACAACTGTCAATAAATTTTTTTTTGAGTTGAAAACCGATGTTGATTGGCATAGTTTTTAACCTCTCAACAAGTTTTTTTTTGTAGTTGTCTTGTGTCTTCCATAAATTATAAAGACTACAAAGAGCGGACGGTTTTTATGTTCTTATATGATATATTGAGTATATGCGGTAAGATTTGTTCTAGAACGGGGCGCTAATTGCGCATTAATCAAAAGAAAATTCCTTCTTTTTACGCGTTTTTTAATTTAAAGTCAATTTCCCCTTCAACATTTTGTTTCTCTTTGTTGTTGAGCCTTTTTATGGTTGGAACGCCATTTTGAAAACTCACTGCTTGTGGGTTATTACATAGCGTCAGAGATTCTAAGAATAGTACCCATCGTTCCTAATACAACTGTACTTGACCTTATGTTGACCCACCCTGTGGTCTGATTGTTCCTCCAACTCAGCTTTCTATCCTCTTATCGTCAGCAATATCTAAAGGTGTTAATGAGTCACGTGGTTCTGTTGATACAGACTCAAATGGGGGTGAAATTGCCTGATGCTGAGCAGTACTCCAAAGAACTAAACCTCTGTCAAATTGGTTTGGAATTAGAATGGACAAAAACTTGGGCTCAAATTAAGCTAATACCTAATAAGTTCAAGGCTCAGTTCCTGTCTTGCAGCAGAGAGGAACTATACTGCATTCCTGCTGACAATAAAACTCAAGATCTTGTCTCGAACTGCTTTCGAAAGACATCAAGACAAGCAGTCTTTAGTAAAGTGACAAAAAGTTGTCAAAAACTTGCAGTCACGTTACAATCTGCTGTAAGATATTAGTTGGACCGAAAAACAATGTCGGTTCTGTGCGGTATACTTAACAGATATTATGGTAAAAGTGATAAACCGGGCAAATATATAACTCCCGGCGATTATTCATAATCACCAACTAAGCTTAGTAAACGTGACGAATCATTGAATATTTTCTACATTTACCGCCTAATTTGTAAAATATCAGGCTCGTAATATGAGCAAACTTTTATTAAATTACCCATTATGAGTTGGAGATTTTGTAAACTAGCCGGTAAATATGATAAACGTTCAATAAATTGTCGCATGTACCAGGCTCAGTTGGTAATTATGAAAAATCGCCGGGAATCTCGTATATATTCGTCTGATTTATCACTTTTACCGTGATATATGCATGATGGTGCTTTACGGTGCACACCATATTTCCGCGGAAATTAGCTCAATTTATGAAAGGAGTTCTTAATAAAAGTGTGCAATATTTATGAAATGAATTCTATGTATATCATTTAGTAAATGACGTCGTCATGGACGATAATGACGTAATGACAGTTATCTTATGAAAAGTCGACTTTGACAGTGATTGTGCAATAATTTTTGAAACGAACTCTTCGTACAAGTGTGCAATATTTATGAAATGAGCTCCTTTTGAAAATTGTGCATTACTTCTACGATTCCCGGTGATTATTCATAACTAAGCTTAGTAAATGTGACGAATTACTGAATATTTATCACATTTACCGGTTAGTTTATGAAATCTACAACTTGAAATGAGGAATTGAATAAAAGGTTGCTCAGATGCTTAGCTTCGGTTTCATCTTCTTACGTATTCTCCGCTTGCGTTATAATAATCAATCGCGAAACTTTAACTATAAAAAAAAAAAGAAAATAATCGATATCAACCGTAAATCTTGCTGTCAGCTTCCTTCAGGTTTGCTTTCAGGTTCGATAAATTCAAAAAAGAAACAAGAAACAGCCTAACTTTTGGCAGGGTCAACGGCAAAAACGGGAAAAATGCTTTTAAGTAAATAATACTAAAACTGAGACTTGTAAGAAGACTGAGTCTCCATAACCTTAAGCGTTGAAATGGTCATCAATTTAAGCTGAATCAAATATCTAAAGATACCGATTCTTTGGAAATTCTCTTTTAAACACAGTGGTTCCTTTTCAAAGAAAAATTTTTGGGAGTTTGTTTGCCTTTTGTTTGGTGTGTTGTATCATGTAGGTGGAGCTAGAGAGCCTAAAACCACGTTTGTTCGCTACCTAGATCCGAATCTAGGCAGATTAATAAGTAAAAAAAATTTTTGGAGAAATTTAATTTAACTGGAAAACGGGGAACCTAAAAGGAGATCTTTTGTCTAGTAACAGCACCTGGAAAT
Source organism: Columbicola columbae (assembly GCA_016920875.1). NCBI lineage: Eukaryota > Metazoa > Arthropoda > Insecta > Psocodea > Philopteridae > Columbicola > Columbicola columbae. Next base: position 2,620,085 of record JADMLL010000011.1, on the reverse strand, counting down.
GATAGACGTGTCATCATCGAGAGGTCGACAACCATTTTCGCGTCTCGAAGAACATCTTTCGCAAGTTTCTTAGAATTTTCTTGGCCTTCATCACATCGAACTTAATTTGTGTTGTCCGGTTTTTTAGGCGAAAAGGTCATTCTCTCAAAAAGTGTCATGTTTTTGGAGGTTTTTCGGAAAAATTCCAGTAAGGAGGTGTGTGTGTGTGGAATTTTTTAAAAATGTTTTCGCGAGACGTGGGATGGTCATGGCGGACAATTTTGGGTTCTGATTCCCAGAATTTGGGAAAATTTAAAAGGTCTTTGAGGTGTTCAAGTTGTTTAGTCACTCCATCGAACTTGGATCTGTTGAGTTAGTAGACTCCAAAGCATTCTTACTTCTTTTATATATATATTGCGCACTTTAAGTTAGAACTCACTTCATAATTATTGCACACTTTTGTTAAGAATTCACGTCATTTTTGTTACACACTCACAGGGGAAATTTATTTCATAAATATTGCACACTCGTAGGAGAAATTCATTTTAAAAATAATGCGTTTGCAAGATACAAATGACAAAACAAAAGTTACAATTCATTTCAAAACTATTGCACGCTGTCAAGAGGAATTTGTTTCAAAAATATGACACACTTTCATCATTAATTCATTTCAGAAATAGTGCACACTCTGATAAAGATTTCATTTCATAGTTACTGCAAACTTTCATCAACATTCCAATTCATAAATATTGCACAGTTTCATCACGACCATATATCAAAAATTTTGTACACTTTTATGGAGATTTTATTTCAAAATTACTGCACACCTTCGTGAAGATTTCACTTCATAAATTCACACACTCAAATATCACTTCTTAAATACTGCACATCTCTATCAATATTCCATTTCATAGTTACTGTACTACACTTTTGTCAACGATCCATTTCAAAAATATTGCACAGTTATGTGCTTTACACCTTAATCAAGATTCCATTTCATAATTATTGCACACTCTACCTAGAAATTTGTTTCATAAAACACATGCACACATGAAAGTGATTTGTTCATCAGTTCTCTCTCAAGTCCATTCCATAAATGGAGCGTTCTTTCGTGTGGAACTCATTTCAAAAATAATGCACGCTCGTATCATTAGTGTTATTAATGTTTAGAAGATTCGAGAGGACACCACAACAAAATAAATAAATAAATAAAAATTATTTATTTGTGGGAAAAGGTCCACAAAGGGTCAACACGAGTGATATATCATGTTGGTCGAAAATTTCTCTTTTACGACTTATTAAATGTGACAATTATGTCAGGAGCGTATAAAGGTTGCGTTTAATGACCCATAAATATGAGTTGAGGTTGTGGCAAAATGACCGAGAAGAAAAGGCGAATCGGAATGAGAAGACGAACACAAAATATTTGTTCTTAATCAGGTTTCTTTTTCCTCATCCTGGTCGTTCGTCTCCTGACAGACGAATAAGAGAGCAACAACAATCTTCACATACCTTAAGGCACCGCGTCAATTATAGTGATTAATCATGGAGAGAAAAATTAAATTTCGGCTTTTTTATAGAGTTCAAATGTTTTGGGAAAATGTGTGTGTGTGTGTGTTGTTTGAATGATTAAACAAATTTGTGTTTGTCCGGGAAGGATGGAGGGTGAGGGGGGTTGTGATTTGGCAAAATTTGTTCATCCATCTCATCTCTTTAAATGAACACAAAACTGAGTAGAAGTTAGTGAACTGCAGTCGATGATTACACAAAAGAAAAAGCCTATGTTCGTGGAAATAAGAGAGTGTGCATTACTTATGAAATGAATACGTTAATAAACTCAGTTTTGATTACAACTCAAACCAGAAGTGAACGAATTCACCTTTACGAAGAACTTTTTTCATAAGTAGTGCACGCTTCCATGAAAAATTTGGTTTCCTAAACTCCTATGAAGGCGTTTTCATAAATATTGCACACTTTAAATAGTAACTTCTTTTTGCAGTCCAAAGTTTATGAAAAAAATTTTTCAGAAGTAATGCACGCTTCCATAAAGAATTCGGTTCAAAAGTAATAAACTTAACCAATGCAAACTTTTCCATAAATATTGCACACTTTAAATGGGGCCTTCCTTTTTAATGCAGTTCAAATTCTATGAAAGATTGTTTCAAAAGTACTGCACAATTGTTTAAGGAGCTCATTTTGTAAATATTGCACACTTTCACTGAGAATCCATTCCATAAAAACTGCACACTCATCTGGAGGATTCATTTACATTAATATTGCACACTTGTGCCAAGAGTTTGTTTCAAAAATATTGCACAATTAAAAGTAGACTTTTCATAAGTAATACACTTGTCATCATAGTCTATGATGACGTCGTTTTGTATATTATTGTCAAAAAATTCATTTCATAAGTATCGCACACTTTTATTGTTTTATTTGACCTCACAACACAGGAAAATATTATCATGCATATGTTACGGTAAAAGTAATAAATCAAATGCTTATGCAAATATATATTTCATTCCCAGGGGATTATCCAGAATCACCAGCTGAGCTTGGTATATGTGATATGTGATGGTATGGTATATGTGGTTCTTAGGGCCAGAAAGAAAAAGAGAAGTTCATGCAAGGGCAAGACTCTTTGTCTTGAGGTTACCTGTCGTTTTAAAACACCCCAGGAGATTATTCATAATCGCCAGCTGAGCTTGGTATATGTGATAAATTACTGAGTATTTATCTATAACTGTATAAATTACCGGCTAGTTTATAAAAATTTCCAACTCATAATCTGAACCTATCTTAAGTTGTGGATTTTATATACTAGCCGGCAAATATGATAAATAATTAGTCACATTAACCAAGCCTTAGTTGGTGATTATGATCGTCGGAAATTATTTATATTTTCGCCAAATTTATTACATTTTATAAATTAGCCAGTAAATGTGATAAATTACTGAATATTTATTAAATTGACCATGTTTAGTGGTGATTATGAGTAATCGTCGGGGAATCGTCGTTTGATTTACAGTAACATATATTAGCCTAACGCACAGAACCAACATTATAAGCGGTCCACTTTTTATATATGCCATGGAGTATAACTGTATAAATAGCAGTGATTGTTATAACCGGTGTGTCATAACTACTTTCCACTTCGACGTGACATCTCCTGAGAGAACTTTTTCTTTTTTTTCATGACCAAAATGACCTGAACAAAAACGGTTTTTGATTTCCAAGGTGCTCTGCTTTCCCCCCAAGTCAAAATTCTCGTCGGATGGAAAGGCGGTTATAAAAGTGCAACAGATCAAAAAGCCCGAGATGAACTCGATGAAATCGAGTATAACCGAGCGAAATCCGACCTTGAAGAGACAGCTCTTCGCTCAAGAGAAGTCTGAACCTGTAAGACCGCGAGGGCCACGTCGGAATTCGCAACACCATTTGCTCTCTCTCTCTCTCAAAGGTCTAACCCGATTTAGGCATAAATCTTAATAGAAATGAAAGTAGATCAGCGACCGCCACTTGATAAGATATTAATCAAACCGAGTTTATAGCACGCCCTGTTCATTAAGACCCAGGTTTCTCCCGGGCAGCTAACCAACCAACCAGCCAGCCAGCTTGTGAATAATGAAAAGAAAAAGATCTTTTCCTCACTGCCCCGCTCTCCCCTATCCTCCTTCTCTTCCTCTCACCCCGGGTCGGATCTCCAGAAGCCAGCCGCTGGTAGCTTATTAATTGATTAATTAATTTCAAATTGCATAAAACTCGAATTATTTATATAACTCAATTAAAAAGTATAAGTCAGGTCGTCAATTATTATTGGCAAGTTAGATAATTTAAATTGAAATTGTCTTTAATTTGTACTCGTCGATTCCATTCAGGTACGGAACTCGAGGAAAAATTTTAAGGCACCATTTTTCAAGTTGCCCTTTAATCAATCAATCAATCAATCTATGGATCGATTGATTATTGGGTTTTTATATTATTTAATCTTTTGAGCTCGATAAATCAATTGTAGGTTTCGGTTTTCCTTTATCTCTCCCGTTTTCCTCCATCTCTTTTGTTTCCTTTTATCTTCTTCTTCCTTTTCTCTCCCTTTCCTCCTCCTCTCTAATCTCTCCCTCACCTCGCTATCATATCTAATTATATCTGTTGGCCCTCAACCTCTCTTTCTGTCAATAGACCTTTATAGTTTCCGCTTTCTCTTTAAGGTTGTCATACTTTTGAAATGGTTTCCTCTTGAAAGTGTGCAATATTTTTGAAATGAAATCTTGATGGATGTCCGCACTATTTATGAAAGGATCACCTCATGAACGTTTTCAATATTTCTCAAATGAAGTCTTGATGGAAGTGTGCAGTAATTATGAATTAAAATATTCATCAACGTGTGCAGTATTTTTGAAATGAGGTCTTGATGAAAGTGTGCAATATTTATGAAATAGAATATTGATGAGAGTTGCTGAATGAAGTCTTCATGGAAATGTGTGGTATGTATGAAATGGAGTGTTGATGAAAGTGTGGGTGCAATAATTATGAAATGAAATCTTCCTGAATGTGTGCAATATTTTTGAAATGAGATCTTGCCGAAAATGTGCAATACTAATGACATAGAATCTTGATTGAGGTGTGCAATATTTATGAAGTGATTTAATCACGAGTGTGTGCGATACTTATGAAGTAAAATCTTCACGAATAAGTGCAATTATTATGAAATTAAATGATTAAAGTGTGCAGTATTTATGAAATGATATTCTCGTGTGCAATATTTTTGAAATGAAATCTTAATGGAGTGTGCGGTAACTATGAAATGGAATCTTCGTGATCATCGTCGAATGAAATATTCATCAACTTGCGCAATTTTTATGAAATGAAATCTTTATTAGTGTGCAATATTTTTGAAATGAGGTCTTGATGAAGGTGTACAGTAACTATGAAACAGAATTTTGATAGAAGTGTGCAGTGATCATAAAATGATTTCCTCATAAATGTGTGCAATATTTTTGACACGAAATTTTGAAGAGAGTGTGCAATATACGAATGAAATGGAATTTAGATGAAATCGTGCAGTAATTATGAAATGATTTCCTCACGAAAGTGTGCACTATTTTTGAAATGAATCCCCCTTGACAGAGCCTACAATAGTTTTTAATTAAATTGTAACTTTTACTTTGTCACTTGAATAGACAAACAGAAAATTTGAACAAACGACAGAAAATTTGCTTACAGAAATATATAAAAAATATAAATGTGCATTACTTTTGAAAAGAGTTGACTGCACGTGTAAAACTAAAAACCAAACACAAACCAAACAATAACACACATAGGCTAGTTCTCTATTAGGACTCAGATAATTTGATCACGAAGACTTTTTTTTGGTCGAGATGTCATGTCACGGTAAGAACATGTTTTTTTAAACACCGAACAAACGAAGTATATATTTATAAATAACATTAATCATTATAAATAAATTATAAACGATATAAATTTAGACATATACAAATTGCTGCACTATAAACAACACGATATTTAGTTTAATGAAAAAAAAAAACGTGGAACACAGAACACAAACGAAAAATACAAATATAAACAACTAAAATGGCGGAAGTGAAGCAGTGTTACCAATTCAAGGGAAAACCGTTACAGTTTTGTGCGACAGCAGCGCCATTCGTTTCTAAAACTTCCGCAAGCATTGTGTAAATGACAGTGTCATGTGAATGTCGTGAGCCTGGTTGGACTAATCCATGTCTTAGGTCAGTTAATTTTGAGGTCATGATTTTTTCGGTTTTTTAGGCGCGTTCAAAAACAAAAAAAGTAATCGGAGAGGTATTAAAGACGGATATGGAAATATTAAAGCGACCGGTTTCGAGTTAATTATCCCTTATTAAACACGATGATAATTAATTACATTATTAATCTATTGATAGTTAGCATGGCTGTTCGAGATAATTAATAAGTTTTTTAAATAATATAAAATTTTTTTTGTTCATTCTCTTTCTCTGTCTCGGTTATTAATATAAGTGCTAAATGAGGGGTTTTTAATAGCAATAAAGAGACCGCTGACTGTGAGGATGCCGCGACCTTTTTTTTTATTTATGTGGTCGTCGTTTTTGGTTTTTTTATTTGTTTCCGCTTTTCTTCTTCCTTTTAGTCTGTTTAGTATGTTTCTTTTGTGCGTTCTCCGCTGGAACGTAAAATGTAATTATCAATAAATATTTATGACGTTTGCGTGTGTATGGAATAAAAGGATAAAAAATTTTTTGTGTGGCTGGTATTCCTGCTGAGGAGAAAGAAAAATGAAGCTGAGGAAAATGATGTGAGTACTATTTTTATTTGTTTGATTTTGTTTATTTAATAATTTCTGTGTGGAGAGTAACGGTTTTGAGGTCTTTTGTAAGATTTGTCTGGTAGCTGTTGTAGTGCCACATGATGTTTGGATTTGGAACATTTCTCCATTGAGAGGAAGTTCCAAATTTTAGGAAGCATTCGTTCTACTAATGTGCAATAATTTTGAAACAAACTTCTTATGGTAGTGTGCATTACTTTTGAAACGAACTCCTTATTATAGTGTGCAATACTTTTGAAATGAACTCCTTATAGTGGTGTGTAATTTTTCGTTAAGAAGCGTTCGCATTAACTTCCTAAACGCACTACCGTATCGCACTTCCTCACTACTTCTTCCTAATAGACAGATTCGGAAATTGCTGTCAAATATGCATAAGTAAATAAATGTGCATTACTTTTGGAAGTACAATATTTACAGTCTACAGTAGTTGTGGAACTAGTTCAACACCAAGTGCAAATACAAATACCAGTAACAAACATATTAGGTCCCTCAAATATCTGTTGGAGGGGGCTGTGGGTGGTGAGACGCCATTTTTCCTTCAATACGACGAGAGAAAAAAATTGTGGATAATAGATGAGTAATGTTGTCTATTAGTAAATAGATAATAGATAAGATGTCGGGTTTTTCCGCGTTTGAATCTCTCATTTCAAAGTCACTTATATGAAAGCTGTGTTGACATCACCTCACGTGACATCAGGGCGGTGAGGAGCTGGAACAAGAAGAGGAAATAACCCAAAAGATCGTAAACGGAATAATGTTGGAAAGATTTGTATCAAAGATGGCTGCAAAGGTCAGAAATAATCCAGAAAAGAAAAGTCAGCTCAAAAAGGAGAAGGAAAATGAGTGGAAAGGAAGAAGATCAAAGACCAAGTAGTCATCCTGAGTGGTGAGTAACTGTATGCGTGCCTGGAAAAATAGTGTTTTGGACTCATTGTAGTATTTCGTACGAATACCAAATCAGAGCTTTTGAAGGATTGGGAAGGGAAGGCTGGTGACTGGTTTTTAAGGCTTAAAACGACAGTGTGCAACATTTTTGAAATGGTTTTCAGTTGATAGTGTGCAGTATTTTTGAAATTAATTCATTATAATAGTGTGCAGAACTTTTGAAGTGAACCTCTTGTGACAGTGTGCAATATTTTTGGATTGATTTCGTCCTGATAGTGTGCAATACTTTTGAAATAAGTATTTTGTGACTGTGTAATATTTTTGAAAGAAATCCTTTGGAGCAGTGTGCAATATTTTTGAAATTAATTCGTCCTGATAGTGTGTAAAATTTTTGACATGAATAGTTTGTGACAGTGTGCAGTGTTTTGAAAATGATTGCGTTCTGAGAGTGTGCAATACTTTTGAAATAACTACCTGGCTGTGCAGTATTTTTTTAAATAAATCCATTGAGACGGTGTGCAATATTTTTGAAATGAATTTTTTCTAATAGTGGGCAGAACTTTTAAAGTGAATACTTTTGAAACATATTCATTGTGACTGTATGCAACAGTTCTGAAATGCATTCCTCACGACTGTGCAATATTTTTGAATTGTATTTCTCATGAAAAGTATGAATTGTTTTGTAAGTAATTTCCTCATGACTGTGCAATATTTTTAAAATGAATTCCTCCACAACAGTGTGCCGTAGTTTAAATAAAAATTCGGACACAAATCATCCACCTGCGTGGCTATATATGGGAGTCATAATAACGTGACGCAAATTTGGGCCGGAAATCAAAATGGCCGACAAACGTAATGAGTGTGACGGGAGTCTTTTGAGAAGAAAGCTCGGCGAAAATCAAAAATAAAATTTTCCCATTAAAATTCTGTCGCCATTAATCGAGGAGAAAATATTTTCGTTAGAAAAATTTCTTTCTTCCGACGGTTGCCATAAATGTTTTCACCAGCAACTCTCTCTCTCTCTCCTCCTCTCTCTTTCTTCGTCTTCTTCTTTGTTTCTTTTCCAAAGTCGTAATTTAATTTAAAATCAAAGGCCCCGGATCGAGAAATAAATAAATAAATAAAAATTGGAAGTCGTACGAATAATAATAAAGTTTAATTAATGGAGGAGAACGCGAGCAAGTTCAAAACGGAAAGTCGGCGCTATTAATATGTTAAATTAGTTTCTTGGGCCCCTTTTTGGCCCCTCTCCTTCTTCCATTTTGTGCCCTTTTGGCTTCAGATCTGTGAATTGTGTTTAGGTGTTCGATATTGTTGGTTACGACATTGTTTAAGTGTCCCACTCCTCTCTGAAAGAAATTATCGCTTTTTGTCTAAGGTTACTGGGGTTATACGATATATACAATATATACCGGGAAGTCTGTGGTGTATGGATATAAGCTCCCGACTATAGAAGTTATGGTGGTGAGTTGGTATCCTCTTCCGAGTCCTTGCTATACCCAAGAGTAAAAAACGAGATTAAAATAAATATAAATAAGTATATATATACAGTATATACTTAATTCAGCTTTCGTTTTATAAGAAGAATAAGCTGCTGAAGAATTTTTAATTCCTCTGCTAACTACCACTTGTCTCCAACCAGAGACACCAAGCAGTTGGTAGGTCATTGTAGGGGGTTTGGTCTGAGGTACGAACGGTTGTACGGGTTTGGTATGATAGGTGAGGAGACGGGATAGAGAAGATGCGATTAGAAGAAGCTGGTTGCAGAGTCGATCGGTTTGAATCGCTTTAGGCATCGTTGGTCCTGAGGCTCATCGAGGAGAGAGGATTTGGATGGTGCACCAGCCGGGAAGAGTGTTTGAAGGAGAATCTGGCAATTTCCTCTTTACAGTAGAAACCAGCAAATCCATTCGTATTATGTGATTAGGAGTGAACCCTGGAGTGGGGTTTTAGCCTGGAATCGTTCAAGGATCTTCGGGTTGGAATTGGCGGAGGAACCCCATAATTGTATCCCGTAGGTCCAAAAGGGTTTTAGGACAACTCAACTAAAGCAATTAGTCTGTAAGCTGATACATTAATGTCGAAGAATCCAAGTAACGATACAGGAAACGCGGTAACTTATAAATAAATTTAGAATTATACGCTTTATATGCTGAAGTATTTATATATGTATAACAAAAGCCACTCACTTTGTTGTACGACCGTTATACGAGTGTTGTGGGTGGACATTTGTTACAGAAACCAAAATGATGTGCCCGCCACTTCGGATAACAGTTTATCAGGTTAAGCACAAGTGGTTAGCAGTGCTTAACAACCCATACAGCACACAAAACGATGGTTTCAGTTTACGTTGTGCATTATTTATGAAAGAAAAATTTGTTTGTGGCATTGACAAGAGTTTATCTAGATGCTTTTTATAGAAACAAGATCCGATGTGTATCTGTGTTTCCCATGCGTATCGAGTTACTTATAATACCTGTTTTTTCGGGACTGACCTGAGAGGTGTTTGAATGAAGATCAGGTTCGGGGAAGAGAGTGTAAACAGACTAAAGACGAGTATCTGTATGAGGGGAAACTTTGACAGGTGTTGGTATAAATAGATAAGAAGATTGTCCCGTGAGTCTTACGCACGTTTATCGAATTTAGTGTGTGTTTGTGTGTAGAGAGAGAGAGGAGAGTAAAAAAATGTGCAATTGGTGCAAGAAATCGGAAACAGCTTCAGGCACCGTTGCGATTCACTGTGAAAGAAAGAAATGAAAGAAAAAGTGCACGCGTGGATCTATCACTTCTAAAAGACCTGTTTTCACATTTAATTCATACAACAAAGGCCATCTTCTTAAAAATGAACGCGAAATCAACGGCAGATTCGGTTAGAAATGTTTAGTCGCATCCAGTGCTTCGCGGGAAAGAGAAGGAAGTAGTCAATCGTTTTCAGGTACCCAGAGGTGGATAGCTAATATTGTGCCTGTGTCTAGCCGTTCGCGAACTCTTTTCCTCTCTTCGGCCTATCTGACTCAAATGTCAGATTTGATTTTTGTTTGATGTATCACTTTAAAAGTCAATCAAATGTGTTACGCGTGTGAGTGTTTCGCGTCATTTCTGTCCGTCCGTGGTCGTGTCCGAGGATTTTCGATTCCTGTGATTGATCGCTGGTTTCCATTTGGTTGTGTCGTGTTTGTGTGAAAGGTTTACTACACTTCCGTCGGTGTGTTTGGTCGAACTATCTACCGCCATTGCTTTATTTTAGTAGTGAATAGTTGGTTAGATAATATTATAGAAGCCTACGTGGGGTTGCTGAATGTTTTCATCATGAATTTTTGATGAGGTACCTGTTGTAGGTTGTTGTGTACTTCCGGTTTAGGCTGTCGCTTAGATTTTGGTTGAGAGATGGAAGGGTTATTGTACGAACATCGTCATTTTGGTTTTCAGGAATATTTTCGACCCAAAAAAATTTTCATTGTGTTAGGATGATAGGTCTATCGGTTTGGTTCCTCATCTCACCTTCCGTTTCCGGTTTCGGAACAGTTTCTTGTCTGACTTCCTCCTCGGGTTAGGCTCTTTTAAGTGTTCGATCTAATGGCTGTCTTATTTTCAATTGTCTTTTCATTTAAGTGTGCAGTATTTATGAAATAGGTTCTTAAACAAAAGTGTGCAATATTTGTGAAAGAATATCTCAATAAAATTGTGCAATATTTATGAAGAGAGTTGTTTCTAAGAGATTATTTTGAAGGCAAAAATCCTTGAGTGTGTGCATTATTTATGAAATGGATGAAGATTTGTGAGAGTGTGAATTATCTCTGAAATGAATCTTAGATAAAATTGTGCATCAATTTCGAAGTGAGTTGTGTGTATCAGTTGGTCTTTAGCTTGAGGTGGAAGTGTTTTATTAGTGTGCAATATTTATGAAATAAGCCGTTAGTAAGAATTTGAACACGTGTCAAAAATATCGGGCACAAATTGGTGTGCATTATTAATGAAGTGAGACAAATTTCAACGAATCTGAATTTGGTAAATAAAAACGCTCTTTCTTTTCAAAAATATTACACACTTGTAGGAGGGATAGTTCATTTCATTGTTGTTGATTAGAGTGTGCAATACTTATGAAACGTGTTTTCTATAAATTTATGAAAGAATTATGTGGAAACATATATGTTTCCGAATCAGAACGAATCAGAATTTCGTAAGCAAACGCCCTCTTTCCTTTCAAAAGTATTGCACACTTGTAGGAGGGATAATTTATTTCATAATTGATCATTAGGGTGTGCAATACTTATGAAACGGGGTTCTCTCTAAATTTGGGCACCATTTATGAAAGAATTTGAATTGTTTGGAGGATGATTGTCATCAAAATATTGTGCATCGCTAATGAAATGACACAAATATGAACGGCCCAGAATTTCGTAAGCAAAAAATCTCTTTCTTTTCAAAAATAATGCACACATTTAGCAATAAATTAGTTTATTAGAGTGTGCAATACTTATGAAACGTGTTTTCTTTGTATATATGAAGGAAATGGAAATTGTTTTGAGTTTTAGAGATTTTTAAATTAGTCTCAATGATACTAACATTTAAGCAAAAATTCTCCTTCTTTCCAAAAATATTGCACACTTGTAGGGATTATTTCAAAATCGTTCATTAGAGTGTGTAATACTTATGAAATAGGGCTCTCTACAAAATCTGGACGCCATTTATGAAAGGAATTTGAATTGTTTTGAGTATGATTGTCACCTAAAAACTGTGCATTAGTAATGAAATGAGTCGTCGAGATTTTTGAATTCATCTTGAAGGCACTACTAACATTTTACACGTTACACGTGTTACGCACACGTCTTAAGATGAATGAAATGGTAGAAAGACCTTCCGGAAGTTTGTCGAGCATGATTTGAACGTCTCGAACGATTTCCAAACAACAGCAAAGATGTAAACAGAGAGAGAGAGAGAGGCGAGAAGAGGAAGAAGGAGACACAAAACACGTGTTATCGGCCAGCAGCCTAATTGCCGCCATTTTTAATTCAAAATGTCACCTAATTGATTAGGAAGCATAATGAGGTTGCTCGAAAAGCCGGTATCGAGTACGCTTCAAGTTCTGTCTATTTATTTGATGTCTTGGCGGCCATTTTTCTTCCTTGTAACTTACACACATTCAAATCGGAAGTGGGACTTGGAAGGAAGAGGAAAAACAGAAAACCGGATACAGAACAAAAGAAGAATAAAAAATGGCGGGTCAGGTTGTAATGTCTAATTATTCAACGAGTTCGTTCGGAGGAGAAGATAAATTTTGGACTCGTTTTACGCGGTAATTAATTTGTTTTTGAATTTGCATCGCTTGTTTGACAGTTGGACCAATTAGTTCATCGGAAATGGCCGACTTTTTTGTCTGTCTGTGTTGTGTTTCACATGTTAATGGCGCCTCTGTTTTACTTCTACACCGTGAGAATATTCTCTTTCGTGGTTGATTACGATTCAAGTCCTTGACTCGGTTCAAGGTGTCTTTTGTTTAATGCGGGAGTTAACCAGGTGCGGTTAGACTCGTAGATTAGGGCAAAACGTGATCCGTGACGTCATTTTAATGATTCCCCAAGGTGGTCTCATTTTACTAAAATCCCCACAATTTTATACAATAAGTCAATGTAGATAATATACTCCTTCTCTGATCTGAGAGATAAATATCATGGCGGTCTTATTTTACGCGATGTTTGATGTCCCGTGAAAAAATTATGATTCGCGTAAAAAGAAAACCTAAATCGGATTCAAAGAGCTACGAACACGGTCTTTAATAATCGAAACGCACAAAAAGATACGCGTAAAACCAGACTCAGTTGTGGATAGATAAATTGGAAGCTAGGTTGGAATTGTAAATAAACAGGAAGTGTGCATTATATATGAAATGAGATTTTCATCAGTCACGAAGTGCAAACAATTTGAAATGAATCCCGTATAAGTGTGCACTATTTATGAAGTTCAACTGTAAATAAATAAGTAGAAAGTCAGTTTGGAATTGATGACGAAGAGGAAGTGTGCATTACTTATGAAATGAGATTTTTAAAAATGTGCGATCACTCACGAGGTGCAGTAATTTTGAAATGAATTTGTGATGAAATTTTTGTATTATGATTTTTGAAATGAATGAGTGTGCAGTATTTATGAAATGGTATAACCACAAAAGTGAGAGAAATTTATGAAGTGAATACTCTGGGTGACAATGTGCAATAATTATGAAATGAATTGTTAAAAAGCTTTGCATCATTTATAAAACGAACTTTACGTCGAGTGTTCACTATTTTTGAAATAAATTCTGCATGAGTGTGCATTATTTATGAAATGGGATCACCACAAAAGTCAGAAATTTATGAAAGTAAATACTCTGTAACAGTGTGCAATAATTATGAAATGAATTCGTTACAAAGTTTTAGCATTAATCATAAAACGAACTCTACGTCAGAGTGTGCACTATATTTGAAATAAATTCTACATAAGTGTGCACTATTTATGAAATGGGCTTACCTCAAAATGGTAAAAATTTAAAAGGAACTCTGTAGCAATGTGCAATATTTATGAAATGTCTTATTCAAGAAGTTTTGTGTCATTTATAAAACGGACTCTACTCCCGAGTGTGCACTATTTGTGAAACGAGTTTTGTGTAAATGTGTGCGATATTTATGAAATAACTTTTTTCTGGCAAATGGACAGTGTTTATAAAACTAATCATCGGTAGATGTGTGCATTATTTATGAAATAAGTCCTTCATAAGAGCATGTGGTGATTTATTGTTTGATGTGTTACGTCAATACCTTGTTTGATAATTCACTGTGCAATTTTTATGAAATGGGATGACTGTTTAATGCGAGAAGACACTACAACGACCTGGGTGCGCTTTTCTTTAAAACGCACATCTCAAAGTTATTTACGTCAGTCAATTCGCAAAACGTCGAATTGAACAACGTGACGAAGGATTTATGGATCTAGACAGACAAGAAGAAAAGGAATCAGATACTCGATTGCGAATTGAAATGAATTTTGCTCAGATGTGTGCAGTATTTATGAAATGAGTGAGAGGTCTCTGGAATAGTGGTCAAGGCTGCTGTGAGATGTTATGGTCGTGAGTTGGACTCTTCTCTCACATCCGGTTACTTCCAAGGCCGACCAAACGGAATTATAACTCATACTTCATTTATAAAATAAATCCTTGGTATATCTGTGCAGTATTTATGAAATGTGTTCTTCATAAGAGTGTGCAATACTTATGAAATGAGTGGTAATGAACAAATGACGCCAGTCTTTTTTGCTGATGAAATGATTCCATGAATACTTGATATACATTTCGTCTGAATTAAATTTTACTTGAAAGTGTGCAAGATTTATGAAATGAGTTTGTGATGAAATCGTCTCTTACTCATCCAACGAATTCTTACTTCTAAATTGAGCTCAAATTTTCGTAGACGTGTGCATTACTTTTGAATTGAGTAAATATTTTTCTTTGGTGGGGAGTAAAACGCGTAAAAAAAGACTCGCACGGTTTTTTAGATAAATTGCAGAGCAACACTAAAAGATGTGGCGGTGATAAACAAATAAACAAAGGTAGTGAGTGTGCAATATTTATGAAATGAGTATGGGACCTTCATCTTTGCAAACACTCGAAGAGAACCCACGACAAATTGAAGCCCCGATTGCGTTCATATTCATAACGCATATCTCAAAGTTATTTATGTCAGTCAATTCGCAAAACGTCGAATTGAACGATTCGCAATGGGAAGACTCAACGTGACGAAGGATTTATGGTCGTTGAGTCGATCTAGACAGACAAGAAGAAAAGGAATCAGAGTATCACCCGATTGGGAAGACTCGGTTTGTAGATAAAGAAAGTTCGATTCGGAATCGTGATTCGAGATCGGGTCTTAGATACGGCGCTGATTGCTCAAATCGAATTTGCTTGCGAAGGACAATAAACAAAAATATTTTTTTGGAGATCCTCCGTGGTTAAGAGGAAGGGTTTTGAAGAGATTTTATCTATTGCATCTTTGGTTTGTCGTCAGTAGATAAAGTGAAAATTGGAATGGCGATTTGCATTCTTTCGCCATTTTGAAAACTAGGTTTATTTATTTATTTATTTTTCTCTTCGTAGAAACGATAATGTACGTCATTTGTTTATATTTATGGGTAGAAAGTAGATAATTTGGTTGAAATTATTCAGTGACGGCTTCCGAAGTTGTGCGAGATGATGTTTGCAAGTTTTTTTGGGTTTGTGTACGCGCGAGTGTGAAATTAACGACGTGGAGAGGTGTATGATGTCAGATAATTTAGTTATTATCTAGTAGATAATTGGGTTGTTGAGTTTTGTAGTTTGTGTGATGACGATGTGTCCCGTCAATCAGTTACCATAAATGCTGATAGTCCCTTCCACCTGGTTCCCTACTTGGTGACGATTAGCTGGAAGCCATTTGGGTTGGGAACCGTGGGAAAGGAAGGAGAGGATAGGTCAGGGTTTATGACGGACTCAGTTGGACATACGACCGGGTAGACTTGTTTGAGTTTGGAGTGACAATCATTACCATATGTCGGTCCGAAGTCGTTTTCCTTTTTGGTCCGAGTCGTGAATGACAACAAATTTGGCAAAGTTTTCGCAGGGTTGAGAGCAGACTGTATATGGCGGTCGGAAAACGGGAATCGGCTAAGTGCCACAGATTCACGGGGTCGTTGGTGTCAAGGCTCGTAGCAAAGCTTAGCCAAAAAACTGGTCGAGCGAAAAAAAGTCTGGAAATGTTTTCCGGACGTGTGACGAATAGAGAGCCGGAGGCGGCGATTTCTTACAAACAACTCGGACACTACGAGAGAGTGATTAATTGTTGTTTTATCGGATTGGAGAAGTTTTACACCTGGATAGATTATCCAGTTGGTGGAGACAAATCGCCAAGAACGTGGAAAAGGAATCTGAGGCGAGAGAGGAAACGAGATGGTGAGGCAGTCGTTGTGGAGGAACCTGACTCAGAGAAAACCAATTTAAATTTAGTCGGTTGATGCGATGGTTATCTAGAGGAAACAGGAACAATGGACCGAAACGGAACGACTCAACAACCTACTAAACTATGTTTAGTGATAAGGAAGAGGTCAGGGTATTAGGTGCCATGCGCGGCGGTATTTCAAGATGGACGTCTTGCTAAAGTGGTCTCACTCTCTGCGATTCGAGATACTCCTCGTCTACCCGTCTCCTCTCTTCTTATTTGTCCTGGTCTTACTGCACGTGTTAGTGTTGTTCTGACCTCTTGTGTGATACAGTAGCCCAGTTCCATCAGAATCTTCGAAGGCTCAGTTGCCTCTCCCAATGACCTGTGGGTTGGTTTGGGTGTCATATCTATAGACGAGCATGGGTATCGTGCCTAACCTACCTCGTAACTCTTAACAAACAAGAAGAGGAACCTCATCTCCCAAGAAATATGGCGGAAACATTCTAGTTTGGGTTGGGTTATGTTAGGGTGCCACATATACCCTTCAAGTGACCTGGTGAAGATGGGTTTGGTGACTTGAAAGGGAACGTGTACTCTCAAAACCATGTTTGCCAACATTGAGACGAGATTTTATGAGTCCTTTCAGGTGGCTGTAAGGGCCTACTACATCAGCAAGGACAATAAATCAAAATGGAAGTCGTTGAAAAGAGGAACAGAAGAGTGGTTATGCCATCGAGGATGAATTATGAAAGAGCTTAGGAAACTGCGTCGAAAATTTATTTATGGTGACTTCCGCCCTCGCGAGGACGATGGTTTCGATTGTGTTCCGATCCTGGAAGCAAAGTCTGGGCCTTATAATCGCATTACACCAAAACCGCGTAATTGGTAAGCCGTTCGGCCGCATGTGTGGCCACAACATTGAACACGAGGAGAATTTCGGTTGGCAGTACAGTGTGGGCGGAAGTCGGTCGCTTTACTTTGGGGATTTGGATAAAGGCGAAGTCGGCGGCGGTGACTTATCATCCAAATGAGGGAAGCTTTAGAAAGATAGAAGGCACGTCACAGTGACCTTCTTCCATAATCACACCTTATTTGTTGGTGATGGGCAGTTCTCAATGTGGGCGGCGATTGTTATAAAGATGAAAAGGAGGAAGGAGTGAAGCGAAATGTGAAGGACTCAGAAGACAAAAACAGAGGGATCCATGGTCTCGTGGGAAAGATCATGAATAGCGCTTCTGATGAATAGAGCCAGAGTTGGAACATAATGGCCACGGAAGAGAGTCATGAAAGGATGCTATATAGCCACTGGAGATGAGAATATTTGGAAGCATATAGGCTGCTGCCTCCTTTTGTCTCTCTCTCTCTCTCTCCCAGGTTCGAGCTCTATACCCTGTGTCGTTCGTTATCTCCAGAATGAATTCTTTCGAGGGGCGGACTCATGACACTGATCAACTCGGATGAGAGTGACTATTAATGTGTCAGAACGGGATTTGTTGACGTGACACGCGCTCGCTTTTATTTCTTTCGCGCTTTATTTATTTATTTTATTGATTTTCGACAAGCTCGTGAGGTTGTTCATGTTTTGTAGGTGTTATCTAGCGTTTCTCTACCCTCCGGCAACATGACATCTTGAATTGTTTTCCGAAGAAGTTGAAGAACGGTTTCAAATACTCCCACCAACTGCAAATAGCTAAAATAGACTCCGGCTTTGACCTCTATTCGTTTCGTTTAAATGAAAAATTTGTGCAGTATTTATGAAAGAAAGACCACCCCGAACCTTAACGCCCTCTCTCAGTAAGGATTCATTTCATAATTTGTTACACATTTAGGAGGAATTTCTTCTTTCATAAATAACGCACACTTACTTCTTATTTACTAACAGCTTCTCTAGTATTTCTCTTCTTATTTATCTAGTGTAGTTGATAGATAAATTATGTCACGGACTTTATTAATCATTTCACTCTTTATTAATCAAATCACCCTCACTCTGTTGGTGTCACTTAATTTTTGTTTACTATGCTCCTATGAATTGTAGAAATACATACCATTTCATTGAAATTGCATTGGTGAGACCATCATCTTAAGGCCTGTTAGAGATTTGGAAAGAAATTTGAATCACTCAACAATCTATTACTATCGCTCTATGTTTAATAGAGAACTAATTATTAATAGTAGACACTTCAAACTTAGTAGTACTCGTCCTCTAATTGGAATTAGTACTCGTGTCAAGATTGACCAAAATCAATTCACAGGTTTTGAAGTTATGCGAGTTCATACACTTAAACAAACATGTAGAGCTTTGTGGTGGGACTTGGGTGTTGGTAGGCGATCGAATCAAACGAAACGAGGTAGAGACGAAGCGTGTAGATAAATATTTATCTATACGGTATGGTTGGTGGTATGTCATCGTGAATGCTAAGACCATTAGCCAGACATTTAGCCACGAATGATTTATGGTCGTGTTCGATGTTTGTTCGTCACCACGCACGCGAGCGAGAGTGTTAATAAAAAAAATTTTTTTCCATAATTAATTGGTTTTTGTCTTCTTTTATTTTTAATTATGCGAGTTTAGGTTATTAAAATGAGTAGTTTGGGTAGATTTATTGTTATTTATTTATTATTTTGGGAATTTGCGTCATTGGATTGATAATTAATTTGAGAAGGTTCGGATCTGTCGTAAAAATTATGTTCAGAGTTGAATCCGGTTTAATAAAAGACTTTTGAGGAGAAGGAGGAAAGGAAAGGGAGGAGGTAGAGGGAGTGCGGGAGGGAGAGGAGAAGGTCAGTCAGTAGGCACGATAGGTTTGGAAAAGTTTTGTTACTGTGAGGGTGTTGACGGTGTCGTCGTACGTTGTAATCCTAATGGAATGTTGAGTTTTTTCTTGAGTTAATGTCTTGAAGTAGACAAAATGAGTATCACTTCCGGTTTTGGAGTACAGATAAATATGACTGCTGTTTTAGTATGTTGGGTTGGGCAAGCACAGCATGATGCGAACATGGCAACTAGGTTGAGGGAAATTTTTCGGGTTTCACAAGAGGATGTGTCTCCGGGGGAGCCGGATGAACTGAAAATGATTTATTGAAGAGTCGTCTTCGGAGCCACGAGTCGGTTGCCTGGGTTAGCTGACTGGTCTTTGGACAACCGGGTCGGGTTAATGGGATCGCCCATGGTGGGGGCCGTTTTTGTCGGTTGCTCTGATTTTTTAGGCGTGAACTCCACAAGTCACGGGCGAGACTTGAAGTGATTAGATTAGGTTAACGGTCCCTTTGAAAGAGATATGTTAGGAGAGAAGGAAATGTTGATTTAGAGAAGAGGAGATGGGAGAGAGAGAGGAGGAGGGGAGAAGTGATTTTTCATTCCTTTTTGTCAGCTACCTTGTGTTTCGTTAACTTCCTGTCAGTAAAATAAATTAAAAGAACAAAGTCTTGAAGTTTCGAGGATTATGTTTGTTTTAGAAATAGTGACGTGAGCACACGTGTCTGTCTTTCTCCATCTCTCTCTCAAGAGATCGCCTCAGGGTGTTTAGAGAGAGAGAAACGCACAAAGATGAAAGAAGTTAGATTTGGTGGAGAAGAAATAGTTCAAAGATGATTGACTAGGATCTCGAGATTAATTTGAGTTTTAAAAAGTGTCCTTGAAATCACCCGTTCACTCGGAAATGTTGCAAGAGTGTGTATAAGAAGGAAGGAGAAGATGAGGAGGAGGAGGGAGGAAGGAAATGAAACATGCGATCTGCTAAAAATGACGTGCGAATCAGTCTAATGGCGAATTAAATTTTTTTTCTTGATCAGACACCAAAGAAGGTTGAAGGTATGATATTGTGAAAGATCGGTCCCCTCAAGGAAACTGAATGAGAACGTGAAAATCGATTAAAATCAGAGGCAGGTTGGGAGAGGAGGGGGTATAGAGGCAGCACTGTGGCGTTGTGATATCATCTCTCTCGCCGGGTGTGAACTCTCTAGAGGATCATTAAAGAGGATGAAGGAAGGTTTCCGGAGGCTTTTAGACGAATAAGATGACAGGTTTGTTTGAGTAAGAGGGGCAGAGGTGTTGTGCCTGAAAAACAGTCCTGAAGAAGAAGAAAAGGTTGATTAATTCCGAAGTTTGGAGTTATCTGATTTCCCGCAGTCTCCCAAAGCGGAGCAGTGACAGGTTAGGCGAGTTAGTCCAAAGAGGATTTGAAGAGTCGAAAAATGTCGGATTAAAATTTTGCAAGAAGTAAGACGATTGTCTAAGTGATAAGGTGGAAACCGCAAAGTCCCCACCCGAAGTCTCAGACCTGTGTGAACGGTTTGGAAGGAGAGGCACGCTGTCGAGACTCTTTCAGGTATAAGTGATGGCCGTGATGGACGGGGGAAGCGTGTTAAACGGTTCAAGAGTCGAAACAGCCACGAGGGAAATTGTACGATAAGGTGCTCAAGCGAGTGTCAGGTTTTCCGAAACATGGCGACTTGCTCTTGTTAGTTTTTATGTAAACAGAAAATAAATTAATTTTCACGGAGGAAAAGAAAAAGGCGGGAAAGAGATCGAGGGAGGAGGAGGAGGAGGAAGAAAGGTAAGAGATGGAAAAGCTAAACACATAACCCGAAGGTTGGAATTTAAATTAACAAGTCAGAGTGTTAGCCAAGAGGCGAATAAACACAGTCTAATTCATTAGCGTCATTTTCCATTTCATCTCCTCCACAATACCGTTTCCTCCTCCCTCCCTTTCCTCCCGCCTCCTCCGAAGGTCTTGTTGATGGTCCAGATCCTCGGTGATCTTTTGATTTTTCTTTTTATTGTTGTTGTTGTTCGAACTCTGACGCACGTACGAGAGGAGGGAGTCTAACAGACACCAGACAAGGTTGCCTCTACTTCCACCTCCCTTCCCACTCCTCCATAACTAACGTTTCCCATTTTTGCGCGCCTATAGAACCCGAGAAAATGGTCGAAATAATTTTTTTTTGTTTCTTTAGAGATGTAATAATCGTTTGAGATCACGTTTAGCTTAGGAATCCCTCAGTTCTTTTTGAACTACGCCACTGACTCGTTTCTATACGCATTGTGACAGTTAAGGTTACCAATGACGTCACTGTATTTTGAAGTCTAATTATGACCGCATCATTTTCTTTTTGCTACTAGAAGGTGAGAAGAAATGAGGTACACCGCCCCTGTGGTGGGTTCTCGATTAGGTTTTGTCGGAGGAGGAAGTCTGTGAGGTTCAGGTATCGCGTTCACAACAAAAAGGTTTTTCTAAGATTTGTGAAGTGTTGTACAGTTGTGTTGGTTATCGTTGAGTGTAAGTGTGTTGCTGTTAAGACTATGGCTGAGTTTGGGTTCAGGTTCAGGTTGAGAAATTGTTTTAATCATTAATCGAATCGGAACCGGAAGGTTTGCTGAAAGAACCCGAAGGATTTTGTGTAACGTTTCTGATATTCTTGACTGCCTTTCAGGTATTTTTATAAATCCAGGTTTTAAGGTATGAATTATTTGGTTTAAGGTACGAAAGGGCTATTTTTCAAAGGGTGATAATTCTACGGTAATAATTTAATGTGAAATGTACAAAACGTGACGAAGTTGGAATCGGTTGGATGCATACCTCGAAGGTACGGTTTTGAAGATGGCCAAAGAAGGGAATCCGAAAATGGAGAGTTCATCTCAGGATTCGGACACTGAGCGAAGTAAAGACGATTATTTTTACCGGGAGTTGGACGGGAAGAGCTTTCCCACATCGGAAGATAGTTCCGGGTCGGAATGTCGGCGAGGTGGTGGGCGCGGGAGACCATGCGAGAATTACACGAGACTGAGCCGAAACAATTCGGCGGAGAGCTTAGGCGGTCATCATTCGCCGAAACCGCGGTCACTCATGGAAACGCTTCTCGTGGCCAAGATGGAAGCGGCCACGCTCAAAGCGAACGCGAACGATCTCATGAAACCTCTCCTGATGAGGATGGACAGCACGGACAGTGCGAGTTCTTTGGGGAGTGTAGGCTCTTCGTCGATCGGAAGCGAGTATTGTCGGTGTGATGACTGTCTACTTGGGATCGGTGATTCCTTTAGTGATTCGAGAACCGGAAGAAGGAAGGTAGTGGGAGATTGGAAGTGTTCTGGTGCTACTTCCGGAAGTCATGACTCTGTTTTGGTCTTTCTTAATGTTTTGTTTGTTTGTTCCAGGCATCAGGTTGGAGCAAGCTGAGAAGCATCGTGCAATGGACTCCGTTCTTTCAAATCTACAAGAAGCAAAGGTATCCATGGGTTCAGCTGGCAGGGCATCAGGGTAAGTGGTGGTCTGTTTTTGGCTCGAAGAGTCAAAGCCTCTCGAACGGAAATCCCAGGGCCTAGTCGTTTAGGCCCGATGTCGTCAATGGAACCAATCGGAATGGGAATCTTTACTTGCAGGTAACTTCAAGGCCGGTCCCGAGCAAGGCACGATATTGAAGAAGCTCTGTCCAAAGGAGGAAAAATGCTACAAAATACTTATGAAGGATGTTCTGAGGCCTTACGTACCTGAATATAAAGGACAAGTCACGTGCGATGACAGCGATTGTATCCTTCTATAATTTCCCCGCCGAGTGTGACCCCATTCGCGGCGAAAAGACAACGAACAAACCGCCTCGAGGTGAGATCGAAGGCGTTGTTCGAGTCGAAAATCTCCTTTTGGCGGTCGTCCGTCGCCGCCGCGGCCGCCATTTTCCTCATAGAATGATTTTGTCGATTTGGACCGTTTCAACAAAGCCCCCACATGAGACTGCCTTTCAGGTCTCTGGCCCTTGGAACCTGAGGTCGTCACGTGTGTATCGATGAGATGATGGTTTTCTTTAACGAACATCTTTCAGGCATCTATTTACAGCTTCAGGATCTTCTCGTCGATTTCACTTCTCCATGCGTTTTGGATTGTAAACTGGGAGTCAGGACGTACCTGGAGGAGGAATTACAGAAGGCGAAAGAGAAACCTAAACTGAGGAAGGATATGTACGAGAAGATGATTCAAATCGATCCGACAGCACCAACGTCGGAGGAACACAGACTTAGAGCAGTCACAAAGCCAAGGTAAGCTCCATACAGTCTGAACACCATCAACACGGCTTGGTTGAGGCTAACCAGAATGTTTCGTTTTCAGGTATATGGTTTGGCGGGAGACGATTTCGTCGACGGCGACGTTAGGTTTCCGATTGGAAGGCGTTCGGAAAAGCGACGGGAAATCTTCAAAAGACTTCAAAACGACGAAGACGAAGGAACAGGTGAAGGAAGCTTTTCGCGACTTCACCTCGATTCCCACACGCTTTGGTATGTGTCCTAGCCTTGTGTCACCCCTCCGGGGTGCTTGGGGGCTGTCTCCCCAAAATGTGACTCACCGTTTCTCATTTCCTCTTCCAGCCCAAGTATGTACAAAGACTGAAAGCCATAAAAGCAACTCTAGAAGTTTCTATTTTCTTCTCATCGCACGAGGTGATCGGAAGTAGTTTGTTGTTCGTTCATGACAAGTCCAACGCGAACGTTTGGCTCATCGATTTCGCGAAAACGCTTCGACTTCCGGAACAGACGTTCATCGATCACAAATCGAATTGGGTGAGTCAACCAAGGAATCGCTAATCACTGATGTGACGTCATTCGAATGAACCACATCCATTTATAAATGAATAGCACAACTCAGGTTTTGTTTTACGCGAACGGCAATTACAAATGAAATGAAAACCGCGTAAAAAAAGACGTGACTGATTGAAAACGTGAAAGACCAGCTCGTTGAAACCTCTACATGGATATGTAAATATGCATTATTTGTGAAACGAGATTTGCATGACAGTGTGCAGTATTTATGAAATGAGACTCGTCAAACTATCAGTCGTCAAATCATCTATGAAATGAGTGATTCAGAAGATTGCTCTGTATGTGAAACGAGATCAAGACGATAGTGTGCAGTATTTATGAAACGAGGTCTTTATAGTTTTGAATTATTTGTTAAAATACACTCCTTAGTTGAGTGTGCAATATTTATGAAATGAAACTCATCTATAAAGCTTAATCGTATTGGAGAATAAAGACTTTACAACGATTCGTTTCATAAGTTTTGCACACTTTCGTGAAGAAGTGAGTTGACAATCAGGCACACCAGTTTAAAGGATTCATTTCATAAATATTGCACAGTTTTAACCACAGTTCGTTCCGTAAATAACGCACACTTTCGTGATGAGTTCAAAAGCAAACGGAAATCATTCATTTCAAAAGTGATGCACACTTTGATCGAGTACTCATTCCAAAAGTAGTGCACACGTTCATCTACTTCCTCATTTCATAACTGATGCACACTTACAAGCCTTCAATTCAAAAGTATTGCACACTCCAGTGAGCGAAAGAATCGCATGAACGTATTTTCAGTTTCATAAATGATCTGCACAGACAGGCAAGGACCCATTTCATAATTCGTGCACATATTTAAAAGGGATTTACGTAAAGAATTAGTGCACACCTCTGAGAGAGTTTATTTCATAAATGTTGCACACTTTTATGAAGAATTTCCGGTCCCGTTCTAAATTATTGGTAAATATATGAATGTTCGTTATTCTTGAAAGGAGTTCTTCTGCCAAGTGTGCATTACTTATGAAACGAGGGTGTTGATGCCAACTACAAGTTATCGCCTGTAATTAAAATTGAATTGGCATTTTAGACCAAAATCTGTTCCTGTTGAGGTTTAAAGAGACCGCGTAAAACAAGACCTGACTGTACGTGATATTTGCATCTTTCTTCTTCTCTTCTCTACATGGTGTCCTGTTCTGGCCATCTTCTTCCTTTCCTGTTGTCACTGAAAATGACTTTATCTTTGCAGGAGGTTGGCAACCATGAAGACGGATACCTCATAGGAATAAATAATTTAATTCAAATCTTCTCCGAATTAGAAGAAGAGCAAAGAGCACAGAACCAACAGCAGAATGTGTTAAAAACTACAACAGCAGCAACAGCAGAAACAACAGTGACATCGCCTGATCAAACTTGAATTCTTTTAAAGTATTTAAATAAATAAAATAAATCGTAACAATATTTATTTATTTATTTATTTTTGTACAGGAGCGGTTTCAGGTTTAATCGTACAACGTCTGGTTTCTCGGGAAAACGGAAACGTAAGAAACCCTCGGCATGATCTTCCCAGGTCCTGTTGGCCTGTAGGTCGGCATCGAACTCCTTCCCAACGTGACTCTGCCTTTCTCCGGCAGGCTAGCCCCTCTCGATGGATACTTAGCAGCATCTATCTTCTTCTTACCTGGGAGGATTCGATTGATCTTGGCGTCTATCTTGTCCTTGTGCTTGTGGTAGAATATCTCGCCTGCGAGGGTGATCATGGCCAAAGCTAAGCCGAAGAGTGTCGCGATGAAAACGCCACCTGGAAGATTAGTCCGGGGTTAGTGGTTTGAACTGATCCTCTTGGATGTTGGAATGGTCGGTTGGGTCTTTACCTAAGCTTCCCAGTGTGATACCCTCGCTGTCGTCTATGTTCGGACAGTCTCCACTAGCTGAAGAGTTCCAGAACTTAGCTGACTGCGTTTCGAAGTATCTGTCCTTCTGTAGATCCAAAATCCTGAAAGAAAAGGTTAGCCTGTCAGGTTCGGATACCTTCACTGTCGTGGGGCTCAGGACCTGCTGATCGCAAGCCTCCGACAGTGGAAAGTGGGGTTGGCTGTAGTGGGGGAACCCTACTGTGTCCCCGACCACCCCCTCTGGTTCGGGGACACAGATGGCGTCGTGGCCATCATTGGGTCCGCGGAACCGGACGCTCCTCCTACCACATCACTACACAAGGGTGGGGGATTCGTCGTGGTAGAGTGGGGCGCAGTCGTCGTTGTGGGTGCCTACTTTTCCCCCAACAGGCAACTCGCAGAGTTCGATGCCTTCCTGGGCGAGATAGGTGACGCAATCCAGCGTTTCCGGCCTCGACCCACGATGGTGTTCGGGGACTTCAACGCCAAGTCTCAGGGTTGGGGTTGCCCCCGGACTACGGCTCGAGGCGAGAGGCGACTGGACGGCCGAGCACGACCTGAGACTCCTCAACCGAGGCGCTCAGAACACGTGCGTTCAGACGGGCGGCTCCATTATCGATCTAGGTTTTGCTCCCCCAATCCGTCCGTCTCCGGATGGAAGCTCCTCGCGGGGTCGAGACCCTTCGGATCATCTCTACATCCGGATGAAAGTCTCGACTTACCCGCAGCAGGAGAGGGGAGTTCGTCGTCCTGGACGCTCCCCCAGATGGAAGATCCGCGGACTGAACGAAGATCTCCTCGAGGCTGCAGGGCTAGCTGCAACCTGGGCAGGAGAAATCGGCGGCGGCGAGGACGTCAAGGCGTCCAAGATCCGCGACGTCCTCACTCAGGTGTGCGACGCATCGATGAGGGCGGCCGTCCCGGCCCAAAGCGGCAAAGCGGTCCGTCTACTGGTGGTCGGACACAACCGACCTCCGTCGGCAGTGCGTTCGCGACCGTCGTCGATATACCCGCGCCGGCATATGGCGAGGCCACGACGCCGAAGCCCGGAGGCAGGAATTCTACGCTGCCTACCGGGCGTCCGAGACCTCCGATTGAGATTCGCCGGGCCAAGGCCCGGGCTTGGGACGAGCTCATCGGCACCATTGACGAAGATCCGTGGGGGCGACCATACCGGGTAGTTACAGCGAAACTGAGGCCCCCCGGACCCCCCGTCACCACGAAGTTGGATCCTCCTTTCCTGAGCGAGTCCTCGATACTTTCCCCGAGTGGAGCCGTTCTACTTCCCTGATGCCCCGGAGGACTTGCTCGCGGGGGGACAGGAATTGGAGGTATCCGCCGATGAGCTCGGACTCGCACTCCCCAAGCTCTCCGGTAAGAGAAACACTGCTCCAGGCCCCGATGGAGTGCAAGCCCGCGTCTTGGTGAGGGTGCAATCTTTTCTCGGGGGGGATCTCCAGTCCCTATTCTCTTCTTGTCTTCGGACAGGCACCTTCCCATCTCTATGGAAGGAGGCGAACCTGGTTCTCCTCCAAAAACCAGGCAAGCCACCCGACGCACCATCGGCCTATCGGCCGATCTGTCTGTTGGACGAGACGGCAAACTTTTCGAGAGGGTCATTGCGTCCCGTCTCGTCGAACACATGGCGGGTGCGGGTCTCGGATTGAGCGACTCGCAATACGGATTTCGCGGGGGACGTTCCACGATCGACGCTGTGTCGCACGTCAAGAACACCGTTGACGTGGCAGTCCAGGGGGCGGAGCTGGCCGTCAGCCTCGACATTGTCAACGCGTTCAACTCCTCCCTGGAAAGTATCTACAGGGGCCTGGTACGACACAGAGTCCCCCCTATCTCCGGCGAGTGATTGGTGATTATCTCCGAGATCGGTGGATCGTCACAGAGGGTCGGTGCGGCCGATTGATGCGTCGGACTTGCGGTGTTCCTCAGGGGTCGGTTCTAGGACCACTCCTGTGGAACATCGCCTACGACACAGTTTTGAGGACCCAGCTTCTCCCGGGAGTCTCCATCACGTGTTACGCTGATGACACGCTGGTGGTGGCGACCTGGGCGGGCTGGCCCAGGGTTTTGGCACTCGCAGAGGCGTCCACAGAGCAAGTCGTCGAAAGGATCCACGAGTTGGGGCTGCGGGCGGCGCCGCACAAGACTGAATGCATGTGGTTTCACAGACCGAGGCGACGTCCCCCGCAGTCCCACTTGCAGGTGGGTCGGGCTAGAGTTAGGTCGGGGAGATCTTCTCGGGATGGCGAAGAAACAAGCTCGAAGGGTTCTGATCAGGAGATGGCGAGATCGGCTGGCCCAGGACTTCGGTCCTGGTCAGAGAACCCTGAGAGCGATCCAGCCGGTGCTTGGTCCCTGGCTGGATCGGAAATGGGGAAGCCTGACCTATCGGATGACGCAGGTGCTGTCCGACATGGTTGTTTCGGGCGGTATCTGTGCCGCACCCGGAAAGAGTCGACGATGCGTTGCCACCACTGTCCGTGTTTGGAGGACACGGCGGACCATACGCTGGCCGTATGCCCGGCGTGGGTAGGGCAGAGGACGCCTCTGTAGAGTAATGGGTCAGGATCTCTCCTCTCGGCGATCTTTCGGGGATCCGAGAGCGAGGGAAACTGGCTGCATTCTCCTCCTTCTGCGAGGTGATGTGGCAGAGGAGGAGGCCGAGCGTGCTCGGGAAAGAGAGGTCGCGGTACCCTCCGGGATCGCACCCCGGATTAACTTGGATGGGTTTCCGGAATAAAGCGTTTGCGGAGGAGCAGGTGAGTGGACCAACTCCAGACTGAGGGTGGGATTAGACTATATAAAGTCATCGCCGGGCGAGGTAGGATTGCGGTAGAGTTTTCATCGGTTCCCGGGTCTTACCGTCCGAGCCTAGATGGTGTCCACTCAGGGGTTTTAGTGGGTGCAAATCCCACATACTCCCTCCTGCCTCCCCAAAGGCAGGACGGACAACCTTCGAGAGGTTTCCCCTGGCTAAAAAAAAAGGTTCGGATACCTTCCATCATTGTGTTTTGAGATCAGTACATACCTCCGACTGATTTCTTCTTGAAGTTGGCTACCCTGCTGTACTGCTATGGCGTATGGTCGCTCAGCAAACACATCACCAACTTCCGTCAGGTTGCAGTTCCTGTACACTTGATACTTGATCGAGGCTTCATCATGAATGAAGGCGAATTCTCCTTTCTCGCTCTCCAATACCTGGACACAACACCATAACTCCAGGATAGGTTTCAGGTTTGGGGTGGACTTGAGAGGGTTAGGTAACCCACCTTCTGAATGCCGACTGATTCGTTCTCGACCAATCCTGTCTGCTCGATAGCTAGCAGTATGTGACCATATTGCTCCTTGATGGGGTAGTCCCAGACTCGGTATTGGGTCTCATCGCTGGTCGCATTTAGTGCCAGTTCTTTCCAGGCATTGTACAGGGTGTCTTCTGCTTTCTTCATGTTAATGAAGAATTTGTGAGTGTCGCTGTCTCTGATTACGGTGTAGTTGATTCTGCTTTGTCTCGCTAGTTGTTCCAGTGATTCTACGGGAGACTGGAAAGATTTCCGGTTCATTTAGAAGTCAAAACAGACCCAAGGGTGAAGGAGAGGGTAGAGGCTATTGTTTCAACATTACTTTCATCCTTTCGACTGTTAAGAAAGCAGCCAAGTTAGCGGTGAAAGTAGCCAACATAAGAACGACGAATAACCAATAAGCAGCGACTAAAGTTCTTCCGGAGAGAGCTTTGGGAGCTTCACCACCTCCTTGAGGAGTGAATGATGTTAACGCGAACCAAAAGCTTTCTTTCAGCGTGAATTCCCTAGAAGCAAAGACAACATGATGACCTCGATGACGGTTGTGAGGGGATGGATTCGTGGTCGTAATAGACAGACCTGCATGGATACGGATAAAGCTCTTTGTTGTTCTTGGCTGAGTATGGAGAATATTTATCTAGAAGCCAGATCATGACAGCGGTCACAGATAAAGCTCCCAAGATGGACATCCAGACTTCGATCCGAAGGACGGTCATGAATTTGAAGAGGGATGTCGGTCGAACAGGTTTCCGAATCACTAGAATACAGTTTGTGACAATGAGGGGGTTTAGTTCTCAGCCAGAAATAACTTCCAGCGACTTAGATAATGAAATCGTTTCATAAATACTGCACAACATCATCCAGCACTTATTTCATAAATGTTGCACACTAACAATAAATTAAAGGTGACTTCAACTGTGCATCATTTATGAAGCAACCTCTTGAGCTCGCGACAACAGACATTTTGGAACTGAATCTTTCACAAATGTGTGCAGTACTTTTGGAATGAATGTTTCTCATAAATGTGCAAAACTTTTGAAATGAGTTACTGCTGATAGTGTCCAATACTTTTGAAATGAGTT
Organism: Columbicola columbae; assembly: GCA_016920875.1. Classification (NCBI taxonomy): domain Eukaryota; kingdom Metazoa; phylum Arthropoda; class Insecta; order Psocodea; family Philopteridae; genus Columbicola; species Columbicola columbae. The sequence continues at coordinate 2,590,090 of JADMLL010000011.1, read as the reverse complement.
TCGGCTAGTAGTGTGCAACATTTATGAAACCGACTTCTCGGTACAATGTGCATTACTTATGAAACGAGCTCTTTATTAATGAAACAAACCGGAAGTTATTTATGAGTCGGCGTAAGAGAAAGAAACGACTGTCAGAACACTCACTGATGGAGATCCCTGATTGGTGGAAATATGGAGCAACGAAATCTATGATTTCTTCCCTTTCTGATGTCATCGTGAGTGGTGCGACTATTATATCGGATTCCTGTCGAAAGAGAGAATTTGAGTCAGGTTCGGAGGAATCAGGTTCAAAGGAGGCAGACAGGCAGGCTCGCTTACCCCTCGGGCCAAGTCACCGACGAGTCCGATCCACTTCCCGTTGGCCAGTTTCTTTCCGTAGTGTTCTGTCTTGGGGGTGGTGAACTCAAAGTCGAAATTCATCATTTCCGAGAGCTTGTAAGCAAGGTCGACGCAATAACCCGCCCAAACCATCTCCTTCGTTTCAGGATCTTCTTCCAGGTACGACCACGGGATTTCCTACCAAAAGGAACAAAATCGTAAACATCTGGTATCCCAACCGAGTCGACAAATGAGTACTCAACTTTATTCCCTCGTTGGTTACCACCTTCATGACGGATTCATGCACACTTTGATCGAGTACTCATTCCAGAAGTAGTGCACACGATTCATATACACCTCATTTTATAACTGATGTATTTACTTGGATATGCAAGTGTGCATTATTTGTGAAACGAGATTTGTACGGCAGTGTGCAGTATTTATGAAATGAGAATCGTCAAACTCTGTAATCATCTATGAAATGAGTCATTCGTGAGACTGTGCTGTATATACGAAACAAGATCAGAACGATAGTGTCCAGTATTTATGAAACGAGATCTTTATAGTTTTGTCTATTATTTGTTAAAATAACTTCTCAGTAGAGTGTGCAACATTTATGAAATTTGAACAGTTCAATATTATTAAAGAACCAAAACTTCACGCGCTCACTGACAATTCGTTTCATAAATTCTGCACACTTTCATGAATAATGGATTCAAGACGCAGTCATTGTATGAAACGTTTACTTCATAAATACTGCACAATTTTTACCAGAGTTCATTTCATAAATAACGCACAATTTTGTGATGAGTTCAAAAGCAGAGATAAATAATTCATTTCAAAAATAATGCACACTTCTATACAGAAATGAGTTCAGAAGCAGACACACCTATACAAAGGATATATTTTATAAGTACTGCACAATTTTACGGGGAATTCAATTCATAAATAATGCACACTTTCATATACCTCATTTCACAAGTAATGCACAGTTTATCTCTAACTCATTTCATAAATATTGCACGCTTACAAGACTTCATTTCAAAATTAATGCTCAATTTCGTCAATTCACTACATTTATTCAAGTGTGCAATGCTTTTGGAATAAGTTAAAGATGAAACTGTGCATTACTTTTGAAATAAATTAACACAAAAGTGGTTTATGGAAGGTTGCGAATTCATGATGAAAGTGTGCATTAATAATGAAATGAGATGCTAGCTTGAGCATGTTAGATGAACGGATAAACCGGAAGTTGTTAAAAAGGCACCTTAGGCATGACCCCGATCCTGAAGAACCTTTTGTCAGTTGGCAGCGTTATTCCAGGCATCAAAGAGAATCCGTCCTCCACATTCCAGACACCCAGCTTCGTGGACTGTGACTCGTTGGCCACGTAGATGTCCATCGCCGATTTGTGGTACACCAAATTGTCGACGGGATCGTAGGCCAAAGACCTGTGACTCGCGAGTAGTGTCGTCAGGCTTTGCATGAACGCGACGTCTGTTCCGTTTTTTGAGTCATCGGGAACGGACTCTGACTGACAGTTGACCTTGATCGGTTCCAATTTGATGTTCTGAGAGAGCATGTCGTAGATGACGTCACCAATGAGCACTCCAAAGTTTAAGAGAAACGTTGGGATCAGCTGAAAGAAGAGAGGGAGTCACGGTTAGGATGACCGTTGTGACATCTGGTGTGGCGCAAATTCGGGCCACAAACAAAAATTTTTGATTCGGATTCGCATGAACGAACTAAAATCATCATCATCGTGTCTCAACTTTCACTTTTCTCACAGCCTTCTAAATGAGATTAGGGCTCGACTCCCGGTACACAGCCAACAACAATCAACTTTGTGGCTTCTTACCCTTCCATCACCCCCAGATACGTCTGGCAAACCTGTTACACCCACTTCCGGTCGATATTTTTGAAATGAGTTCTTCTGAACAGTGTGCACTACTTATGAAACGAGTGTGTTCCTCCAAGTCCTCATTATTTACGAAGCGTTAAATACAATACGTTGGTCCTGTTCTGTTGGTCCTGAAGGTTCAATAGTTTTGAGACGGGTTAGAGATGAATGTGTGCAATTATTTTGAAATAAGTCGTGATAGTGTGCATTACTTCTGAAAAGAGTGAGAACTGAATGTGGGCAGAATTTTTGAAAAGAGTTATATAAGAAAGTGTGCATTACTTTTGAAATTAATGATTCTTATAAGTGAGCGTTATTTTTGGAAGGGATTGTGCGTTACTTTTGAAATGAGTTAGAGATGAATGTCTGCAGAATTTTTGGCACGAGTTCTAAATGAGACATTCATCTCTAACTCATTTCAAAAGTAACGCACACTTTTCAGGAGCTTTAAGTACACGTGTAATGTTCAGATTTATCACGAACTTATTTCAAAAGTCATGCACAATTTCTTCTAGGAATTCGTTCGAAAAATAACTTACACTTATAAGAATCAATAATTTCGCACACTTTCATTTATAACTCGTGCCAAAAATTTTGCAAAGTGTGCATTACTTTTGGAATGAAATCCCAGATAACAATTTCGCAGTGACAACTTATCAAGCAAGCATTTCACCCACTTCCGGTCGACAGTTTTAAATACTGAGTCACAACCCAACCCAACCTAACCCATCGCCTGGAACCCAAATCCTGTGACACACCGTGACACAACCCCAAGACCCAACCTAAAGAAATGTCTGCGGGGCTCGATCCGTACTCTTGAGTCTTTTCATTCATTTTCAAGTTCGTTGAGAGTCATTTTGATCACTTTCACCACGTCGCCTTTGTAACTTTAGTTCCAATTGGTATTTCCTCATGAACCGGAAACGACCACAAAAAACGATAAATAAATAAATAAAATGAATTCAATCGTTTAATAATCCATTTCATTTTTATTTATTGATTTGCCGTGACACTGAGTAGTCGGAGGAGACAAAAAAAATGAATTTCCTTCCGGAAGATAACTTTTTTGCTACTAACAAGGAAGAAGTTGACCGGAAGTGAGGAGACCAAAGAGACACGGAGGCTGAAATTTTTGGCAGCGGACTACTCTCGTTATACCCAATCTTCACGGCTTTCAAGGTTAGGTAGAGTTGTGCATTATTTTTGGAATGAGTTCGTGATGAAGTTGTTGTTATATTTCCCCGGAAAGCTTCTTAAAAGTGTGCATAACTTTTGAAATGAGTTAGGTATGAATGCGGATAGAATTTTTGGAAAGAGTTGTAAACGAATGTGTGCATGAAAGTGCACTTTTTGAATGAGCTGTGATAAAGATTCGATTTCCACTGAAAGTTTTTTAAAAGTGTGCATAACTTTTGAAATGAGTTCGAGATGAGTTTCCATTAATTTTGGAATGAGCTGTGGATGATCGTGTGCATTAGCTCTGAAACGAGTGGGAGATGAATGTGTGCAAAATTTTTGGAACGAGTTATAATGAAAGCTTCTTAAAAGTGTGAAAACCTTTTGAAACGAGTTCTACAAGAAATCGTGCATCATTTTTGGAACGAGATTGGTAGGCTGGTTACTTGTACACCAGGTACCTTACAGTTAAGGGTAGATGCTACCCTAAAAGAAGGATTCGGACGTTACCTTAAAGTCTTCGGGACAGATACAGCCATCGTCCATGTTTAACAGCTGACAGCAAACTTCTTGTCGCATCATGAGGAGGTTCGTTAGAATGCTAACACCAGTTAAGTTGAAGGCATCGTGATTGAAGTCGGTGAACACGAGATTCCATCTTCCGTGTCTTCGGACTATGTCCCCTTTCACAGCCTGTAAGTAAACCACCCCATCACCCCCACCCAACCCCCGCCAAACAATTTTTAAATTGTCGTTTAGAAAGCAGAAGTCATTGCGACACAGCAAAAATTTGGTACCTGGACCTGGATATCCGAGGCATAAAATTCAAAGAGCATCGAGGTGTGGATTTGGAAGCAAACGCGTGACAAAGAGCCACGTGGCGATTAACGGATTTCGCAAGGCCCAGGGAAAGCGGAAGTGAGGAAAGTCATACCGGAAACACTCACGTTTTGAAACATTTCGATGATGTTTTGAGTGGAAGCGAAGATGGTGTGAAAAGAGGGCGTCGGTCTCATTTCCGCCAAACCTTTCACGTTCTTCGGGCTCAGTTTCTCGATGACGACAACTCGGATTATCGAGTGACCTATCATGTAGTACAAAGCCTGATCCAGGTCCATTTCGTTTTCGAAAATCAACGCCGAGTCCGTACCTGAAACGAAACCAAGAGGATTAGAGAGGGAAGGTTGGACAGTAACCACCAGGTACCGGGCACCAACTTACCGTTACGATAGGTCAGGAAGTCGTTCAGAGCTTTCACGAAAGACCGAATCGTGACGTCACCCCTGACAATCGGAACATTACCCAGGTTGTTGAGCCTGTCCCAACCACTCCATGTCAGGTCTAATATAAGAGTGACCCCACTTTTGGTTCGACTACAAACTTACGAAACATATCCAAAGGTTAGTACCTGAAACTAGTCCCCTTTGAAAAACCCGGGCATGGGTCCTTACCGTGGTTATAGGTCTCGTCATCGTTCTCCCTCAGAAGCGGAACCACGTCCATGTTTATCTTCATTTCCGATTTGTATTTCTCTTCCGCTAGTTTGATACCTTCACTCAATTGTTGCGGGACTCCATTGGTCTCCACCTCTGTCAGTACCACTGTCAAAAGGAAATTATGGTTCAGAAACCGTAAATCCGGGGGTGGGAACCCAGTTGGGCATGATACTCACGTAATTTTATGTTTTCCTGGGCCCACAACACTGTCCACTGGGAGAGGAAGTAAAACGCGATTGGGTGCTTACATTTCATGATGAACCACAGCCACTAACTACGGGAAATGGGTTTTGGTGAAAGCCATGGCCGCCGCCGCCGCCACCACCACCTGGGTCCGTTAATAATTAATGAAAGCAAGCGCTGGTGTGGCCACTCCGACGTCAATTTCAAATTATCTTGATTTCTCTATGAAAGACTGTAATTTGTGAATGGGCAGGAAGGGTGAAGCTGGCGGGGAGGAGGAAAAGGTGTGTAAATATGCGATGTCATTTTCGACGCAGTACCGCTTTAAGGATTCTCCCGGAAATCGAATCAATTCGAAAATTAAACGAAAAAAACCGCGGAAGTTTCAACCCAACCCATCCGAACATCGACCCCCTAACCACAGGCGTGAGATGGTGGTACCAGTCCACTAAGAGGAAAGTAAAGTCGGAACTGTTGACCTGTGGTCGTCAAAGAATTACATCAAAAGAACGGAAATGATTATACGGAAATGACATAACGGGATAACGGTTCTTCAGCTTTCTACCGTTTGGCGGGTGAGTTTTGGAAACTAGTTCCGACCCTTATGGTGAAAGCTCTTGGACCTCCTCTATCACTGAGGGGGTGGAGGTGAGTTTGAATTATTAATGGCTTAAGCTTATTGACTTTCTGTTTGTACGACCTTCCGGGGTTTTGTTCCTCAGCTTTTGACGACCGGTTTTCATTCCCTGTCCTTTGTCAATGTTCCTCTCGAGCTTTCACAATTCTTCATCTCTTATCTGGATTTAGGCTTGAAAATTTGAGATAGAAGGTCAAACCTACAGGCTCACAGATAGATTTTTGTGTTTACAAACTTTCAGACTTTCTGGTGACCTGTAGGTGGTTCTGTCGGTCTGTTCCTAAAATTAGGTTTACTATTCAAAATTGGATTAGGTGCTGTAAAAGGTCTTGGGATAGTAGATGACAGCTGAAACCTAACAACCGACCTGTAGGAGAGGTATGTCTTTCGCTGAAAACGTTTCAGAACGAAAATCAAAATCTATAGTCTGACTGACAGATTTTGTGTTTCCAAACGTCTAGACTCTCCGAAAGCCTGAAGATAGTCTTACAGAACGTCTGAAAGGGATGATGGGGTCTTATAGAATGATTGTATACCAGGAATTTTCAGGTTTTTAGATCAAGAATTCGGTAGAAGCCCTTTTCAAGCATTTCTGAGCCTAACTTTAGTTACAGAATTGTGAAATAGCCCCTCCTCATCTACTCTTCTGCTTTTCTGAGGTTAACTTAACCTAACCCAAGCCCATACGAGCTTTGGAACCATTTAGGGAAAAATGAACGACGTCACAGGTTTCAGGGTAGAGGGTGGGTTGTGATATTGCTTACTTCCGGTGACGATTTCAGTTTTATACGATTTATATATTTTTATGTTTTTATAACAATTTATCGGGTTTTACATTTTGTACATTTGTTTTCCTTTTTCTCATACTTGGAGCCTTCGCTACCCTCTTCTCTAAACTTCCCCTCACCGCCTTTGTCATGGCTTTTATCCGTTTTCCTGTTTTTCAGACCATAGTGCACCCATTTCCCTTCTTCGTGTTTATTGTTCCAGAAGAAATTCGACTTCTTTTCTTCGTCTTTGTGGTAGATGTCTCGAAATCCCTAGAAAAACCGTTACCGACTTCATCAAATGTGTCACGGGTTTGGTGGGGATTGAGGGTGACACCCACCCTTACCTTCTCTATAGATGACTTCCCACGTCTTCTTCCCTTCTTCGATTTCCCACTCTTGTGCCCTCCACTATCCTTGTGATGATTCGTTCTGAACACTCTTCCCTCTTCGTATCTATGCTTCTTCCCCGTTTCGTCTTCGTATTTGTGTTTGATGGACTCTTCTCCATCCAGACCACCGTCGAAGACATCGTAATAGTGACTCTTCCCCCGTCCCGAGTTATCCTTCCCCTTCTTGCTGTGGTAATGACCTCCGTCGTGTTTCTTGCCACCTTTATTCCTTGAATACTTCACAGTTTTCGAGTATGGCTGTCCTTCGAAGACTTCATAACCCTTCGAAGAAGCTGCAACTGGTTCAGACAAATTTGTGAAAGCGTTTGGGGGATTGTGGGGGTGAGGGGGTGGTCACACCAGACTTACGGATTGGAAAAAAGTGATTTGTGTTTATCGGTCGTCCGGTCGCCGCTTTTATCTTCTCCAGGATATCACGCGTGAGTTCTGGAAGTCCGTAGGCGAGCACGCTGTTAGGTTGTTGCTCGGTTTCTCCAGAGGTTAGGTGAATCAATCCAAGATGGAGGAAACACTGACGCGGGGCGGGAACGAAAGAAGAAAACGGAAATTAGTTTTGTGGTCGTTTGGTAATGGAAGGTTTCATCTTTGGCGAAACCACACGAAAGGGAAAAGAGTGTGTTGTTCACACTTCAACTTCCTAGTTGGCCTAGTCGGGGACGATTAGGTCAATTTCATAGGGCGAAACGTGTCCAAGTGTGAAATATAGCCCCGAACGGAATCTCTCGCCAAATGCAAAAAGTAGGAAACAAAGTTCAAAACGCATTAGTTCGGCTATAAATTGGAATGACTTAAGGCTACACACTCGATTCGATTTACTTGATTGATTTCGAATGAGAGCCGACACGGCGGACATGAGGTGTGCCAGTGGCGTCACGTCCGCCATTTTCCCTAACCCACACCCTGCTTTTTGCGTCCCTGTCTTCTGTCTGTCTTTTTCTGCTATACGCGAACAGGTTTGGCATTTTTTACTACCCTTCCATTCTCTGTTTTCCTAAATATCACTCCAAAACTTTCTAATGAGGTTTAGGTCACGTGACCCATTTTCTATATTTTCCTTCTCATCATTTTTAGGTGAGACTCTGCTCTATTTGGACACACTCAACCTGTCTTGAAATCTAAGTTTTGGTCACCTGACTCAAGTACACCTTTCTACTCACTTTTGGTCCCACAAATTCCTGATTCTTCTTCCTAACTCTCTTCGTACTGACTTCACTCCTGTGTTTTATCTACTTCTCCCTTTTAGAAAATGAATTTTGTGTGAGCCAAAACCCTTAGAAGAACCGTTTTTGAGGTCACACCCTTCTTTGCTCTATCTAGTCATTCATTCATTCATTCATTAACTCCACAGCCCAGTGTGGAGCTTGGCCTTCTGCAAGATTCTTCTCCATTCTAGCTAGTCGTAGTCACATTGAATCTGTCTTTTTATCTAGTTTTATCTGCAGTCGCTCTATCAGGTTTAACTTGGGTCACGTGACCAGCACCAAACCTTTAAGCTCTCTATATAATTCTTAAGATTAATTTCAACTCTTCTTCTTTTGTCTGTTATAGTAATACTAACATCTTTCTCTTCTTAGTGCTTCTAGTGACTGCTACATCGAATTAATCGGTTTCTCTGTAGTTTCCCTTTCACATGCCACGTGGTCCAAACCACTTTTCTCAATCTCTGTCTCTTCAACCCATTCACTTCCACAAGTTCTTCCAGCAAGAAAGCCATCTCCATTCACTCTCCCGCCTCCCCGAAAATCGTTTTCGAATAGAAGTCGCCACTGGCATGACACAGTCAGGTTTCTGTCAAGAGTCAGTCGCGAACGAGGGCAAATTACCACCGACTCGTGCATGATTGACACTTAATACAAACAAAAATGGAATTCACTTACCAGAAATATGTACGAAGTCATTGTGTTAAGATGAGAGTAACGACAACAACACCACCGCGACCACAAAAAAAATTTAATTTCTTAATGTTAGTCTAAACGGGCTAATTGAAAGCCCAAAAATTATTATTATTATTACGAGCGTCACGCACGATTATTCCTTACTAAATATTACTTTTAAAAATTACTTAAAAACATGTCGAATCAATGGATTGCGTCACAGCCAACACCAACTTCGTCTCGATTATTTCTTTATTTTTTGCGCCCTGAGTTTTGTAATGTTTCAAACGAATTCTGTTCAGAGAAGTAGCCTAGCCTAGGGAAGAGGGAGGTTTGTGACACACCCTTATGAAACACCAGAACTAACCCTAAAGAAGCACTGAAGAGTTGGGGAGGTGTGTGAGTTAGTAAGACGATGCTCAGGCTATATATCAAAGAACTAGACAGTAAGGGTGGTTCTAGAAGTGTGCTATAAGGTTTTAATATACTAATCTCAGGTTCAAAGAAGGCGGTTATGGTAACTGACGCAATTTTTAGACTTAAATAAACGAAAGCCTGACAAAAGGTGAGGAAGTGACACACATAATGGGAAGTAGAAAAAGTTTGAAAGGCCTCACGCCCAAATTTTTCCAACGAAAAGCTTTTAACTTCCGCTTACAGTTCAGCATCTAACAGTAAAAGGCATCTAACTCAGATTTCGTTTTATGCGTCTTTTTTTATGCGTTTTTGAGATCCGGATTTGTCAAGCCTATAATCTAATCAACAAACTCGCATTTTGCCGGACAAACTCAACAGTTTATTTTATACATAATGCACACTTCTACCAATAACTCATTTTAAAAGTAATGCACAGTTTAAACAGTAACTCTTTTGAGAAATAATGCACACTTCTAACAGTTACTCATTTCAAAAGTAATGCACACTTTGAGTTAAACTGTAACTAAAAGATTAGGAAATCAGTTCAGGATATAAAATCAAAATTCAGTTTAGAACTACATTCTATGAGACTTATTTTTACGCGATTTCTCTTTTGTGTGTTTATAAAATCGATCGTTACTCAAGAATGGAGAACTAACTATAAGTAACTCCTACGTATTTCAAAAATATTGAACACACACTTGAAAAATTCATAACTTGAGTCAAGAAAACTCCTAACGAGACATCATTTCAAAAATAAATAATTTTATAAAAACGAGATTAACTCCTGTTTATTTCATTAATAATGCACACTTTGAGCTTAACTGTAACTAAAACTAATAGAGGACAGTAACGAATACTCAGATAACCCCAGTTCAATTTGGAATTTTATTTAAGCTTTATTTTACGCGACTTACTTTTGTGCGCTTTTGAACAAGAACCAACCTTTTTATTTTATACATAAATCCGATATCATATCTGCGAATAGGGTATTTCACATCTAATTTCATTATTAATGTAGACTTTTAGTCTAAATTCATGTCAAAAGTAATGCACACTGTAAACCCAAGCCCAACTACAACCTAAACCCTAGCAAACTACAGTAAATGATGCACAATAAGGTTCTAGTTTAAGGTGGTCCTCATGCGGTTTTATTTTACGCGTCTTATTTTATGCGAGTGAAATGTAGAAACGACTCCACAAACTAGTAAGATTCTTAAACGACTCATTCAGTTCTTTCATAAATACTGCACACTTCTAAAAAAATTCATTTTCTTGGTCGTCCACATTCCTTTCAAGAACTAATTTCATAAATACTGCACGATCTTCTCCCAAAATTCTTTTTAATTAACGCACAGTTTTATTATGTACTCTATTTCATAAATAGTGCACATTTATGTTAGTGTTATTTTGTTTACTTCTGGATATGTCTCTAAACTGAGCTTTTATAATACTGGCAACGCGTTCTTAATTTCTGAGTTTTTTTTACGCGTATACAATTATTTGTTTTTTCCATCTTTCGCATAAAATGAAACCTAACAGGATTGAAATTAACTCAAAAAGACAAATGTGAGCCAAATAACAGTTTTATCATTGTACGATTTGACACCAAATCCATAGTCCAGTTCAATAATCAGTTAATTAGTTAATCGATTAATTAATTAACAAAGCGGAAAATTAATTTGGCGGGCAAAATGGCTTCAAGAAAAATTAAAATGTCAACCTGACACAGAGACGATCGAACCTGAAAATTTCTACAACTTTTTGGATTCGGTAAAAAATTGGAAAAACTGTTAAAAGTTAGGCAAACTAAATTGAGATGTGAGGTCTTCAAGTGACCAAGAAGGCAACAGAAAACCTGATCGAAAAAATTCGGCTGAGAACAAGCAGCAGGAAGATTTCGATCAAAACCGATCAGACTATTTGCAAAATGGCGACAGATGACAGAGATTCGTGAAATCGACAATTACGTAAAACAGTTGGAAAAGAAAAAAAAAGTTTTTGTGTGTCACTTACTCACTCGACTCCTTCCCCCCCACTGACTCCTCCGCCGAAAACCCAAAATCCACATGAAAAACACACCGTGACAAGTGTCGAAAACCGATGATGACCAATTGGAGACAGAACTCCTACTGGATGAACACCACTGAGTTCTGCACCATCGATGACCGAATTCATCGAATGCCTACTTACAGTACCTACCTACCAACCACCGGCTCGTAATTAACTGTTTGATTAACTTTTCACTCTTGGCCCTTGCATGCTAATTAGTTTGCTTTCCTCCATTTTGTTTTCTTACACAAACCCAGAACCGGATGGTTTGATCCAAAGCTCAACTACACATACTTTGAGTTTTCATTGATTGTCACTCTTCTTCTATAATATTTCGAGTAACCTAAACAACAGTTAGCTTTTACTGACTCCTGCCCGCCTATTTTTAGAACTTCCTCTTGAGCTTGAAGCCTTCTAGACTTGAAGTTGACGTCTTTTACAATTATAAATTCTATTTAAACTAAAAATAGTCTAAAACTTTTTGACGTAAGAGAAAGAAGGACTTTTACATTTGCCTGGGGGGAAAGAAGAGCTTTTGCTGGAGTTTGACAAACAGTAAAAGCTTTAGCAAGTGACAGAGAAAAAAAGAGCTTTCACAACTGTTCAAAAGGAAGGAAAACCCTTTCAAGTCACTGAAAATACAAAAGAGGTCAACGGAAACACACAGAAATTGACTGAAGAAAAACCAAACCTTTAGCACGTCACTAGAAGGAAGAAAAAGCCTCACAAACGACTGAAGATGAAAAAAGCTTTCACAACTGGCAAGAGCTTGTTGAAAGCAAATAGAAAACAAACCGGGGAAAAGAAAAAGCTCACACAAACAACCGACGATGGAAAACGGTTTTAGAAGAGCTTTCACAACTATCAAACTGTAAAGAAGACTGTTTAATTAAAACAGACAGAAAACAAAAGCTTTCGCGAGTGATTCGGAAGAAGGGAGAGCTTTCAATTGCACAAAGGGGAAGAAGTGATTTTCAACTGACTGAAAATACAAAAAGCTCGATGGAAACAGACAGTAATCGACTAAAAACCAAACCTGCTAATCAAGTTAATCACTAGGAAAGAAAAAGCTCTCACAAACAACTGAAAACAATGACAGACTTTTCAAAGAGCTTTTCTCATTGGCTAAATGGAAACAAGAGCTTTCGTAATAGATTGAAAATACAAGAGAACTTGGTGAAAACAGATCGGTAAAAGGAAAAAGCTCTCACAAAGGCCAGAAGTGAAGGAAGAGCTTTTGCACATAACTGCAAGAGCTCGGGCGCTTTTCAAAACACTGAATACACAAAACCTTGGCGAAAAGCCTTAACGAATGACTGGGAAGATAGAAAAGCTTTCTAAGTCACTGAAAATACTTTAAACCTTGATGGAAACAATTCTGCTGAAAAGAGAAAGTAAGTGACTGTAGAAGAGGAAGAGAGCTTTTAGCTGGAACGAGGAGGTGCTTTCACCTATAACTGAGGGCGACAATCTTAAGAGCTAACTGAAGAGTAATACGAGCTTTTACAACAGACTAAAAATAAAAAGGTCCTTCTGTAAAAAGTTTCGCAAATGTCTGAAAAGAGAGAGAGAGAAGCTTTTGCAGGACTTTTTGGAGCTTTGGTTGGAGTAACCAGAAAATGACGAGCTTTACCGAATAACCGAATACGAAAGAGAGCTTTTACAGGTACATGAAGAAGACAATTCCTCTGTAAGCCACCACATCCAGACCCTTCTCCTAGGCTAAAAGCTCCTGATACAATTACTACAAAAAGCTCTCGATTTAAAGAGAAGTTGGGACAACATAACACTTCAGCGGCTTAATGGTAACACCCGCAAAAACCTCAAAAGCTCGAGAGCTTTCATGACTAAGACAATTCGAAGAACCGGTCGGTCAAAACGGCAACCTAACACAACCTATACACTCCAAATTAAATCGTTCAAAAGTCACTCAGCTACTTCTCCTCGTCTATTACCAGAAAATCGAATTGTCACAGATCTTCAACGACCGTTACGACATTCCTGATATAAGCTGACAAATTTAAAGCTCTAAAAATTTTACCAAAGCGAATAAACATGTCGCAATTAATTGTTATGCAGGTGTTATATAAGCGTCTCATGTTTTCAAAACTGTTAATTATAAATAAAAACGTTTTTCATTAAATAGTTGTATAATAATAATTATTAACAACCCGGCAAAAAAATAATAAAGTAATAAGTCCCGTAGCTAAAGTTCCTAACCCGTCACTGTGACCCACTAACCCATTTTGAACAGGTCACCAAACGGAAGAAACCTTTTCCGAGGTGGTGTTGGTGGTAGTAGAGGGCTCTTGAATTCTGAAGTTATTGTTACTCGCTCATCATCGTCATCGTCACCCCCGACAAGTAAACAATTAGGAAAACGTCAGCAGCCATGTTTTGTAAGCAAACATAATACAGGAGACTTTTGTTGTTTTAACTCATAATTTTCATGTCCTTTTGGTTTATTAAGAAGGTCATGAGTGAGATGGTACAGAGAAAGGTGACAGGGGTAATGAAAACGATTTTGTTCGACTATATCGTGTTGAAAATACGAGTAGTGAAATTGTCCAAACTGTAATTAGAGAGGGAGAGAGCTTTAACAGGTGAAGAAGAGTATGTAAAGAGAAAAACGAGCTTTCAGGAGTAACCAGAAAACAAAGCTTTTGGTAAAGAGATAAAAGAAGATGCAAAAGGTGATGCGATAGGGTTGGGTTACTTAAGCTATAACAAATGTGAGACAGCCATTTTGATTTTAAAAAAAGAACTTTCACAAGAAGAGCTTTTACAAGAGACTAAGAACACATAAGAGATGAATAAAAATCGAAAGTGAGTGTCTGGAAAGAATTAAGAGCTCTTAAATTGCCTAAAAACGAAAACAAACTTTTAGAAGTAACCGAAGAGAAAGAAAAGCTTTTACAATAAGTTGAGGAGAAAGGAGAGCTTTTCAAGGCATTGGAAACACATAACCTAGGCGAAAAGCTTTAGCAAATGATTCCCGAAGGAAAAGAAAAGCTTTTCAAGCCACTGAAAATACATAAAACCACTGTGGAAAGAGATATTAAGAAGAACCAACATCTTTAGCAAGTCACTAGGAAGGAAGAAGAGCTTTCACAAGTAACAAAGGATGAATCTTTAGAAGAAGCCAGAAAAAGACAGAGATTTTTACAATACCCAAAAAGAAAAAAGCTTCAGTTGGGTCACGAAAAAATGGAAAGCTCACGCCAATGGGTCAAGAAACCCAAGAGAAAGAAGAGCTTTTACAACTGGCTGCAGAAAAGGGGGTTTTCAAAACATAACCTTAGGGAAAAGCTTTAGCGAGTGACTGAGAAGAAGGGAGAGCTTTCAAAATTCGAAGGGAAATAAAAGCTTCACAAATCACTGAAAATACTTAAGATCTAAACAGAAATAGGCTGAAGAGCTTTTACAAGTAACGAAAGATGAATTTTAATCGCAGCTGAAGAAAGACCGAGAAGAATTTTTGAAGACCACAAAACAGCTTTAGTTGGGTTATTAAAAAGGAAAGCTCAAGCCAATTAGACAAGAAACCGAAGACAAAGAAGAGCTATTACAAAAGACAAAAGAGGAAGGTGACCTAATGCAAGTCAATCAAAATAAAGAAATTTAATAAGAGAAAGAGAGAGAAGATTAAGCAAAAAAAGACAGAGGAGCTTTTGCAGGCTGACTAGAAATGGAACAACTTGGTGGAAAGAGGCAGTTATTGACTGAATAAAAGCACTAGCTTTACCAAATAACAGGGAAGAGCTTTAAGGAGTTCCAAGGGAGGCAAAGCTTTGAGCTAAGAGATAGAAAAGGGAGTCAAAGGTGACCAGATAGGGTTAGCTCGGTTACATAAACAAGACAACAGTCAATTTACTTGAAGGGAAAGAACTATAGAAACGACTATAGAACTATATAACAGATAGAAAAAAAGAAGAGCTTTTGCAAGCGAGTAAGAACTAAAAGCTTTTAAGGTGTACTGATCAGATAAAAATTCTAAGACTCTACAGAGCTTTTAAAAATGACTCCAAGCAAAACCAAAATCCTTCCAACTGATTTTATGTTTGGAAAATCGTCAGCAAAAAAAAAGTTTTAATTCCAAATTTAAAATAAATTCAGCTAACTAAGACTAACCGTTACAAAGATGGAGTAAAAAGCTTCTTAAAACAAAAAAATCACTTTTGAACGAGAAACCACGTGACAGCCGGATAAACAAATCAACAAACGAAACGGAGAAAAAAACGTGACCGCAATCCTTCTGAGAAGTCTATCTACCAATTCGAAATTCGGTGACCAAAATCTGAACAGACTTGAAATTTCCATGAAAACGCGACCGCACTTGGAGTGCAAAAACAAAACAACAAAAAACCAAAAAAGAGCCAAAAAAAGAACAAAAACCAAAAAAAAGGGAATTAATAAGCGAAAAATTATTAAATTACAAATATGATTACGTCACAGAATCGAGCAATCACCGATCATTATACAAGATGGCCAATATCGAGAAGCCCACCCCCCACCCCTCTCTTCTATCTCTATTCAATAACCAAAACAAGAGATCAATCTATCTATCTATCTACCTATCTGTCCGTTTATTTTTTGCAATCTACTTTCAACCGTGAACAGGTATTTTAATGGACCGTTACTACCTAAGGTTATTGACAGCAGACTCGAGACTTTTCTCAATGAAAACCGTAGTAAATTCATCTTTTTTATCTCCATTCCATCGCCATCATGTTTTACATCGATAACACAAAGGACCGTCCTCTATTGTTATCGCTAACACCGATTATTGTTTTCGTAGCCTGACAATTAATAATTTCCTCTCCGAGTTACCCGTTACCCTCGATTTTAGAAAGTGTAATCAGTGAAAGGATGAAGACTATTGGCGCCATCTTTTGTTAAACTCCATCCATTTCCGGTTTTCTTTCTTTCAAAACATCACAGAGCTTTAAAAGAACTTGGGAATTCCTCTTTGGTAGCATCATCGACTGAGGCAAGAGGTTACTGTCATTAAATTAACCTCCGCTGGAAAAGAGACATCACAATAACATAACACAAAATATGAAAAAGAAAGTTACTTCCGGTTGACCATATCTAGAGAGCAAACCAGAATTTTCAGATTATACTAGTCTCCAAAATTTTTTAAAAGCTCAGGACGTATCACAGATAACAGAAACTAACAGACAGCTTAAGAGTATCCTCACAATCAAAAGCTCTGAACTTCCGCTACCAGTTCAACTTCTAACTGGGATTCTAGAAGACCAGAAACAACATAAGTTCAATTTATGATCGTAGTTAG
The DNA here is from genome assembly GCA_016920875.1 of Columbicola columbae. Taxonomy (NCBI): domain Eukaryota; kingdom Metazoa; phylum Arthropoda; class Insecta; order Psocodea; family Philopteridae; genus Columbicola; species Columbicola columbae. The sequence goes on along the minus strand of JADMLL010000011.1, from coordinate 2,573,561 downwards.
GCTTTAAAGTGATTATGTTTTGGTAAGGAAAAAATAATTTCCTCCACCAGATCAATCACTCATTTCATAAATAATGCACACATCTAACGGTAATTCATTTCAAAAGTAACGCATCCTTTGAGCTTAACTGTAACCAAAACTTTAGGTGGACAGTGATGGATATATAATCAGAGTTCAACGTAAAATTGTACTTAGGTTTTATTTTACGCGAATCACTTTTATACGTTTTTAGAGCTCAACCACCAGCCTAGAGAAACCAAGAAACTATTCAAGAAACTCGTTTCCCAGAAGACATTTGATCATACTTCAGAAATAATGCACACTTCTAACAATAACTCATTTCAAAAGTAATGCACACTAAAAGATTAGGAAAAAGTTCAGGATACAAAATCAAAATTCAATTTAGAACTACACTCTATGAGACTTTTTACGCGATTTCTCTTATGCGTTTATAAAGTCGATCGTGACTCGAGAATGAAGAACTAACTCTAAGTAACTCCTACGTATTTCAAAAATATTGAACACACACTTGAAAAATTCATAACTTGGGTCAAGCAAACTTCTAACGAGACATCATTTCAAAAATAATGCACGCTTCCTTAAATAATTTTATAGAAAACGAGATTAACTCCTGTTTATTTCATAAATAATGCACACTTTGAGCTTAACTGTAACTAAAACTAATGGAGGACAGTAACGAATACTCAGATAACCCCAGTTCAATTTAGAATTTTATTTAAGCTTTATTTTACGCGTCTTACTTTTGTGCGCTTTTAAACAAGAACCAACCTTTTATTTTATACATAACGATATCATATCTGCGAATAGGGTATTTCACACCTAATTTCATAATTAATGTACACTTTTAACATAAATTCATGTCAAAAGTAATGCACACTGTAAACCCAAACCCAACTACAACCGAAACCTTAGCAAACAAAAATGATGCACAATAAGGTTCTAGTTTAAGGTGGTTCCTTTATTTTACGCGTTTTCTGTATGCGAGTGAAATTTAGAAACAACTCCACAAACTAGTAAGATTCTTAAACGACTCAATCACTCGCTCATTTCATAAATATTGCACACAACTTCTCACACAATTTCATTTCGTATGTCGGGATGATTATTCTACAAAACTCATCCAAAAAATATTGCACAATGAACTAAGTTTTATTCATTTTACAAATAACACACACACCTACAAATAGTTCATTTCATAATTATTGCACGCTTTTAACAGGAGTTCATTTCAAAAGTACTGCACACCTCAAGCAGCCAAAAAATTTTGAATAGATAAATGAGAAAGTTTTCGAAATGATTTCACAATAAGTTTATGGGTAAAAGGTTTTGAACAAGTTGGAAGACAGTCACTCAACAGAAAACAGACAATTTTTTTGACAACATTACATTCAACCGTAAAGCTGAGTCCATTTTCTTTCAAAATTTGCGATTGAACGCACGCTACTTAACGCCAGAATCCAAGAATAAATCAGAAGAAGAAGCTTATTGAGCAGACATCAGTTTAAACCATAGAGGAGTCAACGAACAACAGCCAGGCGACTAAAAATTTTACCTCCATCCCCCAAAAATATTTTAAAACTCAAAAACCGAAATTTCCACCCCCTCCACCTCCCCAGAAAACACCAAACCGAAAAAGACAATTTTTTCTTAAGCCAGGAAATGAAATTGTACTCTCACCACGATTCCAAAAATCCTAAGAAAAGACATTACGACAGAGAGAGAGAGATGGTAGAAAGAGAGGGATGGGGAAGGAGAAGACTGGAGAAAATCACTAGATAAAGATGGCAGCAGGTTCTTCTCGATAGAAAAAGAGGAGAAAAAGAAAAAGAAAGAAAAAATTGTCCAGACACACAGTGGGAGTATTTCAAAAGGGAAAGTCTCGACAATGGTTGAATAGTTTTCTGCAAAAAGAAGTTACACAATCGATCAAGAGATAATAAATGTAACAGTTAACTAGTGTTTCCCTCATTTATCGAACAGTCGGTCATGGTTTAATCTCTAGTCAAGTGAAAAATGTAATTTTTGTGTATTTTAAGTCTGATTTATATAATTATATAATTATGGATTTAAGGGTAAGGATTCCTCACTTTTATATATACTTATTTATAGATTTTATTAAATTTATCTGGGGTTACCTTCCAGAGAAAAGGGTTCTCAACAATACCTACTGGGTGATAGATAAAAAAATAAGATTCAAGCTCGAAAGTGAGTGCGGCTGAGTATTCTCCTGTCGGTATTGATGTTAGTCATGTTGAGTCAAAATTTTGGAACAATAACAGTATTTCATATCAGCTCATCGTTGAAAGACAGTTTTACAAATTCTCACTCACTGAGGTATGAAAAATTACCAAGTGTTATTTCATAAGTATTGCACACTTTCAGACTATCAACGTCTAGACATATTCGCAGCTAACTGTTATTCTTTCAAAAAAATTGAAGTAACATTGACATTTTGGTCTCTGTTACCATGATTGTTACGGTGTTGGCTATTATTCCAGCCTTGTGTGCAATATTTATGAAAGAAATAGGACCACCTTCGAATTTATTTCTAATTTTGTCGAATCCTGGTGAATGAGATTTTGGTTTTTGTCAGAAATACAGCTTTAATAGTAAACCTTTTTATTTTAAAGTCTTAATGGCTAACACAGTAACGTTACTAAAATACAAACCGATTTCTCTCTTTTGTAACAGTGTAACATGTTTTAAACCTTAGACTTTGTTGCGCTTTTTAATAACCCTAACAATATAACTCTAACAGGTGTCCCATCCTAGGGAGTCACTTAATTAATTTTTGGGAGACACTCATTCGCAGAAGACAAAAATTTATTTTAAAATTTTCATTTTCTTCCCAAAGTTTCTACGACTAACAAAACTAAAAAATTTTTCTTGAGATTGGTTCAGGTTTAGGGTATAACTGAACGTGGGAGGAAAATTGAACTGTTACTTGATTAGTCAGACACTTTAACCACAGAACCACAGGCCATCCACTTATCTATATAATGAAGACGTGTGTTTGGAACTATGTCCCGGATATACAACTGAATTCAGTCAACCTTTCCACTACTACAAACCAAAAACAGAGAAGAAATAGCTTCCGTCTGCCTGTAACATGAACACGCCTAGACACATGCCTAATTTCATAATTAATGCGATGGTTCAAACATCTCATTTCACAAATACTGCACACTTTCGAGTTTATCTCATAATCAATGAACAACTTACATTAAAAATTTAGTGATAGACTTACTGGTATTGTTGTCGATGTGAATCAGGTCTCTGTTTACGCGTTCGACTAGAAACTTATTTAGCTCGAACATACTGTGCGTCATATTAGCGGATGATGGACACTCCAGATGTAAATATCACTTCTTCTAAAAGTATGGTTGATGTGTGTCAAAGTTTGGTCCTTTCGTTCAGGAGTTACGGTCCTGTACACATAAAAACACACAAATATTAACCACAATTTTCTATTTATATCATTTATTACAAGGTAATAATCAATCAATGATATCAATCAAACAATGATGACTACTTTTAAACTCTGTGTCAAATATTCCTTTAGAGTTTGTCCTTTCTAGAATGGTTATAGACAATCCTCAGTTCTCCAAAAATGTCACAAAGAAATAGACAAACAACTGAACCTCCAGAAATTCTGTTAATTAAAATTTGTTTTTAATAATACAAGTCTTTCTAAGAGATAATATAAATTATATCAATAATTAATCAATTAATGTGACTGATAGCACTCAAATCATTTTCTTCTTTGGTACAAGGTACAAACCAAGGCACAAGGTTCACTGATAGTTATGTCAGCTTAACAAAGCTTAATATCACACTCAATTATGCTTCTTTAATACCTTCTTAACCTAAAAATACCTAAAACATCAGGTTTTCCTTAAAATAGAGGAGTAGTGTTGGGTCAACAGATATTCATAAACAATTTAGAAGGTTTGTAAAATCAAAAACAAAAATTGGTGCCTGGATAAAACTAACCCAGTACCCAAATTATTTTTCATATACCCACATTTGCTACAACTATAAATATTCTTAAAGCAATTTATAATCAACCAAGAAATTATTAAATAATAATGAAATACTTGTTTTAATAATATAAAATGAAATCTCTCATAAATTTGTTCCTCTCAATTTGTTTTGAACTTAAATATTGCAATATTTTAATAAATTTCCTTCACATAAAATGAAATTTAATAGTTGTAATAAAATAAATTTTATTAACCCTGGAAGCTTTAAATTTATCAAGCTGAAACTCTCAGTCAAAGGCAAAACAATTATGATTCTATCTTATTATAATATCAACTGGTTCATAAAATTAAACCAAACATTAAACTCAACCTATGACAATTAATTATGCTTAAAGAACTATTACAAATTGTTGCTCTGATTTGATTCCCAAGAAAGTTGTAACTTAGTCATTCTCAACTATTTTAATCTTGTATGTAAACACTTAGGAGTTTTATGAGTTAACTACAAACCGCATTAAAAAAGTCAATTATGGAACGTCACAATAAACGCAGTAATAAATAAAAGCAAAACTACTTACACTTGTTGCTATGTTCATTGATGAAATTGGACTGATTTGTAAGGCTGAATAATTCCAGGTACACTCAGGCAGGTGTATAATTCCAGATTCAGGTTCTAAGTAGCACTGTGGATACTATTTAATTAAATTTAAAAAACTGTTGACGAACAATAGGCCCAGAAATTTAAGTAAACTTGATTTAAATCACCTCCTACAGATTCACGTGTTTCATGAACAAGTCTGAATCCGTTAGAACGACATTTTCCATAGAGTAAATAATTTCAAAACCGGAAATGGTTAGAACGTACCGGTTATAAACTTATTTGTTACAGATTTACATTGTGTGTGTTTAATAATACTTTTAACGACTTTTTTTCCACTGAATATTCACTTACAATTTATTAAAAAACAATTTTTCCACATTTCTAACGCGTCTCTCCAAATCACTGTAAAATCTGCCATCTTACATATGGCGGCCTCTAGTTTCGTACTTTACATTATTCTCACAACATTCTTACAACATATTCACAACATTCTCACACCGCCAAACTGCAACGATTTCAATTTTTTGAAATGTTCCGAACTAAACTAAGATTTTTTCTTTTTTTTTAACAATTTATAAAACCAATTCTAATATTCACATCTTTAAATCGATAAAATATATCATATTAATATCAAAACTACGATCTCATCTAACTTCTGACATGCAATAACGTTAACTACAATTTTAAAAAGTTAAACAAGTGAAGTTATGTTCATACATAAGACTAATCCACAACGGTAAATAAAAATTAATAACAATTTTATTCAATATATGCAAATCTCAGACATAAAGGATTGATAAATCGGTTTGAATGTATTATTAATATAAATACGATCGTTTGATGTCCCATCTAAATAATAATTTATTTCCTTGATCGGAGTCATCTGTTTGGTATTTTAATCTCATAAATATGGGGGTTGATAAATTATGGTTGAGTCTATCAGTCAGGATTTTAAAAAATAATATTATGAGAGGTCCTTTGATGAGTATATTATGTACATTGTGATTGTTGTGATTTTAAAGCTGAAATGTTTTAGTTTCGATTATATCTTTGTCTTTGTGGGTGTTATATTATGTATATGTATGTTGAAATTTACAGGTCGTGTTGCTGTGTGTCGTCACCGTTTATGGAAAGACGCCAGATTATAAAAGTCAGCCTTACTACAGGCCGAACGTGGGCTTGCAATCCAGTGAGTAGGAAATTTTTTTGAGATTGTGTGGATTTTAAGGAATTTTTATTTATTTATTTGTTTATAATTTTTTTAGGAGATGCTAGAGGACAAGCTTCTAATGTTAAAGAAGGATTTGTTCAGCCGTTGGATTTCAGTCATTTCACTCAACAGTTTGTGGGAGAGGACCAAAGTGGTCAGGGACTCAGTTTCGGAAACGTGAAAACGTCTCCCGGTTTTGGAGCCGATTCTAAAAAATCCGGAGCTTTTCAACTGCCCAATTCGGAGTTTGCTCCGTTTACTGAGTCCGTCTTTCCCGATGATAGAAAAGTGAACAAAACGGGATTTGTTCAACCCGTACAGTTTGTTTCTTCCTTCGATGGTAATTATTGTTTCTTCATTCCGAGACAAATATGTCGAAGTTGGTGAAAGCACAACATCAAAAGCTATGAAAATTGTCCTTCCTTTCAGGTTCGAAGTCCAAAGTTTACAAGACGAACATCAACCCAACAACTAAGAAGTACGAGCCAGCTTCAACCGATCAGTTATCGCGAGCAACAGAGGGTGAAGACGAAGGAAGCTCATACTTCCAACCCTCAAAACTCCAAAGTTACAGACATTCAACGAAACCCCGGAAGGTTTACGTCCATGGAAAATCGAGTTACCCACCCCCTCACAAACCTCCACACGTTCCAGACTATCATTCAGGTTTGCTGTCAAGGCACAAGGACGTTGAAATGATACTTCCGAAGGACAAGGTTCTCTTCCTCCCGATGGTTAATGGGAAACCTAAACCCTATGACGGCTACAGAGCAGCACCCGAATCCGAAGGCTACGAAACCTTTGAAGAAGACAAAGATGACAGAGTTAGAGAAACAAGCGCACAGAGAGAGAAGAGATTAAATGAAGGAGAGATCATCTACGGTCGTCCAAAAATTGCACTAAGTGAGCTCTACCACCGTCAACTGAAACGTTCACCGGCGGAGTATTATGGAGGAATCTATCCTTATTATGACTACTCAGATGCTAAGTTGTCTGTGGGTGGCGACACCGATCCAGCAAGTAATCAGAAAAGGAAGAAAGCCTATCCTAAGAAACATCGTCAACGAACCGGAGACAAACCCTACAATCCTTACAAGTATCCAAAGGAAAACAAACGAAGACGGAACAAAGATGAGGATAGCGATGGTTACGCATCAGAAGAAAGCTCTGAAGAAGTAGAAGATTCTGAAGAGGAAACCGAGGAAACAAGAGAGAAGAAACCAATCTACAAATACACCTACGACAACAGTTTCAGCATCCCTGAACTAGAGATCAAAACATATCCTTACGAGAGGAAGTTGAGAGATAGTGAAGTTGAAGGAACCAAACAAGATGAAACGTACGAAGATAACGCCGATGAATATACAGCCGGCTACGAAAAGTACATAAAGACATTACCAGCGGACTTGGAATCATACTTCGGAACCCCTGATCTTTCGGATAAATTCTCCGTGGAAGCAACTCAAAACTTAGAAAACAATAAAAATTGCAAAAAGGTGGAGAACACTCCAGAGAAAACGGAAGAAGGTGGGACCAAGTCGAAACGTGAGGCAGGTGAGGAAACCCAGATCTGTTACATTTGTAGCGACCCGAAAACCGGAGACAACTACGAGCAGTGCGCCTACCGAAGTCAGCCGAAATCTCAGAAATATTTCTTCGGAGGAACAACCTCCTTTCAAACAAACGAAACAGCCGAACCCACAACCTATAGGTACAAGAGATCTACATATGAAGTTCCTTATAATATAGATCCGTACGCTCCGGAAGAGTCAGAATCGAAAGAGAGTCGAGAGAGCAAAGAAGTCGATGAGTCGGAAGAGTATCCGAAGAAACCAAAAAAGAAATCTAAGAAGAAGTATAAGAAGAAAAAATCATCGAGAACAAACCCTTACGGTAAGAAACAGTATAAAAAGAAATATGATCCCTACAGCCAGGGAGAATACAGTCCGTTTTATACGATAGAAGGATCTTCATCAAAGAAGAAAGGCAGAGCAGCGAAATTGGAACAGCCACCAATAAGTTACAATGGACCGCTGTACATACGAAGGGCCTGAAGAAACTTACGAAGGACCGTCTCAACCTTACGAAGGTCCAAAACAAACATATGAAGGCCCCGCAGAACCGTATGAAGGTCCTATTAATCAGGAATACTACGACACAACTGATGAAAGAATTCAAGATGACGAGGAAGAAGAAGAAGAAACACCAAAGCAACAGGAATATCAAGGCTCAGCTCCGACTAGAAGCAGGTACGACGACGAACAAGAGGCTCAGAGACCAAAGAAGAGGCAAAGCTATTCCTCTCATTATAGCAGACCCTATAGGCCATCGAGTTATTCAGGCGAATATGAAAGTTACAGACCCCACGGAGGTTATTCGAGTGATTACAGATTCGGTCCTGAGCATTTTGTAGATGAAGGCGAACCGGAGGACACGAAACAAAATGAAGAAGTCAAAGCGACACCAGCGCCAAGAACACCTGAGAGAAGAGGACCTCATAAATTTCCACAATCAGAGTCCCGATCAGCTGCTGCATCTGACAAGCAAGAGAAAGAAGAAATAATCGGGGAAGTGAAATCATTCAAAAACGGAGACGTCTGCCAAAAGAAGAGGAAAGAAGGTATGATTTGTATGGTGTGCAAGAACGAAAAGACAGGAGCTACCTACGAACAGTGTCAATACAGCACGAAACCAAAGGATAAATACTACGCCTATGGAAGCCAGAAGTCATACACAACCAAAAACCCAACAGCCGAGCCGAAAGAAGATGACGCCGAGACCGATCAGTACCCGGAAAAGTCAGACATAGTGGAAAAGAAAATCCTTATAAAGAAACAGAGCAAAGTTTTCGGGAGCGATCCAACACCAAACGAAGGTCTAGCAGTCGCAGAATCCAAAAACTCACCCCAGATCGTGGCGGGTGATCTGTTTGGAGAGTATTCCGACAACATAGAAACACTTTCGGAGGAGAACAACCAAAACGACACCAACAACCGCGATTTCACGGAATCTGTCGAGAGGATAGAGCCTAGGGATGGAATCGAAGGTCTCGAAGAGTACCTCTACGACGCAGAAGACAGCGAAAAGAAGGCGACAGAGGATGAGAAAAAGAGTTACAGAACCTACGACGATTACTTTCACGATCTATTTCCGGATTTTTCCAAAGGGAGCGATCCGGTACCTTACAGCGATGAGAAAGAAGAATCTGAATCTGAGACTCATCTCACGTTCGATCCCTTTTCGAATATTCGGAAATTTCACGAAGAAAATTCTGAATATCCCAAAAGACATTCGAGGAACGAGGAGGAAGAGGAGGAGGAAGATGCTGAAGCTTCTCGTCCGGAAGAGATCAGACTGAAAGATAGAGAAAGTCGAATCCCTCCCGATTTCTTTTTACCCTACAATGAGGAAAACCACAAAAAGGATTTGGAAAAGGCTCTGGGAGAGTTTCAAAACAGAGATTGGTCCAACTGCAAGAAAATCGTCAAGAAGAAGCTGACCTGCTACCAATGCGTCGACAAAAACGGAGTCAACAACGAGGAATGCATGTACGTCGAAGCTTCCCAGCCCATAACCAAACACCTAGCCTATCACGAGAGAAAAGAATTGAAACCGAACGTTCCAGAAACCAAAAACAAGACAATCGAACCCGTCAACGAGGAAACCGTTCAACCGGAAAAGGAGAAAACGTTAAAAAGATTTCGCAAGACGAAAAATTCTCAAACGGAATTGATAGATATTTCGGAACCTTCCAGAAACAACACCGAATACCTGGATAGAAATCCTCAAAAAGGAGATTTCGAAGGAGTCGACAAATCCGCCCTGAAAACTTTGGAAACCACACAACAGCCGGAACAACAGGACGAACCGCTCACTTCGAAACCTAAAAGGAAAAAACAGAAAAGACATCCAAAAAAGAGAAATAAGACTATAAGAAACGAGACGACAACGGAAAGGTTTGAAAAAATCCGGAAGCGGAAATATCCGTTAAAGAAATTCACGGAAAACGGTGAGAAACTTCCGGAAAACAACAAAACGGAAGTGGATTCAGTCGGATTACCGGAAACAGAACCGGGGATCGTTTATCTTCCTATTAAACCTACACCCGGTGACACCGGAAATGAGTCTAGTTAGGGAATTAAATTCTTATTAAAGATATTAATTAATAAATTAATTAAATAGATAAGTAGATAAACAAAATAATTTACACTCAAGTTTCCAGTTCACGTGGATTTGGTTTTGTGAGCTTGTCATCCAAAATCCGAAAACTGCTGAGCAGGTATGATCCACGACTCATCATCGTCCAGGGAGATTCCGGGGAAGGTTGGAATCTGTTTTAAAGAGAAATGAAAGTTAGGATTGTTGGTAGTGTTTGTGGAGAATGTTTCCTTCCGGAAACAATGAATTAGGAAATCGCGGATTCGATTAGGGTTGCACAAGCATTTCACAACCGTTTGCAATCGATATCATGCACGACTTCCTGACAAATGGAGGTTAACTGTTAACCGTTGACAAAAAAAAGTGAAGAAAGTGGATTCGAACGGGGAAACGACACTTTTTTTGTTTTAGTTTTAATTATCCTCATTCGCAAATTGTCGCCGCCATGTTTGCTCACTTCACTTAATCTGGTTGCCTTTATAAACTTTTAACAACAAATAACAAAGTGAAATTGAATCTAATCGGTCATGACACATTCCGCTAACTTCCCTTTCCTGTTTTAACCGTTTTCAGTTTCCTTTTTCATGTACTAACAAATATTTTTAAAAATTCTCTCTTTTATTGTTCACCTCATATGCCTTCAATCATATTTTTAGTTTTAAAAAAATCTTAAATTACATCTTCTGCATGACCCAAACGCTAGTGTGACTACAAATATATACTAACACGTTTATCTCTCCATTAAAAACATAATGCATGACTTTTTCTGAGACCTTATCGCACTTTAGAAGCTATAAAGAAAACAATTTGAACTTTCAAAATGGCGCTCGAACCACCGGGTGAAAACAATCAAATAAACATTCCACCATAATTAGCGTTTAAATGTATCAAGGATATAAAAATAAACTTTTTCTCCTCAACAACCGGCTCGATAAAAATGGCAAAATTCTTTTTTTGTTGTTGTTGTTGGTTTGTAAAATAAAACTCTCAAAGAACATAAAAACTAAGTGTCGAATAAATTCAAATTTACGTTCCGGGGGTAAATTGATCGCCATCTTGTTTTTGTCATTTTGGCGACAAATAACAAAAACATAACCGTTCTCCCCTGTTGTGAGACCTTCATGGATTAAAGACCGAACCTAAAATCTGCTTACGCACACACACACCAACTGAACATCATAATCATCGATTTAAATGGACGATTTATTATAAAAATAGATTTGACAAGAGATGAGAAAGAATTATTGCAATTTACACACTGGAAGTCATTTCATTCCATCAGGCTAGCTAGCTTAGCTAGTTTTCCATACTGCAAGGAAAACTGGTTAATTAAATAACTAAATAAATAAAATAAAAAGATTTTTTTATAAATATATTTTTTTATTTGTAATAAATTTGAAAAAATTTTAATTCAGGTCTTATTTCTACCTTTTCTTCTCATGACATTCCCATTAACTTAGGAGATTTCAAATTTCATGACCTGGAGTCATCCTTTGAGGTTCCTTTAGACATAAGGAAGTTTGTTCAACAGCAAACCTCGAAAGAAAATAATTTTTAAAAATCTTTACTTCTGTTTGGTGATATTCATTTAAGCAAATCTATCAAATAAAAGCCTCAAAGTTAATTGAATCAAGTCAGCTGATGAATAAAAAAAATTAATCACAAACCACATTCATATTTTAATTATAACCAAAACAAAAGTGTGATGATGTTATCAAGTGATGTCATCTTACAAACCCCAAAGAGAAAGGTACAGACATACCCATGCAAAGTGACAGTAGCATAACCCAAATACATTACAAACAAGAAACCCATAACAGAATAGATTGGATTTGAATACAGGAATCGAGTAACAGTTAAGAAAGAAACCACATTTAAAAGACAAGTTTATTAATGAAAAACAATTATGTTAAAAAGGGTATACCAGTGTAAAAAAAAAGCTTCTGAAATCTCCTACCAAGTTGTGTTGTTCTCGTGTTAAAATAAAGTTCAACATACAAAAATATTTGGTAAACTGTGATGCATGAAACTCAAACCAGAACCATAACCCAAAATCTCAACAATCAAACTTTTCTCGAAATCAATCAATGAAAATCAATTTGAGAGATAAGGCCATTTTATATTAAAGCTGTTCCCTAAAATTAAAAGAGAAATTAGTCAGATGGTTATAATGATAAGAGTTTAAGGTTACTGGTAGAAGCTACCTTAAAAATATTTTTATTTTCATACTTAATTAATACTTAATTACTTTGTCGACTGAGCTGTCAGACTTTGTTTTTGATTTATGTTACATCATTAAAACAAACTTCAATCACAGAAACAAAATGTGATGTAAATGAAAGGTTTCATGATTTCACTATAAACTGAATACATAAATTTAGTTTTAAAATATCCTTCTGTCGATTCACTTGAGCACAATACAGTTGACAGACTAAATCAGAGCTGTCAACAACCAAAATAAATGGTTTTAACGTTTTATAACAAAAACAAAACAATTTTATGGCAAAAAGAATGTTTAAAAAATATATGTATAATAAATTACATGCTGTAGCTGTTCCTGACTCCATAGGATCCCCCCTCCGAACCGACTATAAGGCACTCTTCGTCACTTCTTAGTAACTTTTTGGCACTTCCACGAAAGGAATTTTCTCTCTGTCTGTTCCGCAAACAAGCCTGGACATCGCTTAAATTAATTTCGATGTCTTTGAATCCGTTGAGCATTATTATTGCTATGACGATTATAAAAAACCCGCATAAGTTACCGATAACGTCGTTCGGGGTTAAACTCTGCCACTCGGCAAACAGTATCGTCGACGCGACTATCACCAAAGTCGTGAAGAAGACATAATAAACCGGCGTCACGATCCCCGTGTTAAACAAGTCCAAAGCTTTATTTAAGTAGTTCATCTGTATGACGATGCAAACTATAACGGAAACCAAAAACAGCCATGTTAACCAATTTTCGGCTTCGTTTTTCTTCCCCGTGATCGTTTCCTTGATGGCAAGTCCTAAGCCCTTGCAAGCCATCACCGTTAAAGACCCGACAGAAGAACAGAGAAGAATGTAGACAGTGACATTGTGATGGCCATACCGTGGACCGAAATAAAAGAATATAGAAAAGAATGTCAGTAAGACGATAAGAAGATAAACCAAGAAAGCAGATTCTTGAAGTTTGTTGAATAAAATTTCCATCGATTCAACTTCTTCTTCCTTTGGTGAGTGTATGACTATTATTGTTGATCCTAATATACATAATATACAGCCTAATTTCCCTAGCAAGTTTAGCTTTTCATGGAGGAATTTGGACGCGAGAACGGCTGACACCAAAACACTGAGTGCTCCAAGTGGAGTGACTAGTGATGCTGGAGCAAATGCATAGGCTGCAAAGTTTGCTACTTCTCCAATGGCCACTGAAATGTGAAAAGAGATAAATCAAAATCAGTTTAGCTTTAATGCCAATTCTCTCCTCAGGTGTTACAGGATGTGAGATGAGGCTCAATCATTGAATCATCACAAAATTAGTCACTTGCTTTGAGTACTCGACAACACAATACAACAGGCCTCACACAATATTCAGCTTTGAAAATATCAACTGCCTACATTGAAGTCAATTTTTTGGAATATTCCATGTCATTCAACAGTTAAAGATAACAAAAATTTTATTTAACAAAGAAACAATAATATTGATCAACTTTTCCAATGACCTTCTTTCATTGCCTTTACCTTCAAAACAAATCAAAACAAAACAATACTCACTCGATAAAAATCCAGCCCACCATATCCATTCCTTTAAGTAGCCAAATCCACCAGCTCCAGCTCTTAAACTACCTGTATTATTGATCTTAATTAAAGCTTTTTTCTTAATAATAAAACTTGAGCCGATAAAAATTGTCGACAAGATGGCAAGTCCAAGTCCAACACAAAAGCCAACTTCATCACTGCTGAGTTGTAGGCAAATGGCCACTATTTGCTTCTGACATATCTTAATTTTTATTATCCCTCAGGAAAAGTTCATTTCATAAAATTTTACAAATACTGAAATTTAAACGAAATGACAAATGCCAATTAATCATCAATCCATTCAATGACTGATTAGGGCTGTGGTTCATGGAAAAATTTTTACTTTTTTTTATAAATTATTTTGTAAACAATTATGAAGAGCACCAACCCAACTCCTACAAATGATATGCTCAATTGGTATAAATCAGTTCTTTTAAATGATAAATGAAATCACCATATTCTCAAAATCATTTCCTTTGCTTTATTTTAAGACCACATTACCTTGTGTGTGAGTCATACGTTTTGTTAATTTATACGAGGACATGGTGCAAGTGTTTAAACATTACCTCACAACCAATAATAATTTTAATTAGCAAAAAAATGTTTAATAATACCTGAATAAAATAGTAAAGCTCGGTAATTTCGATTTCATTCTCCCCGATAATGGTTTCTCTTGGGGTGTAATTTCAACGCTGACAATTTCGAAGCCAAAAAATTTTTTTTCTTAAAATCATGCAAATTATTGATATAACTTACGAAAACGTTGAGCAACTAATAGAATATTACAGAATCATTGTACTTCTTCGACTTTAGGCTTTCTTGTGGAAGTAAATACTGATTAATAGAAATCCAAGACTCAAATATTTTATCAAAAGTCATTTTAATAAAGGCAGTTTGTTATCATTAGGATACAACGTTGGAAAGTAAACAAGTGTCGTGGTTCTAGAATCTCGTTTCTGCCACTGAAATTACGTTAAACTAGAAGAAAAAACACTCTACAAGTAGATAAAGAAGATTTTGTTGATTTTATTCAACCTTTCTCTTTAAAAAAATTGTTAATATAGTGAGTGTACCAAACTATAAATTCTATAGTATTGTGACCTTGAAATATCGACCCTTCTAAGTGGTAAGTGCAATTTTTATAATAATCTCTGGCAGGAGTTTCTTGCAGTATGTTAATAATTTTATTTTTTTACCGTAATAATTATTACTTTTATCGGTATTAATTTATTTATTAGTGAATAATTCATTTAAAGCGGTTTCGCTTCAAGAAAGGTGATTAATTTTATTTTTAGTTGTCGAGTGAAAGCATGGAGTTTAATGATCCCTTGTCAAGTTCACTGATTTATTTGGACTACAATGCGACAACGCCTTTGGCTGATGAAGTGGTGAAAGGAATCAGCAATTCTTTAAATAGAGATTGGGGGAATCCAAGTTCCAATAACCAGTATGGTTGTAAAGCCAAATCAGTCATACAGGAAGCTCGAAATCAAATTGCGAATATGGTTCAGTGTTCTCCAGAGAATGTGATCTTCACATCAGGAGGAACTGAAGCTAATAATATGATTATCAATAGTGCTCTTCATTATTTTGAGAAGTTTAAAAAGGATAATTCATTGGGGAGTGATTTGAAGC
Organism: Columbicola columbae; assembly: GCA_016920875.1. Lineage (NCBI taxonomy): Eukaryota > Metazoa > Arthropoda > Insecta > Psocodea > Philopteridae > Columbicola > Columbicola columbae. The sequence continues at coordinate 2,558,173 of JADMLL010000011.1, read as the reverse complement.
CACATATCATTACTACCAATGTGGAACATGATTCGGTTATTCTTCCAATTAGGAATTTGGAAAAACGAGGTCTTATCACATGCTCGGTGGTTGAGGTAAATTTTTGTATACAGTTTCTTTAATTGTGTTATTGTGATAAAAAAAAATTTCCATGAAGAAGTACAGAATGTGTATCCAAGGTTGTGTGGCTTAAGCCATAGTCATGATGCACCATGATTACAAGATGGTGTAGAAGTATTACTTAAATGACGATGAAATTCACACCTTTCAATTGGGTTATCAATCCCAAAGAATGGTTTATATGGTTGAAAACTATTAAATTATTATTCATACACTATAACAGAATACACCTATTCATTCAGAGACATCATATTTTAAAGATAACAATGGAACGAGTGAATATTATTTGGGATTTACCACAAATGAACAATCAAATATATAGATATCCCTTTCTATGAATGATGACAATTTTTACTTGAAGGATAAAGACTCATAATATCACAGAGAGCCACAATATCCTAATTTTTGAGCTTTTCAAGCATTGGCTGGGAAGACGAAAGCTCTTAATTGTAAGTTATATTCAAACTCAATTATGAAATGAAATTTATCTGTCTTTTTAGGTTAATGCCAATGGCTGTTTAAACATAGAAGATGTGATTTCAGAAATAAAAGATGAAACATGTTTAATAACCATCATGTATGCAAATAATGAAACAGGAGTCATCATGCCCATATTCGATTTGGGAAACAAATTGTCTTTAATCAATTCAAATCGTTCAAGCAAGAATTTAGTCAAAATCCTATTTCATACAGATGCAGCTCAGATAATCGGAAAAGATTTTGTAAATTTCCAAGCTTGTAAGGTTGATTACATGACCATTGTAGGCCATAAATTTTACGGCCCTAGGATAGGTTGTATTTGTGCGAAAACTTCAATTTTCCCCCTCATGTTTGGTGGAGGACAAGAAAATGGAATCCGACCAGGGACAGAGAACACTCCGATGATAGTCGGACTGGGAATCGCGGCGGATTTAGTCAACGATAACTTGATTAATTATCGTGAACACATGCTCATGTGCAGGAACAAACTCGAAACGGCCTTACGGAAGCTTTTGGAAACGAGATCGTCGTGAACTGTAAAGAAAGCCCTAGGCTACCGAACACGTTAAATATTTCTTTTAAGGAATCAGGTTTGGAGGGCTCGTTAATCCTGAGTCGTTGTAACAGTTTGATTGCGAGTGTGGGTGCCGCCTGTCACGGCGGAAATTGCTCTCAAGTTCTGGTCAATTCTGGAGTTCCCTTAGAACTAGCCAAAAACGCGATCAGATTGAGTTTGGGGAGAACCACAACCTATGAAGAAATTTCTCAAGCTGTGTCTGATCTCAAATTAGCTGTTGATAAGCTAAAAACGAGATGACAGCGTTAAATCAAACGTAGTCAAGTTGAGGTACTTAGAAATAATATTTTTATAGACTATAGAAGAACAAAAGGTGCCAAAGGGAGACAAAGGAAAAAACAAAAAGTTAAAATCAAAGTGGTCCTTAGTAAACATTTTCCGAATTATATTAATATATATTTATTATAATTAATACTCAAAACGCACAGTAGTTAGACTTTTATGTATTTATAGCTAATAAAATTTGTTTGATCGATATTTTCATTGACGTGACTTTTAATTAATTCATTCCATTACAAATTCTTTTTTCTTTACTTCCTGAAAGTGTACTCTTATATTTTATTTATTATTTAAGTTCTTTACGTGGGAGGGGTTGTAAATGGTTTTGGAGTAGTCTCTGTTGCGATTTGGTCTTTTGTGGTTGTATCAACTTAGTTAGGTATTGTAATCAGCCGTCAGTTAGTGCATCCTTGATTGGATTGTAGTCGTTGTCGACTCGTATTTCATCTTTCATAAATATTGCACACTATTGTCAAGGATTTCTTTGATAAATTTTTGCCTAGACTTGACCTCTAAAGTGTCGCTAACATTTGCTAGTGGATTATTTTAAAAAATACTGCACATTTTTGTAAAAAGATCGTTTCAGAAGTAATGCACACTATCATAAAGATTTCATTTCAAAAGTAATGCATAAATTCGTGAAGAACCTATCTCACAAATAATGCCACTATCGCTAAATATTCACACTTAATGAATAGCGCACACTTTGGGGAAAAAACTAATTTCGCCTTTTGAGGCTCATTTCAAAAGTAATGCACACTTTGAGGAAGATTTAAATTCAAAACTACTGGACCCTTTTCTCAAAAGGTTCATTTCAATAGCAAGGGCACAATTTTGTCTAGAGTTTATTTCAAAAGTACCGCACATGTTCGTCGATAGCTTATTTCAAAAATTCTGCACATTTCCGTCAAGAATTCATTTCAAAAGTATTGCACGATTTATTCAACAGCTCATTCGTAACAGCTTCTCATGCATTTTCAACAGCTCGAGAGTGGGTTACACATTTTCGTCAACAATTCCTTTCGAAAATATTGCACACATTCGTCGATGGCTTATTTCAAAAGTATTGCACATGTTTTTCAAGGATTCATTTCAAACAAAAAAATTTTTTTTACGACAGATGACATGAGACTAATTGTGGTAGGGGGTTCTCCATCTTCATCCTTCGAATTCGTTTTATGTATCCCAACGAGAAAACCTTTTGCTGTCAAACCTCCACGAAATCGCTCCTCCCTACAGGAAAACATGAAATTCAGGTCATTTTTTGTGTTCGACTTTAAAACTATGACAATAACATCAAGAAGAGAGGAAGAGGAGGAGGAGGAGGAGGAAGGAGTGTTGCGTGAATAAAATTTCCAAACACTTTACGGGGAGGTAGAAACTGAAGGATGAGGAGGAGGGCCGGGAAAAATTGTGACTTAGTTCTGGAAAAGCCATTTCCATCGATTTTAAAAATAAAAAAAAATTTCTTTAATAGGTTGCCATGACTTCTTAGACACAAGGGGAGGGTTAGGGGTGGAGGGGTGGAAAGAGGGAATAATTTTATATAATATTTTATTGATTGCCTCGGGCTGGTATTAAACAATTTTTAAGTAGGCCCCGAGTTTTTAATTTAACGTAATTTCCTTTTGATCTCATAATCTTTTGGTGTTTTTCTTTTTTTTTATTTATTTATTTTAGAAAAACAGGATTTGGAGAATTTTTTTTCTTACTTCTTCTTCCTCCTAATTTATATTTAGCTAATTTATGTAACGTATTCGTAATTTAAATTTTTATTCTCGTCGTTATTTATGTACTATAATGTTTTTTTGAAAGATTTGGAGCCTTGAATTTTTGCTCGCTTTGGCGAGGTTCTTGATGAGTTTCACATTTTTCTCATTTTTATTTATTTTTATTTTTTTTCTCCCTCTTTCTCAATTTTTTAATAATTTATTAATTTTTTCTAGTCAATTGAAGTCTTAATGTTTTATGTCGCGAAGATTCTTGATTTTTATAACCGTCCTGGAAGAATTTCGTTCTTTGGTTTAATTAAATTTGTTTTAGAAGTCGTTCTTTGCTACGGGTTATCATACCTCGGGGCCCTAATTCTAGGACGAGGGGAAGTGGGGGTTTGTGAGTGATGTTAACTTCCCAACCTATGAGGGGTAGATGGGTGATCGTGAATGGTTTTGTTGGTATACTCAATGTCGAGTTGATTGATATACCCAGTTGATATATAATAGTCATGGTGGCTAAATCCAACAGAAGCCTATACATCCGGTGAATAGACACCATCGGACTGTTGGAGAAAGAAAACGGACCCACAAAGAGATTAGAGGAACAAGTAAGGACACTACCTTTAGTGTTAGTAATGTATTAGGGCTACTACTACCTCCTACTAGGTCCCCACTACTTATTTATCTAATCTATATATCTATTAATATGATCTAATAGGTATCATCATCATTTTGAACCAACTCAGGGACCTGGGGTTTGGTCTACTACGCCTCTCCATCTCTTCTCATTCAGGTACTACCTTTGGTAAGTTTAGATATCCACGTCGCTAATGTTATGTTGTTGCATTGACCAGTATAGCACTATAAAACAATTTCTGAAACAATAAAGTGGTTAACTGTCAACACGTACGGACTCTGAAAGCTGGGAAAAGTGTGCATTACTTATGAAAGAACTAGAACTTCCTCTGAACCCATTTCTATTTTTATCTTAAAAACATGCATCACTTTTGAATTAGCTCCTCTCGAGAGAGTTCAGTGCTTTTTAATCAAATACCTTACAATAGTGTGCAATATTTATGAAATAACCTACCGCTATGATTGTCATTGTATATAAAGGAGGACCTTAGAAGAAGTGTGCATCACTTATAAAATTTTCTTCTGGAAGTGTACAGTATTCATGAAAGAATTTGTTTCCACTCACGAAATGAATTATTCACCGAAGTGTGCAGTATTTATGAAACTTCATTGCCTTTAAAGTGTGCCAGATCGAATTCTCCTCGAAAGCGTCCACTGTCATCGTATTATTTATGAGCTGAGATCACACACTAAGAGCGTGCAATATTTTTGAAATGATTCTTCCTTGACTTTGTGCATTACTTTTGAAATGAATCCTTCTTGAAAGTGTGCATAATTTATGTGAATATTAATATTTATACATTTTCATGAATGGTTGCCAGATTTTGGCAGTAAATCCTCCGTGTAAATGTCTAATGTTTTAAATTAAAGCCTTCATGAGCGTGCATGATTTATGAAATAAGCTCTTGATAAGAATGTGCATTACTTTTGGAATGAATCATTCTTGAAAGTGTGCGCTATTTATGAAATTCTCTCTCCGTATGAGTTTGGATTATTTTTTGAACGTGAAAGTTTGCTTCGTTTACGACCAAATTAATTCGTGGAAATGTGCATTACTTATGAAATAAGCATGAGTTATTATTTTATAAGGTAATAGATATTACACATGCAGAAAAAGACTTAGATATTCTGAAACAGTGGCGGACTAAGGCTATAGCGGGTCTTCGACTTGTGCTATGGCTCCGAACGCACCAGAAGCTTTTGAGAACTCAACTAAGAGAGCGGAAATGAAGATGGCTTGGGCACACCCTTCACGGAGGACGGGATCAGATTCCAAAAGTAAGCACTCTACTGGAATCCACGAGAAGAGAAAGACCTAGGAGGAAGCGTACAATCAAAAGGAGCTGGCTGCAGCAGGAGCAAATTGGAATGTAGCAAAGAAACAGCTCTCACAGAGTCCGATGGCGTACCCATGTAGACGCCCTATGTGTCACAGAGGCGGAAAGGATCTATTATATAGGAACGTACCTGGGTTGCCTAAGCCTTAATCCGCCCATGATTGGAAAGGAGTTGTGAAGGAAATAGGAAAGGGATTTGGGGAAATTGTCAAAAGGACGGAAACGAGCCAGATGTGAATTTATGCAAAAGACATTCGCACGAGAGGAAAATCGACCCAGTGATTTTCCCGGGGAAATGGAAAAGAGAAAGAAATTAAAAAGAGAGAAGAGTGGCGTGTCGTGTTTTAAAAAACCGGAAATTCATTTTCCGAGGTCGACTCCACCGAGAGAAAATGACGAATTAAATTTGAAATAAAATATTTTGAAAGTTGCATGACTGAAAAAAATTGAGAGATGACGTCAAATGTTGCGGGTACACGGGAGCCAGGCGGGGTGAATCACAGAATTCCTACGGAGTCCGGAAAATGGCAAAAGAGGCCGAACCACCGAGCACCATCGCCCCATCGCCCCAATTTCCGTTTTCCCTTCTTCCATACGTCAAAGCACATGCGCACACACTCTTCTCCTCCTTTAAACAGTCGACCAAATCCAAGACTCCCTTCCACCAAAGAAGAACAAGAAGAGATGAAGAGGTGACATGAAAGCAGACAAAACGATGAAAACAAACCGGAAGTTGAAAGATTATCCTCAAATACCCTCGACACCGCCTCCGAGTGAGAAGAAGGAGAGAGGGATAGTGCACCTGGAGGAAGAGCTCGAACATGAACGGAAGTACCTGTGAGTACCTACTCGACAATCCTTTTTGGAGTGTTTTCATCGTAGTCGAGAACAGGATTTTTAGGCGCGTTTCGGTGGGATGAAAAGGCGGCAAAAAAATCTCGACGGAAAACATTGAAAATTATGTAAATAATCATACATAAATGAATAAAATAAATTTGCATGTATTTAAGGTTAACCTTTGACCTTGGTCAATGAGTCATGAGTCAACGAAATAAAGATCAACGTTCTCCATTTTCATAATTAATAAATAAGTTAAGTCTACGTGCTTCGTGTTTCATAATTACTTTCCGGCTCATGAATAGTGCACCCCATTTTAAGTGAAAAGTGATGCACTCTTCGAGCAGCAATCAGTTTCATAAATATTGCACACTTTCAACCAATATGCACACTTGCAGCTAGATGTCTTGTATGGGACTTTTCGTCTAGAGTGGTCGAAGTGTACGTGAATTTTTTGTCTGAAAAATGGCGCACTTCAAACAACAATGTATTGCACGCTTTCATCTAGTATCATTTCAAAAGTATTGCACACCAGCAGTCAGATATGTTAAAAGTGATTAACATCTCACAAAATTTTTCGTCAGAAAAATTGTTTGGATTGAGTGATATATCGATGAAATGTATTGGAGCAACAATCCATTTCGTAAATATTGCACACTTTCGTTCAATATTATTTCAAAAGTATTGCACACTTGGACCAGATGTTTGTAACCAATTTGCATTTCATAAATTCTTTCCGCTTGTTAACCACCACCAATCTCCAAGTAAGACTCAGGTGAAGTTTTTACAGGAGCACAGACCAGCGCCTTAGCCCCAGGGTCGGATCAAGAAGTGAGGGTACCTCTACCTGATAGTTAAAGTACTGGTAGTTAAGAAAGAAATAAGGGGGTAGTACATTCATAAAAGAAGGTGGGAAAGAAGGGCTGGGATGGAGGTACTGGTAGTAGAGAAAGGAAAATTGAGGTACGGCTACGGGATGCGTGATAGCAAGTTGTTATGGTTTGTGGGTATTTCATAAATAATGCACAGCTGTAAGAAATATTTATGACGCAAGGGCCCATGTCATAAATCATGCACACTGATACTAGAATTAATTCAAAGAATAATAGACGTTTAGAGGGAAACTTCATTTCAAAAGTAATGCACGTTTTCACGAGTATCACTTTTAAAATCTGGTCAACATTCATGAGGGTATAATTTCATAAATATTGCACACTTAGAACCAGAGAATTTATCTGATGTATTGAGACCCAATTTCATAAATAATGCACTCTTAAGAGAGATTTCATAGACTCAACAGTGTCGGAGAGAAGTCGTTTCAAAAGTATTGCACGTTTTCGTGAAGAATATGTCCTTTAAAAATGGCACGCACTCACGAGGATATAATTTCATAAATATTGCACACTTATACGAGTGAGCAATTTCATAAGTAGTGCACACTCTTGTTAATAAATCATTTCATAAATGTTGCACGCTTTTATGAAAAATTCATTTCGACTTTCAGAAACGGTTTAGCGCTTCCCTCACAAATCGGGCTGGCCAGGGGTTGGTTGGTAGTAGTTTCAGGGTTGACAAAATAAGTTTGCGGTTCGAACAACACCAGATTTGATTCAGTTTAAGGTTATAGTGGTAGTTGTGGGAGGGTCGGAACGCCCACGTTCTTGAACTTTCGAACTCGCGTAATAATAATGATAAAATGCCCTGTCTGAGTCATCGTCATGTTAAACATGACACCAGGCTTGGACTTCCTGGATGGTGGTGGTGGTGGCCACCTTGCATCCTTAACCTCCTCAAACCAGGAAATTGTTTTAGTCGTAACATGACTTCACTAGTTGATTATCTATTCATTGTGTTAATGCCAGATAAAACGGGAAGACATTTTCTTTTTACATTTTTTACAAATAAATATTTAAAGGACATTGGGGAGGAGGTCGGGAAATAGTGGTTGTTCCTTTATCTTCTCGGTACCTGAACCTGGGTTAAAGTCTGGAGGCAAGAGTCCCCATCACTTTCCATTAAATTCCAGATAAATAATATCTGACTAGTAATGAGTATGCACTGTTTGCAAAATGAATTTCAAATCGAACTGTGCACTACTTTTGAAATGATGCAAGTCTCGAAATGATAAATTAATTCTTTCTGAAAGTGTGCGTTTTTTCTTAAGTGAATCTTTAGAGATAGTGTGCAGTATTTTTGAAACGAGTTCTTCCTCAACGCGTGCATCACTTTGGAATGATTCAGTGAGTGTTGAAATGAGAAATGTGTTCCCCAGAAAGTGTGCATTACTTTTGAAATGAATCCCTGTTGAAAGTGTCCATAATTTAGAGACAGAAAGTCACAAGTGTATCACTTTCAAAATCACTTCCTACAAGTGCATTATTTATGAAATAAAGAGGAGAGTATATATGTAACACGAAGCATGTAGACTTGTAGAAGTAGTGAGAACAAACGTCTCAGCAGAAGAGAGTCAGAACTAAACAGTCAGACGGACAGACAAACCAACAAACACACCTTCTTCTCGTTTTCCTTTGCCAACAGCTTCCCAGATCTTATTAGAATTTATGGAACAATTGAATTGAATTCAATTTAATTTAAATTTAAAACTTGAATTGAATACCAATTTAATTTCTTTACAGTGGCGCTCTGTGCATGGAGAACAAAGAACTCGAGAAATCCTGCAGGATTTGGACAAAGAAATCGCTTACATAAAAAGTAATTTCCCGCAGCAAATCGGTGAGTAACTGTTATGGTTACCAACAGGTATGGCTAGGGGCAGGGACAAGGGTTGATTTAGGGGTGAGAGGAACCGGAAGTGGTGGCCTGGCGTCCTTTCAGAAGAAGGATTTTCATTTGCTTTGATTCTTGTGAGTCTATCGTTTTGTTTAAGCCAAATATCACATTGTGTTAGCCATCTTCTGTACATAGACGACTGACAGTCGATTTACTTCCGGTTTCAAGATGACTTCAGTTAATCTACAAGGGACGCAAAAAAATCTTCTGGATTTGTCGTGAGACAAGTCATTTAAACAAGTTTTCCAGGTAGAGGTTTTGCAGAAAACAGGTCGAAACTTGCATAGAACCATGTGGTGACACGATTCCTGGCACCTTTCCATCCTCAAAGGCCTCTCGGTAGTTTTGTTCCTGGTTCGTTTGACTCTCGATAAGTTCTTTAGGTCGCTCTTTAGTCTTACTGAGAATGTGCATCACTTTTGAAGTGAGCTCTTGCTTAAGTTGCGCTCTTTCAATATTTTGAAATGATTTTTTGATGAGAGTGTGCATTAGTTTTGAAACCAACTCTTGAAGAGAGTGTGCAATAGTTCTGAAATGAGCCCTTAAGAAATGTATGCAACACTTGAAACAAGTTCTAGAGGAATATGTGCAATACTTTTGAAATGAGTTCTAAATAGTCTTGTTATCATCCCCGTACCGGACGTCATTGTTACAGCTGGTGATGGAAAGGTTCACGCGAACAACGACTTCTGGCTCAAGTACGAATCCCAGTTGGAAGTCAACCGGAAGCTCGAAAGAGAGAAGAAGCATCTTCTCAACGAGATCAGACAAATCGAAGAACAAGGTTTGATCAACCTGGATTCGCTGAGTCAAACAGAACTCATCCTGTACGTGAAGCAGTTGGAAAGAACTAAAACTGACCTCCTAAGCGATCTCAGATGCAAAGAATGGGGTCTGGATAGACAAGCGAAGGTAGGTCTTAGAGAGAAACAAAAAGAGGACGTAAGGGAGACAGACAACTGTACTCTCTGTTCTTGTAGGACATCCATCACTTGAACGAGATGAAACGGACGTTACAAGCGGAAATACGTCACTACGATAAGGAGTTCGCCATGTTCCGTCACTACAAGAAGACTTCATGTCCTTCAGCCAGCCCGACAGAAAGTCGTCATTCCTCGGTGGTCGAGGACCGGAAGTTAAAATTTTCAAAACAGAAGGACAAGGGGAAGAGCGTCGATGAAGGAGAGGCTGGTGATGATATCCGGAACAGCCTGTCTCAGGAGAACGTGACGGAAACGTCCAAAAGCGAAGTCATGTTCTCCAGTTTGGATGAGTCCAAATTGGAGAGGATGGAATGTGAATCGTCTGCTCCAGGGCCCCGGAGAAGATCGTAAGTTGTTAAACGTGATCTATTGTCGCATGTACCTGTTGTACCTGCATATCTGTTGGTCAGCGAATAACCTTTCTCATTCTTTTAAATAGTAGATACTGTACTAACACCACCATCACCACCACCACTAATACTACTACTTCTTCTAATATTCAAAGCACATGACTCATTTAGAAAGCACAATTTTCCGTCCGTCTGTCTGTCAGTCTGATTGTAGTGTCCTTCATAAGTACTCAGATTGTTACTCATCCCACATTCCAACATCTCTCATACTAATTTCCTTTCACAAATATTGCACACTTTCATGAGAAACCCGTTTCATAAATATTACACACTTTTCTCCACAATTAATTCGTTAGTCCTACTTCAGTTGTTAAGTACAGTACTCACTTCAACTCTCATATCAGCAACACATTTCCTTAAATGACGGACACTTGAAAACAGAGTTCATCTCAAAAGTAATGCACACTATTAGCAAATGATCTCAAGTCATAAATACTGCACACTTTTGAGTAGAAATCATTTTAACATTTCGTTGGCTTTTAAATAGGATTTTCTTCTTTCACGAATAATTCACGTCACAAGTCACTCATGTCAAAAGTATTGCACACTTTCATGAAGAATGCAATTATGAGTGTTACTCACACATATTTCTTCAAGTTAATTTGGGTCTTTCTTTTAAATTATTGTGGATTTATGGTAAGCATCCACTGTTAATTGAATTCTGGGCAATGTCTGTGGGTTTTGAAGTTATGCGAGTGCCCTCATCTGTTCTTGTAGCCTGGTGAGGGTTTTGAGTATCGTCGTAGAGCTTGATTTCCCGTGATTCTTGGCTGTGTAGGTGACTTTTTCTTCTTCGTCTCTTGGTAGGTCAGATGGACACTTAAAACCAGAGCTCATCTCAAAAGTAATGCACTCTACTAGCAAAAGATTTATTGCCATAAATACTGCACACTTTTGAGTATAACCCATTTTAAGCAGTGCACGATTTTCTTCGGAATTAATTTTTTCAATGGTATGCACATCAATTCTCAAATTACCAACTCATTTCAAAAGTAATGCACACTTTCATCAAGTTTTCCTTTCATAAATGATGGACACTTAGTTCAATTAGTATATTTATAGGCGTATTCCTTCTTCTTATTTATTTGAACTGACATACCCTCCTCACTAAATTTCTTAATCGAGTCTATTTTATGAATTGTAAGAAGATGGAACACGTCGTAAGAGAAATATTGGTTGGGGATGTGATGTGGGAGTAAATGTTGTTGGGAGACGATAAACAGTGTTTCTGTACCATACATTTAGTTTGTTATAGTTGTATATGAAAGATGTTGGAGGAAAGAAGTCGGTCAGGGTGGCGGTAAAGACGATCGAGGCCTTAGGGTTCGTTATCTCCAACCCACCCCGTGTTGTTTATGGTTTTATCTTTCCACCTTGTGTCCCCTCGCCTGTCACAAACTGTCTTTCTCAAGGTTCAACTCCAACCTGAACATGGACTTAACATTAAATAAGGTTTAATTGACCGATAAATACGAAAAGTGAGGCTACTTAACCCATCTCAAGGTGGACAAATACCGCAGTTGATTAATGTCGCGAACTAATCCCGGTTATTTGTCTAAACCTAGATTAAAGATAGTCAACCTTTGAATTTATAATCGTCATTTAAGGTACGTGTGAGTGACCGTTTGAAAGGAAGCCAAATGACAGTGAAGAATTCGGGGAAAGTCGACTCGAACACCGGGCCAACACGGCGACTACCTGTCTTGTCCCCGCTATACCCCCTCCCAGTCCCCATTCACCAGTTCCTCCCAGTTATGACAGTTCGATTCTTATGTGACACAGGTTGAAAGGAGTCACGAGCGAGAGGAAGAGAAACGGAGAGATTAAAAAAAGGACCTGTGAAGAAGACGGTATCCATCGCATCTCTACCGGAAGTGAGTAAGACGAAAAGCAAGACGCCATCCCCGAGAATCGTGAGCAAGACGAAACGGTCGAAAACGGAGAGCAAGGTTGGTAACGAATCACCCAAAGCAGTGACCGGAAGTCAGAGCACAAACAAACCCATCAAAATAATTGTTACTTACGAAACTCAAACGACGAAGACGACGACGACAGAGAAGAAAGTCGAGGAAGAGAGCCAGAGAACGGAGAAAGTGAAAAAGTCTGACGAGGAGGACAAGGCAGAAAGCTTTCGGTCTCTCGAAGAAGTCTATGAAGACGATTTCGAAGACAGCGATTTAGACAAGTATGAAGACAAAACGATCGGATTCCTGACCACGAGAGTATAAATATATGCTATACATGGCGCACTTATAAAATTATACGTTATAGTGAGAGTAGGAGCTATAGAACAATAAATAGGAATTCAAAATGGCGGAAACGGAAATGATTTTTGGGTTTGGTTTTCCGTGGATCACACCCTCGCACGGTTTAGTTAATTTCTACTAGTAGTGAGTTATACTAAATATATATTCTTATATTATAGTTTTTGGGAGTTGTTTATATTGTTATACAACAACCTTGAGGGAAGGTTTTGGGGTTGTGATTGCTGTAACTTGAGTTAAAGTTGGTCATTTCCTGTAGGTTTTGGGTCACGTGGGTCGTTCCTCAATCTGGTACAGCTCGTGTTGGTGTTTTCTTCTGAGATTATATTATAATAATATATTTCCTCTCTCTCTCTCTTTTCCTTTATTTCTCTTTTCTGCCCATCATCCTTTCCTTTTTCTTCTCTGTCTGTCTCTCTCTTTATGTCTCTATTTCTGTTTCTTTGTCTCTGTTTTATTTTTCCCTTCTCTTTCCCTTTTCTCTTTCTTCTGTCTCTCTACTTCTTCCTTCTTCATTTCTCTCTCTCTATTTCAATCTTTCTTTCCTTCCTTATTCTTCTTTCTCTGTCTTCCTTTCGTTCTTTGTCAGTTTCTCTCTTCCCTTTTTCTTTTTTTTCTCCTCTCTCTTTCTCTCCTTTTATTTCGGTTTTTCTGTCTGCCTCTTTTTCCTTTATTCTCTTTCTTTTGTCTATCTTTGTTTTCCTTCCTTCCTTTTCCCCTTGTCTTTTTTGCCTTTCAATACTTCTTTCTTTTCTCCTTCTGTATGAGTCTTTCTTCCCCCACCTTTCTCTCTCTGTTTCTTTCTGTCTCGTGTCTTTTTTTCTTCCTTCATCTCTCTCTTCCTTTCTTTACCTCTATTATTTTCTTTTCCTCTTACTCTTCCCTTTCTTTCCTTCTTCTGTTCTTCTTCAGCTCGAAGGATACTTCACATCTATTTGGTGTTACCCTTGCACCTTTGACAATTATATGCCTGAATAGGATGGATTATCTCTTAGCTGCTTTTCTGGAAGTTGTTACAAATCTGATGTATAAGTTGGCTATGAATCAAATTGGCTCAGTTCGCTTATTAAGACCTTCACTGACAATAGGGTAGGTAGACAAATGAAAGATTAGGACGTCTTCCGATAGGTCGAAAGGATTTCATGAAAGTAGATAACACCACCGACGCTCATCCGTCATTTTCTCTTAATCACATCATCTCCTTTTGTTTGTCGTCTTTTCTCTTTCGCATATCCGGTTCGTGTATGTCAACTCATATTCAGCAACCGAACTGACTTATACTCTCTCCCTCCCCCTTCCCTCCGTTTATCCTCCATCCCTAAATCGCATTACTCGGGTTTTTCTTTTTCAATTTCCAAGACAACAAAAAAGGATTTGCGCTAATCCTCGGATTAAAAAAATCATTATAGTTAGACAGCAGACAGACAAAGTTTGAAAAGGCCATTTAAGACAAAATGGCCGTCGCATGATTGGCTCCCTTTTTTACGGCCCAATAACCACGTGACTTAAGTAAGTGATTAATATTTTTTTATTTATTTATTACGTCGAGATGGTTGTGTGAGTGTGTCCGTCCGCCTGTCCGTCTGTGTGAACTCTGGTGGATTTAGTCTTTTTTTTGTCTTTTAGAGAAATGACTGCTAATCCTCGTTCAGGTGCTGAGCTCAGGTCGGCGGCCCAACGGCCCAACGACCCATGCATGGGAACATTTTTTCTTCCATTCCATAAACGATCTGGTTCATTCAGTCATTCGGCGACTGAATTTATTATCTCCGGCTAACGATCACCAGGCTTTTGTCTGTAGATTTCTTCTTTTTTTTATCTTCTTATTTAATCCTAATCGCGAGTGGTGGTTGGCCAACCTAATATTTCATGAGATTTTTATCATTTTTACGCGATTCAGGTTGCCAGCCCTGGTTCATGATGGCCAACATTTAACCGTTTTCCCTTTCACGCCTTTTTGTCAGACATTCATGTCTTTAATCCCGAAAAATGTTTTTGTCTCTCTCTCTCTCTTTTCTTCTTCTTCTTTTCTGACTGTTTTCCATTTCCATGTCTTCTTGTTGGTAATTAATTCAATTTGTCATAATTTTTTTAGGCGCGATTATTTTTTAGAACGGCTCAACGATATTAATTCCGTTTGAGAGATTTGAAGTGAAAGAAGTAGTTGAGTACCTGTTTGGAGTGATTCTTTTGAAATGAGTTCCTCGAGAGCAAGGATAACATAGGTGGAAGTGTGGAGTCTAGATAGGTTGGGTGGAAATGACTTGTGGAAAGGTTGACGGTGATTCTGGCTGGGTTTCGGAGTTTTGGTCATAAGGCTGTCAAAGATGTCTCTAATTGACTTAACTGACTTAACTGTCTTTATGTAGAAGAAGTCGTCTATAACGAAGAGTTTGTAGGTTTTGAGGGTGGTAGATAGGAAATTAGCCAGTGGTTGAGGGATGGTGTTGTGGATTCAGTTGGAAGGGTTGAAAAGAGAGTGGGAATGGAAAAATGAGAAAGAGAGGAATGGGAGTGCTGTGGAATATTAAAGATGTTGAGAAGTAAGAAGAGAAGTGACATAATTGATAAAGAAAGGTAGTAAAGGGGTAGAAGAGTGAAGCTGAAACCGTAGTTTGGGGTCTAAGGGTTTGTGTCTTTTACTCTCTCTCTCACTTTTCTTCTTTCTTTTCTTTTATATTTGCTTCTTTTCTTCTGTCTATCTCCTCCTCGCTTCTTCTGTTTTTTTCTGTTTGCTTTCTTCCTCTTCTTCCTTTGCCTTGTCTTCCTTTTTCTTTCCCTTATCATTGTTTCTCCATTCATCCAGTGTCTATCCTTGTTCTTTCTCTCTCTCTTCTTCTTGTTTTTGTCTTTCTCTTCTCTGTTCCTTCTTTCTCATCTCTCCTCACTTTTTCGGTTTTAATCATTCAATTTCTTTCTTCTCCCCTTCTTCGGCACTATCTCTCTCTTTTATTTCTTCTTTCTTCTTGCACGCTCTTCTCCTTCCACTCCTGTTCAAGTCAGAGGATTCCTTCCCTTCGTTTAGCTGTATCCTTGATTATGGTTGCGTCCTAAATTATTGCTTCATAAGTTCTAGTTCTTCCTCTCTCTTCTTCTTCCTTTTTCTCTTTCTCCTTTTCTGTCTCTCCTTCTCTTTCCTTTTTCTTTTCTTCTTTTCTTTTCTTCTTCTCTCTCTTTTATCGCCTCATAAGTTCTCGTTCTTTCTCTATCTCTTCCTCTCCTTCGACACACTGGTCGTTTTGACTTCCACACAGGATGGACACAGCGGAAACCTTCTTCAACTATCCTTTTCCTCTTCTTCTCAACTTCTTCCTTCTCTTGTTGTCCCGTCACACTTTATGCGGTGCTGAATGAGTTGCTTTATGTCTTTCCTCCTCCGATTTCTCTTATGAATTGGGTAAAAGATCCAGTTGGTCTTGATGTCTCTAGGTTCACACAAGCCAGATGTTCGTGGAAGAAGAATCTTCTGTGTCGTTGCGTATAACATCTGTTATCTTTTGGGTCATTATTCGGACGTGTCTATTAAGTTATTATCGGATACTTCCCAGTTGACCGGTGTTCCTTAATTAAAAATTTAATTAACATAACGTCATTTATACGTTTTATAAATCTATATGCAAAGGGTTTATGCTAATAGACAACCGCCGGAAATGGTCAAACTCGTGACACGAATCTATTTCAGACAAACTTCCTAAACTCATAAATAGACATCGACCTGGAAATCTGAGGCTTGTCTGTTTCTCTGTCTAGGTCTGGAGCGTTCCTAACCAATAACTGAACGCTTGTGTTCCTCTAATAAATTTTGTTCTTGTTTTTTCAAAAATTATGCACACTATCCATCAGAATTCGTTTTTATGAATAGTGCACGCATCTATTAACAGTTTATACTTTGAGCTGAAAATCTTTCAGAAGTAATGTGTAATACTAGGAAAATTCATTTCATAAATAATGCACAATATTTCGAGGAACCTATCCTCAAACACATCACTTATATTCAGATTTCATACAGTAAAGTACATCAATAAGTCTGTCTGTCAGTCTGTCTGTTTGGGGTGTCTCTCAGTAATAATCAGATTGCATCTACACCTACATCTCTAACCTGATTTCTTTAAATATTGCACACTTTCGAGAAATCAATTCATAAATATTGCACAGCTTCTACTTACAAAAATCACACTTTTGATCCAAGCGTTTTTCAAAAATAATGCACTAGTATCAAGATGTCATAAATTCTGCACACCTCTCACGAGTAACCCGTTTCATAAATATTGCACACTTTTCTCCAGAATTAATTCGTTTGTCGCACTTCAATTGTTAAGTATTCACTTCAACTCTCAAATCAACAACTCATTTCGTAAATGATGGACAATTAGAACCAAAGTTCATTTCAAAAGTAATGCACACTATTAGCAAATGATCTCATGTCATAAATACTGCATACTTTTGAGTAGAAATCATTTTAACATTTCATTGGATTTTAAATAGGATGTTCTTTTTCCACGAAGAATTCACGTCACATGTTACTCATGTCAAAAGTATTGCACACTTTCATGAAGAATGCAATTATGAGTGTTACACATATTTCTTCAAGTTAACTTGGGTCTTTCTTCCAAATTATTGTGGATTTATGGTTAGCATTCACTGTTAATTGAATTCTGGGCAAAGTCTATGGGTTTTGAAGTTATGCGAGTGCCCTCTTCTATTCTTGTAGTCTGGTAAGGGTTTTAGAGTATCGTCGTAGAGCTTGATTTCCCGAGATTCTTGGCTGTGTGTATGACTTTTTCATCTTTGTCTCCTGGTAGGTCTGTCTTTCTTCTTCGTATGCAGTTGTCCTTGGTCATTTTCCTTAGAAGTTGTCGTGTGTGGTCGGTTGTGTCCTCTTCTTAACTGTAGTAGCTTACACATCTTCTGATGCAGGACTGCATCATGATAAATACTGCGCACTTCCTCTAATGATACGTTTCATAAATATTGCACAAATTCAGCTCTGATTCGTTTCATAAGTCCTTTACATTTGCACCATAGATTCATCTCATAAATGCTGCACACATTAACTGAAAAACCCAGACCAAAGTCAAAATCAAAATTTAAAATCAAGCCGAAATCAAAATGGCGACTATTCCATTCACCTAATCAAAGCCATCTTAACCTTGACGATGAGGATAAAAACTTTTTGTTCGTCCCTGAAAGAGGATTAAAAGAAAATTTGAAGCGATCAATCAAGGGAAGACTTTATCGATTCAAACTCTCCGATGACAAAGAGAGATTCTTGTCCCTTTTAATGGAATTAAAAACCCGGATTAAGTACATAAATAAATAAATAAATACATAAATAAAAAGAAAAAGTTTTTATTGACTGAAATTTGGATAAACACTGCTGGTCCCTACTTTCCAGGTAAAAAAGTCCAAAGCTGTCAAATTGAAGGCCGTCCATGTTGAAAAGGCGGGGAGTAGAGCGGAAGGAGAAGACGCGATCGACACGGAGGTACAGAGACACTCTGGGGATACCAAGGTGCTCACATTTGAACCTGAACGTGGAAAACAGTTCGTCATTACTGTTAGGATTGTCGTGAGGATATTGTCTAATGACCCGAAGTCTTTTACTGTTGACACGGAGGAAACTACCATCCTTCCGTTATAGTCTGGAAGGCTAGAGACTACCCATCTCGCTCTCTCGGTCACTCACTTCCGGTTGTTGTTTGTTGCTGTTGTATCATCTCTGTTTCTTTCATTAATAAATTTTTATTTCTCTGTTTCGCTTAACAAAGTTTTTTCGCTTCGGTGAAGTTGGTACCGATGTCTTCGGCTTTCCTACTTCCTGCTTTTGTATTTCCTCAATGGCGAAATCTACTTCCGGTGTTTAACAAAGAGATGTCTTCTTCTTCTGCTGACTCTCCCCACAGTCACATCCACAAGCTACTTCTCTTGTTGAATGTAGTTTTCGTTTTCTGTAAACGCCAACCAATGGATTTGGTTCATTAACCGGAAATACTTTCCGGAAGCCGATTTCCCAAACCAAAATTCAGGTATTTCCACTTCAGTTTGGAGTATCTTTGGTCGCTAATTAGAATCTCTTCTTTCATAAATGCTGCACACTTCTGGTAATTATTCAGTTTATAAATTTTACAAACTCGTAGTTGTGACTCATTTCATTAATATTGCAAACGCTTTTGGCATTGACCTGTTTCATAAATTTTGCACAGTTGCTCTAACGATTTATTTCATAAGTATTGCTCAGTTTTACCATTGATTCATCTCATAAATACTGCACACTTTCGCCACTGATCTGCTTCATAAATATTGCACACTTTCATAATTGATTCGTTTCATAAGTATTGCACATTTATTTGTAGCCTATATTTATAGTTACACCTCTCAGTTGCAATTCTGCAGCTGCTGCTAGAAACTATGTGAGCGTTGTAAGAAGATATTCTCACAGCTTTTTAAGAACTGTTTAGTATAAGTCATATTATGTGTCTGAAATTGAACGGGTTGGTAGCAAATTGTAAGAAGACGTGTCGCTGCTTTATAACAGCATTGTTTGTACGTTTAACTTGGGGATAATTACCGAAAGGAGACTTTCTAGGTTCAGACAGGGAAACAGTACTCTTTCTCTGGTGTTAGGGAAACGTGTGAGTGAAAGCTTGATCGAAGTGCTGGAGTTAGGTCCTCACAATAACGCACACACACACTACTGATCTTTCTTCTTGGTTATGTAACCTGTTGAATAATTAAGAATTCCTCAGGTTTCTTTTTGGAATCTAAATGAAGAAGGGAGCGGTGGCACCCTCCCAGGCCTGGGACTGGCAAACTGCCCTTAGAAACGAGAACGAGACACTCGGATTCAAGGGCGGCCACTTCTTCATCACTCTATTAAAGGCCACCAAATCCAAATTTATTCAAATTTATTTGACTAATTACAATTAATTAATTTATAAGCTGAGACACCTTATCCTCGAGTTAGAACATCACACACACAAAGGCTCAACCAAAACCTTCCACGATCCTCCTCTCTTAACACAAAAGGAACAGGAACTGTTCACCCTTGGCACTCGAGAGGTGACTCTCACTCACCATTTGGTTTGATACTCGAATCCAATGCGCGAACATGATTGTCCTTGTTTTGTTTCTTCGAGGTGGGTTCCAAAAGTCTTTTATATACAATCTTATAATGATTATAGTATATTTTTATTTGTTAGAAATATATTGAGGTAGGAGTTACAGATTTTCTTCTCTGAAATTAGTCAAACATTCAATAGTTACCGGACTCCATTTTTGGTATTTTTGCAACGTAAAAAGTAGTGCGAATGGAATAAATTGGTTTTCATAAATATTGCACACTTTAGTACGCACTTCGTTTCAAAAATATTGCACGAGTTTACTCAAAATTTCTTTCATAAATGTGCACATGGTTTCAATAGTTGCATTTGGTTTCAAGAATATTTGCACAATTTTACGCGAACTTTGTTTCATAAGTACTGCACAGTTTAACACGCACTTTGTTTCAAAAATATTGCACAATTTTACCCAAGCTTCCTCCATAAATGTTGCACACTTTAATAGGCATTTGGTTTCATAAATACTGCACACTTTTGCAAGGAATCGGTTTCAAAAATGTACGATCTTCCTTTTATAAATGCTCCACACTTCGGCACACATTTCGTTTCAGAAATATTGCACACTCCTCCAAGGAATTTATTCCAAAGATATTGCATGCTTTCATCAAATTCATTTTACAAATATTGCAAGAAACCTCTTTCAAAAATATTGCACAATTTGCAAACTCCTTTTAATAAATTTTGCACACGCACTTGGTTTCATAAGTACTGCACACTTTAATAGGTACTTTTACTTTAAAATATTGCACACATACATCAAAGTTTATTTTTAAATATTATTCAGATGCAGTTGGTTTCAAACTATTGCACAGTCTTACAAATTCGTTAAATACAGCACTCGAATCCCCTCGTTTTGAACTAATAAGGCTTCGAGTTCACAGGGTCCACTCCCCAACGACGAGTAGCCTCTATGTCAAACCCTTTGGCCACATTTCTCAGGTATACGAGGAAGCCTAAGTTCGAACCTAAACTAGGTTTTCATTATTCTCAAGCGGAACGATCAAATTCCTCGAGAAGTCATTAGAGGTCACAGAAAGGTGATTTGAGCCATTTTGGAAATTGTTAGTTGTCACGCATGTCATTTGGACGTTGCGAAAATATTTTTAAAAGTAAAAATTTTCTCCAGTTTTGGAGGAGGAGAGCTCGAGAAGAAGAAGAAGATGGGTTGAGGAGTGACTCGTGAAAGAGGAGAGAAGATGAAGAAGGTGGCATTTGAATATTTAAGTAATGACAAAGGTTTAGACTGTATCGTGGCTCTGTTTTAATATGACATTCTTCAGGTGAGCATTAAGGTAAACTGGATTCAGGCACAGCCATTTTCATTTCGACTGCGACTCTACATCAAGCTGTTTTTATTTATTTATTTATTTTTATATTCTACTCTTGGTTTGTCTTCTGAAATGGTTCGATGGATGAAAACCAAGACAAAGTGAAATTTCGTTTCATTATTTTCCAGTTTTCAACATGGCTGCTTTTGACTTCTGTTTGCCTGTCAGCACGTGAAGTAGTCCGGTGGTTGGTTTTGCACTTTCTGTTGGGTTTGTTGGGTTAGTTCTTCATCTCTGGTCGGCTGTTGTGTGGTTTTGACAGCTTTAATTCTTTTGTGTTCTTTAGTGTTTTGGGTGAATACCTCGTGTGGAGAGTCGGTCAAAAGTCTGTTTCACCCTTTGCGAGGAACCAACAAGAGAGTGGGTCTCGATTAGGTGACGACATGTTGGAGGATTCTTGTGCAACTTCTGTTGGGTTTTGTTGTGTCTGTTCTTCTGGCTTAGTTTTTCTCTGTTCTTTTCTTATTTCCTTTTAGTTCTGGGTCAAATATCACTCAAAAATCCATTGCGGAGAGATTATCACCCAACCAAAGCGCGGCAACCGGTCATACTCCCCTCGGTGACCACGTCAAGATACTGTCACATCATCTCGTTTCGACTAGATGTCGATTAGTTCCGCCTTGTAAAACAAGACCCAACGTCTTGAATTCCATCAAGAACTGGAAACGGTTTCCATCGCCACACCAAACACACACAAGAGAGAGTGTGTGTGTCACAAATCAATCGAAACCAGGCAAATGACCAAAACCTACCCCCTTCACACTATACCGCATAAATTAAATCCGTTAATGACCGTTTCAAGTCCGTCTCGGAGCACGTAAAATGATTGCGCGGGGCAGCGGGGGCAAGAGGCAGGTTATTAATCCCTCGTCAGGTGATCGAAGACCATTCAATAAAGCAAAAGGCGGCTCGACCAAGACAAGGGGAACCCGTCGCTGACTAGAAAACAAAAAGGAAAAAAGCGAAGTGCGAAATCGTGCCAGAACATAATCGGAGGTTGTGGTGGTGGTGGAGGAGGGAGGGGTGACCGTCTCAAAATTTAAATGAAAATGGTCGCCAACAATGTGCTATCAAAGGAATGCGCTTACAAACCCGAACATGATATAAGCTTATAAATATTTGTGATGTTTAATTCATAACGAAAGAAAGAAGACAGAAGAAGTAGACGACGACGACGATGACGACGGGAAGGACGCCGAAGAAGAGGAAGAGGAGAAGGCATCGCCAACACATCGGGTAGGTACTCTAATGGCACCAATAAGATTGAAGAAGGTGGGGCCATTTTTTTTCTGTTTCTTTTAACGTCATAATTACCGGTCATACCGTCGAAGAACAATTAAAAATTGTTAACCGGACTTGACTTGGCGGTCTTCGAGGATGTCTTCGACTTCTTCTTTATTGTTTCAATGGTGGAGTCACGGGATTAATTAACAGACTTGCACCGCCTGCTTTTCTCTCTCTCTCTCTCTCTCATTTTCTTTCCTTTCTTTTTTACCTTTTTGCTTTTATTTATTGTTCAGGTACAACGTTTACATATATCAGAGCCTGCCACCGCGTGGTCATGTTAGTCCGGAAAGGAGGTGAGGCCGCGGCTTCGAGGATTTATGCCGACGAGCGGAATTTTCGGGGTCAGGTTAAACGGTGAAAATTGGTTTTCTTGCCGGAGGAGGAAGGGGTGGTGGTAGACAATGAACGGGGGTTGATGAGTGGGTGATCAATATAACCTTTTGGTGTTTAAGTGTGGTAATTCCTCCTCCTCTTCCTATTTCTAGTTTTTACTCGGTTGTACCAGTCTTCTACTTGTCTTCCTCTACTCTTTTACGCCTAAAACCTCAGAAACCTTTAAAAACCTTTTGGAAAGAAAGTCATGAACTCAACGTCAGCCATGTTAGTTATAAATCAGGTTCAAATACCAAGTTACAGAAATGTTTTCTAAGCTTTTAGGTACCTACGAAAAGAAAATCAAAACTGTAAACGGAAAACAAGGAAGACATGATAATCACACATGGCCAAGTGGAAGAAGAAGAAAATGAAGTGACGACAGAGGAAAAGGTGATAAGAAGGTAAGAATAAGAAGGAAGGGAGGAGTAGAATTCATACGACACAATTCTTCTTCCATTTTATCTTTTTCTCTTTTGTCGCTTTCCGTTCTTCTTCTTCTACTTGTAATTATCTCTTCTTTCAGTCTTTTCTTCTTCTTTATCATCCTCCTCTTTCTGCTCTTCTTATTCTTCATCATCATCATCCTTACTCAGCTACATTATTTGGTCTTTAACCATCTTCTCGTGTTTTCTCTTTGTCATTATGGTACGTGAGTTCGAATAAGAAGAAACATAAAGATAATGAGAGAGAGAAAAGAAAGAGATGATAATGATGGCAACAGAAAGGGGTGTAAGAAGAAAAGGAGAGATGGTATGGTGTATACAACATCAACCTTAATAGGGAAAGAAAAGAAAGGAAATTGGGATAAGAAAAGCAAAAGCAGAAGAAGAAAATCGCAGGAAATGTAGGTAAAAAGAAAAGAAAGATGGAGATAGATAATGCAGCTGAGGTAAACAAACACACAAACTCAGATAAGAAGAAGAAATGTAAGGGTGATAAGAGAGAAAGAAGAAAGAGACGATGAGAACAGAAAAGAATGTAGGAAGAAGAGACGTGGTGATGGTATCACTCAAACTACTAAAAAAGAAAAGATAGATAATTACAGATAACGTAGCTGAGAAAAAATGGGAAAGAAAGAACAGGAAAAGGAGATAATGACGCACAAACATCAACAGGGAAAAAAGAAAGAATATTACGACAGAAGAATAAGAAGTTAGAGAAGATGAAGAAGTAAAAGAAGAAAATGGACAGAAATCAAAACTGGAAAAAAAGATGGTAAATGAAAGAAAGAGAATCAAAGGAAGGAGAAGACAACCAAACCAAATAGAAAGATATGAATGAAAGAAGAAATAAAAATTGAGATAAATAGACAGATGATGAGGAAAAAGAGAAGATGGATAAAGGCGGGCAATATAACAGAGTTAAAGATGAAAGAGAAGGAAGACGAGGAGAAGGAGCAGAAAGAGGAAATGAAGACACAAAGTGCAATCAATACAAGATGAAAGTAAAATGACTACAAAAAGAAGAAGATGAAAAGAATAACGATGACAAACAACAAAAAAGAAGAAAGGCAACAAAATAGAAATAAGTAAAAAAGGAAAAGAAGGAGGAGGAAAGGAAGATGATAACACAAAAATGAAGATGAGGGTAAAGGAGAAAGAGAAGATGAATAAAGATAATAAAGAAGAAGAAGGAACAGAAAGAGGAGGCAATTACCCACAAAACCAAGTAGAAGAAGAAGAAACCAAACTCTGTCGGGGTGCAGATGAACCTTTTACAACATAATCCAAACCTCCAGATCTCAAAGGTTTTCAGGTACACAGTAGTGAGTGAGACCTGAAAGAGAGAAAGAAAGATTGTAATTGCGTAAGATGAAACGAGCGCATAAGGTCTCCGGCTATAAAGTTGCAAGAATAATTAAATTAAAATGTAAATGATGGCTGAATCATGTTTTCTGAGGTCCTTCTACTGGTTCACTGGCTTTCGTGGAACCAGGCCCAGAGGCCCAGAGGCCTCTTCATTAAAGACAATATTGGGTTCCGAAGAAGAAGAAGAAACTGTTTGACCATTTCCTCAGGATGGAATCCTTCTTTTTTCTCTTTATACTCCTCTTGAATATTCAAATCCATGTTTAAATAGAATTTCATTTTCGCACCGGATTTCTAATTAACATTCAGCACCGAATTAAGGAAATAACTCTTTTCGGTTTTTATTTTTACCATAAAGCCGACTCCGTTCCGGGAATTCTCACTTGAGAGCTGGCTTGCTTCCATTTTCTTTCTTTTAGGATTAACTGTGTTCATTGTTTCGTCTACCAGGAGACGGACTGATCCACAAGATTGGTGTTATACTCGGTGGTGATTGATAGGAGAAGTCTTGAAAGTGAAGGATACAGTTTAGAAGATTCAGCAAAGTAGAAGAAAAATAAACTAAAAGTCTAAAAGGTATGATGACATCTGTGTTTTGGGAATGTCTTCAGCCGCTACTGGAATGCTGTAGTATGCTTTGACAAGATCTATCATAGAAAAGGAGTTTTTCAAGCAAGATTGCTCCAGAAATCCTGAGGATGAGGTACCGTCAGGAACTGTGGTAGCGTTTAGAGAACGAAAATCCTCACAAGGTCTCCATGATCCGTCTTTCTCAGGCACCATGTGACGATTGGACTGAACCAGCTGCTGCTTGATGGTCAGCAAATCCCTTGTTGCATCATATCCTAGAATACCTGTATGGCTGCTACCAGTCTGTTCGATGTTAGGCTGTGATACACTGCCCTTTCGTCTCAATAATGTGCTAGAGCGAAGCTAACGTCAATGGAGGTGTCAGGATTTTCGAATATCGTTTGACTATTATCCGGAATTAGTAACACGACTGTAGAGCAAACACTGCTGGAATCGTTGGGTAAGGCTTGGGCGATGTATAAAAGACAAGAAAAGTCTGGACAAAATAGTCAGACAATGTGCGTCTGGAATTTTAGACTCCCGAATTTGGGAGAAAGGAGAAGACGAAATAGATCAAACTGAAGATAAAGAGATAGATAGAGAGAATGAGGGAGAGGAAGAATAGATTCAAATTCTGGAATAAGAAAATATAAATCTTTAAATGAACCTGATGAACAATCGAAGCCGACAATAATACTTAAAACTATATAATAATATACAATATAATAATAATATAAAAATATAAAATCATATACAGAATATATAACTATTATATATATAATCATAGATATAACGTAATAAATATTAAAATAATATGTAATATTTGTATATATAGTATATAATATGCAAAATAATATTGTATACATAATAATATTATAAAGTGAATGAAAAATAAATATACAAGTAATATGTTATATTTTATATTATTAGCAGTATAGTAATATTTTTTTATTATTATACTAAGTAAATTAATAATAATAATACTATTTATAATATTAAAACTAATTATTATTATATAATACTCATTAAAACTAATTAAAGACAGAACATCAGAATCGACAATAAAATACATGATGATAGTATAATAGCATAAAAATATATAAGAACAATATATGTTTATATGTAATTATAAAAATATAATGCTAAATGGAGAGGAAAATAATATAAAATTACATAATAATATTACTATGTATCTTAATAATAAAATTGATACAATATATAATAATATTAATAATAATAAAGTGCTGAACAACAATAATCGCAATAACAATTCATAACTGGAGAAATAAGAGAATGACATTCCAGTAAAAGAAGAAGAGACCACAAAAAGAGGAAGGAAGAACGAAGAGAAGTGGCATAGGTAAGACTGAGGGTAGCGATATAGTGGAAAGAAGGATGAAATCTAAGAGAGAAATAGGACAGGAGGACGACAGGAAAATGCAAAGAACTCAAATTCGAAGAAGAAGGAGGTGAAGAAATGAGTACAGTCTAATCAAGAAGAAAGCAACGTGACAGTAAGAAAGAGAAGAGCCAATAGAAGAAGAATTTATAGGACTACGCAAAACGACACAGAAGAGTTACTAACAGTTAGGAGAAGAGTTACAAGCAGAAATAGTCGAAAAACCAAAGAAAACGCCCGCACAAGTCAAGACACGAAAACACGCACGCGACAGGAGAAATTACTCTGGTCAAGGCCTCCTCCTTCTTGGGTGGAGCACTTTCGATTATAATTCGACTGATTGATAGATTGATTGATTGACTGACTTATTCATGGCGAGCTGGAGAAAGTACAAACCACCTCCAACAAAGATAAACCATCTCCAACACTCTACTGGCAAACCATCTAGTCGCCTAACTCGCCAAACCTACCGACTTGACCCCATCACCCATCCGTGACTCATCCACGTGACTAATGACACGACAAAATGTCTTCTACCACGTTTTAAAACCGATTTTAACCTACAAACAACCGAATTTTAGGTCACCCGAATCATGGAGGAAGAAGAAGACGAAATAGATAGACAGAAGATGTGGAAGTAGATGAATGGGATGGAGGAGGGGGGTGATGGACCAAATTCCGGATCTCAAAATTTAAATTTCCATAATGAATAATCGGAAGGAAATTTAAAGAAGGGCAGTAAAACGACTTCCTCAAAACGGCCGACTTTTCTTCTAAAAGATGAGGAGATGAAAAAAATTCATAAACATAACCTCGAGGCTGGAAAGACTTTGGTTCGAAGTCTCCAGTAAATCGGCGATTGGTAAGTTCGAGCTCTTCTGGAGGAGGCGGCCCTCTTAATGCTAATTTTATTCTGCAACGAAAAAGAAAAAAAAATTTTTTTCTTCTCCTTCCGCCATTTTTGTTTTATCATCATCATCATCATCGCCACTTTTCTTTTGGGTTTGTAACTCTCCTGCCCACGTTCCACCGGTTTCCTCATCTTTATGTCAACATTAATTTGTCTTAATTTGCGGTTGCTGGCATTGCGAAATTCCTGTGGGAGCTTTTGGGAGAACTTGCTCCACCGAGATTCCCCCGGAGGCTCGTGCTTTGAGGCGCGTTTCGAAAAGAACTCGAAGAATTTTTTTTTGTTTGGTGTGGTTGTTCTTGTTTTATCTTACATCGTTGAAAGAAATGGAAATCGTGGAACCTGCAAAGCTCTAGGGGAGAACAAAATCGTTTTAACAAGCTTTCAATAACGTCTCTCCAGCCGTGATTCGGAGAAGAGATGTTGTTATCGATAAAATGGAAGAATTGCTGACAGCAGCATGTTCTCTTATACTTCAGAAGATTTATAAGACGGTATTGTAAATCAACAGCGAAGAGCAATTTTTGAGAGTTTAGGCAGAAACAAATCTTGAACAGGGTGCACTGGAGAAACAGTACAAGAAGGCCCGAACTTTGCTAAACTGGAAGAAAGGAAAGAAGAAGGCCGATAGAAACCTCATTAACAGAAATAGAAGATCCTAGAAAAAGCAAAAAAGAAAGCGGAAAATGAGAGAAAAAAGAAGATTGGAAGAAGGAAGAGGCAAAAACAAAGAAGAGGAAGAAGCTTTTGGAGAAGATAATCAAATCCATTGTGAATAAAAGTTTTAAATAAAAGAAGATGATAGACCAACACTAATAGCCTAAACACAGAAGATGAAGAAGTAGATCAATAAAGAGAGAGATGGCGTGAAAGGGAAAGAAAGAAATGAATCAGCATAATGAAAGAGAGAAAAGTGCAAAAGAAACAAAACAAATAAGAGATAGAAACAGATAAATACAGAGAGAGAGGGAGAGAAGAAAACAAGAAGAGACAGACATGTGCTAGAAAGGAACGAAGACAAAAACAACTTCAAAAGCAGAACAGAAATCCAGAACACAACAGAAGCCTCCCCTCACCTTCCATCAGCGTCACCAAACAAGTAACCCATCCAAAACGTCACCAATCAAGCTCAGAAGCCTAAGAACAGACACAAAACCACAGAACAGAAGCCTCCCCTCACCTTCCATCAGCACCCAACTCAACCCAACCCATCCAAAACATCACCAATCAAGCTCAGAAGCCCAAAAACCACAAAACCAATTCACAGCCACTCAACTAAACTGAACCTGAAAAGAAAAACCTGGGAGAACATACCTGCGGACAAGCTTAGCGACGGCACTGAATTTAAATGACATAACTCCGAGGAAATATCGGTTCACCTTGGGCAAAAAAAAAAATTTCAGAAGATTAACAAATCACATTTTTAGACATAAATCAAAAATTATTTTAAGTCTTTTCTGGACTAAGTGGAATTGCAAAAAGACGAGGAAGAAGAGAGGAGAGGAAGAGGAAGAAGGCAGAGGAGGAGGACGAGAAGAAGAAAAGATTCCGGTCCTGTGAGTTTTGTCACTGACTAAACGATCAGGCACTTCCTTTGGTAGCCCAGGCTGCTCATCAGGCGCCCCCCGTTCTGGGAACGAATCTCATATTTTATCTGAGTCAGATAATTTTTTTCTTCATTCTCTTCACCTTAGTGGAGAATTTTATTTTTTTAAGAAATGAACCGAAGCACTGGTTTCATAAATATTGCACACAAGAAGAATATTACAGAAGACTCTGGAAAACGAAGAACGCACGCTCTCTGTAGGAATATTAAAAGTAGAAGAAGACAAAGAAGAATAGCAAAGGCAGGAAAGACGTAGAAGGAAGTACATGAGTAACAGCGGAACGATGGAGAACAAAACCTAAGGAAAGGATGACACAAAAAGACGGAAGAGGACTAAAACAATTCCAGAGAACAGAAACAATGAAAACAAAATCTCAAAAGAGAACAGAAATCTTTCTGTTCCTTCCATCAGCAGGTCTAAGCATGAATTAAAAGGTCTAAGAATGAATCAGAGCTTTTTAGAGCTTTCGAGAGCTTTCTTGTTGAAAATATTCAATAACAAATAACTCACGGAAGGCAGTGTGCAATATTTTTGAAACCAGTTCTTCATAAAAGTGTGCATTACTTCTGAAATGAGCGTTGAAATTCTTCTTGGTGAATAAATTCGCCATAGAAGTGCAATATTTTAGAAATGAAATCTTCAGA
Organism: Columbicola columbae; assembly: GCA_016920875.1. Taxonomy (NCBI): domain Eukaryota; kingdom Metazoa; phylum Arthropoda; class Insecta; order Psocodea; family Philopteridae; genus Columbicola; species Columbicola columbae. Next base: position 2,528,699 of record JADMLL010000011.1, on the reverse strand, counting down.
AAAGTGTGCATTACTTTTGAAATGAGCCATTGAAAGAAATGTGCAGTATTTATGAAATGAGGTGCATTTTTTAAGTGAAGGTCTGTTGTTGTTCACAATGAACTCATTTCTTAAATAGCGCATGCATACCCTTAACGAGCCTTGGTTTCAAAAATACTGCATACTTTTCTTGAGAACTTTATTTTATAAGTAATGAAAGATTTCACCTCATTTCATAAATACTGCACACACTGAAGCATGTCCTTTGTGTCCTGAAGGATTCCACCTTTACTTTGTCCAAGTGTAGTTTTGTAGTGCGCAGCAACTTGATCCATTCCAAGTGTTTCTAATTACACGGTGGAAATGTAGGCTAAATGAAGAACCGTGGACTGTAGTAGATCAGACAGAGAGGGTCAATCCAATTGAAAAAAAGTTTTGTGTCATCCTCGAGTTGTGGTTAAGGGTCATTAAAGGTACCGTAACCCGATAATGAGTTAGAGACGACGTGGACATGTTACAACAACCGCTCCGTGGCTCCGTCGCTCCGTTCCTCAATGGACTCACTCGCTGAAGGACTTTTTGTTCTCCGTCTGTCCGTCCACCCGTCCGTCTGTCGGTCTGTCTTCTCAAATTCTTTACGTCAAGGATTTCCATCTCCTCATTAACCCATTTACATAAATAATGTTCATTGTTCTTCTCCCGGACATTTTTCTTTTATTCATCTGATCGTGAACTGAAGAGCTTTTAAGCTTCTTCTATCTCCTGTCTACTGTTTCCGGTAGTTCTGTGGACTCCTCCATATCCACTAAACTGGATGAAGGTTTCCTTCTTCTTTAAGAAGTGATTGACTACTGATCGTTGGGGTTGTTCTCGTTGTCGTTCATCTTTTGCTCTATCCGAATGCTGTTCCCTTCTACCTTCTACCAACCGTTCGGATAATTTTTGTTCGCCTCCAATGTTCCCACTAATGGTGTGGTAGTTGGTTTGTTCAGTTCTTCCAAAAGCTCTGAAGAACTTTATTGGAGGTGTGTGTGTTTATCGATGATAAGTGAATTGCTGCTTAAGAGTGTGCAATATTTATGAAACCAGATAAAGTGGTTTGCCGCTCAAATATCTCCTTTAAGTGTGCACTACTTCTGAAACGAGTCCTTCGTGGTAGACCAGATTTTACTTTTAAAAATTCATTTCATTCCACCAGTAGTTCACACTTTCTTCACGGTAACTGAGGTGACCTTTCACACAATCTTCATCTCCTCTGAGAATGTCAAAGATGCGACCCGATAGACTGGCAAAAATAGACGAAGATGGAGGGAAGAAAGGCGAAAAGCGGACAAAAGGCCGGATTTGGTTCAAAGAGTCCGCACCGAGTCTCCGTCTCTCTTATGACTGAATAATTTGTTATGTCGATGGAATCAGGTACATAAAAGATGTCATTTAGTCAGGTATAACATTGTCTACCTGCTTCAACCCTCCTGTTAAATGACTTTCTTATCTCGTTGAACCCCCTCCCGGTTGAACGATGACATTTAAAGAATTCTTGTTATTTATTCAAATACCCTCATCCGGGGTAGTTTAACCACATACCCGTCTTCTTCTTCTTCTTCGTCTTCCTCCTCCGTCTCCTTCACCTCTTCTTCTACTCCTCGTTCCTTTTCCTTTATAAACATTCCACAGTGTCGGGATAAGGTTTCATCTTTTTCATTTTGGAAGAACCAAAGAAGATGGTAGATGTATGGTAGATTTCGAAAAGATGATCCACCAAATCTATAGAAGATAGAAACAGAAATCTCAATAGAGAAAGAAGGAAGATGATTAGATATTTGGGATGGAAGAGGTAGGTAGGGTGACTTTAGGATGTGATATGAACCAGAAGATGAGCTGTTAGAACCAAAAGACAAATGATAGATAGAAGGTAGCTGGTTGCTTGGATGGTGATGACGTCGGATGGTTTTTTCGCGTCAAAGGATTTCAGCTTTTTTGGTTTGGTCCATGGAAACGGTTTTGGAGTCGGGGTTACAAAACTGGAAACATGGCCTCGAACGAAGGCAGGAGGAAAAGACGGCTTTTTGAATGATTCTAGAAAAAAGAAGAAAAAAAAATTCTCCAGAACGATTGTAATTAAAAACAAGTGTCTTATGAGAAGATCTCTTGAAAACACGGATTAAGAAATTCAATAAAAGGAGAAGACTGTTGGCTGGTAGTCGGAGTGATAAGGTAAACACGGAGGAAGGTACTTTTCGTAGAGGTACAAACAATTACAAGGCCAGTGACCCGTCAGTTTCATATTAACACAATGTTACTCTCATATCCGCTCGTCCACATTTTCTTTGACATTCCTCCAACAGAGCAGAAACCGAAGGAGTTTCAGCCAGGTCTCTGGCTGGCCGGTTGACGGTTGACCAAATCGAGAGCCTGACGTTGCTTTCGGCTTTTGCTCCATCTTCCCCAGCCTCCTCCTCCTCTTCCACCTTCATCTTGATCTCCTTCTTCTTCTTTTCATCGGCCTTCTTTTTCGCGTTTTCCTGTCATTTTCCGTTTTCTTGCTTTTTCTTTTTACTCCCCGTCAGTCATCCTTCATTCTCTCGCTGTGGGATTACGTCCTCACTTCGGTCCTGTTTTCAGTTTCGGCTTGACTACCGATTCCTGGTGAGAAGGACATCGTTTGATGTTCTATTCTGGTGTGTGATTGTTGCGCCTGAGGTTTCACTTTGTACTGTAGCAGTTTCTTTGGTTGTTTTTCTCACAAAAAGTGTGCAATATTTTTGAAATAACCTATAGAATGGATCTCGCATCAAATAAACTTTTGGAGGTGTGCATTATTTTTGAAACGAGTTCTTCGTAAGAGTGTGCATTACATTTGAAATGAATCCTCCAAGAGAGTGTGCATTATTTATGAAATACGGTCTTCACAGAAGCACTAGGTCATTTTTAGCGAACTGAACTTGTCTTGACAGTGTGCAATAATTTTGGAACGAAAGTGTTTTCTGCATGAAAGTGTGCATTATTTATGAATCGGACTTCTGACTAAAATGATTTGAGCCAAAGCCTCAGACCTGCGAACTTACGGTTGGGTGTCCGAGCCTCCTTCCACATCAAATTATGCCCAAGGCTGTAAAAAGGGTAACCGACACACTTAGAAAGAAGAAGAGATGAGTCCGAAGGGAACCACTCTCACCCAATCGCCTAAATTCCCAGCCCACTCCACAAACCAAGAGACAAATGACAAAAGCAAAACCCAAACCCAAACTCTCTGGACCAACCTAACCTCATCAAAGCACTCAAGACGAAAATAAGATGGAACCGTAACATGAGGGCTCAGACAAAAGGCGGAAGACGAAACAAGAGGATGAGGAAAACATAATCGCTTGATAATTCACATACCGGGTTTTAATTAATAGATAAACAAAACGAAAACCTTTTAGCTAATTAATATATGATATTATATAGTGATTATGTTCATTAAACAAACTATAAGTTGTCCCAAAATGAGTACCGATGATTACTGTAATTTAAAAACTCGATTATTCTCAAACTGAAACCTAATAAGATGGTGCAGGATACGGGACACCGATTCAAAGTCGGTCTTCTTAGATTGAGTGTTGAGCGTATGCCTTATTTCATTTCTAAGATGGACCGTGTTTGGGATGCTGGCTTCGGTGAGAGATGAGTTTTTCTAAGAAACAAGACGCGTTCTTATCTAAATAGTAGGTTGTTTAACACCTTTAAAACTGAAATGGTCTTGTAAAACAGAATTTCTTCGATTCGGTCTTATTTAATTGTGCATATTTCAAAATTATTGAAATTTGGAAGCCCCAACAGGGAGGAGGACATGAAAGGAGGAGGCGGATTGGTGGGTGGCAAGTAGCACAGACTATTAAATGAATAAGTGGGCGGTTTGGATGGACTCCCCCCCTCCCCGGAAACTTTTTATAGGGGCTTGTAACCTTAATCTTTTCGCGATGTTGTTAAAAATTTATTATCCAGATGTAGAGAGCCTACCAAGCTGGTGGTAGTGGTCGTAGTGGCGGTGGTGGTAGAACTTCCTCCTGTCCGGTGACAAATCAAACAGGACCGGATTCCTTTTGGGTGCGTTATGAACGCGACCGCCACGTTTGAATCCATTTAGATAAGATTTGGGTTGTTGTTGTTGCTGGTTGTTGTGGGTACTGGTTGCTTGTTGGTTGTTTTAGGTGGTCTACTTCTTTATTTCTGGGTTAGACGTTTTTTTGTTGGTGTCTTGTTTTTGGTCGTTTGGATGAAGGTTTCCTTCTTAAAGAGGTGATAGGCTACTGTTTGAATTGGTGCGCGGGTTGTTGGTGTTGTTCTCGTCGTCCTTTTATCTTTTGTTTTATCTGTAAATTGTTTCCTTCTACTTTCTACTATCTTCTTTGGATGTTTTGTAGAAAATACCCATCGAGGATAGGGTGGTTGGTTTGTTCGATTCTTCCGAAAACTCTGAAGATCTTTACCGATGGTCGGACTGAGAGTATCTCTTTCAAGAACTCATTTCAGAACTAAATGACTAAAATTTCGTGCAGGATCTATTTCATAAATAATGCACACTATTCTCAAAGATTCACTAATGAAAAAACGCACTCTTTCAGTAAAAATTTAATTTCTCATTTCGAAGCTTGATCATTTCAAAAGTAATGCACACATTCTGGAAGAACTCATTTCGAGACTCATTGAGTCATTTCAGAAGTCATGCACACTATCATGAAGATTTCATTCAAGAAGTTATAGTCATGAGTTCAAAAACTGTACAGATTCTGTAATAATCTGGACTATACACTCAAGACATACCGAATCGTTGCGAATTTGTATTGGAACTAGAAGGCCAGCGTGCGAGTCAACAATGCGACATCAGCAGAAATGGAGATTCGTCGCGGAGACAGGTAAGGGTGTGTACGATGCCCGACACTCTTCAACCTGTTCTCTGAAGCCACCATGTCGGAAGCCCTAAATGAACCCACGCAAGGTGTGATAGTCAACGGAGAGGTCGTATACAACCTACGTTATTCAGACGATACGACCCTCGTAGCTGGATCAGGAGTAGCTAAACGACGTAATCCAAGTAAGCAATTCCTACGGGCTACAAATTTATGGTAGTCAGTAGGAGAGGGATCGAGGCTGACCTACTGATCAACTGGAGACCGATCGACAGAATTGGAACCCAAAAATATCTAGAAAGCTGACTAAATGAGACGTGGGACTTCAGGAGATAAAAGCCCGTACAGAGCAAGCCAGAGGAGTGTTCATTAAAATGAAAAATCTGCTGTGTCACAGGAAACCGTTAACCAGAACACTGGAGAAGAGGATCGAGGCGTTTGAGATGTGGCGCTACTGCCAAACACTCAAGATCTCGTGGACCAACAGAGTCAAGAAGTTTTGCGCCGAATGGGCAAGGAGACGGAAGTTCTCTTTTGTACCAAACGGCTGACTCTTCAACACTTCAGCCACGTGAAATATCGACTCCTTCGACTAATTATAGAGGAAAAATCGAAGAAAAGCGTAGACGTGGCAGAAGAAAACCTCGTAGTTGAAGAATCTGCTCGAGTGGTTTCTCCTGAACTCTGCCTTCTTGTTCTGTTCAGCGAAAAAGATTTGGTGACATCACTCGACGGTTACAGTTTCTCAGTTACTCCATTTTAAATTACAAACAATTCGATTCAACGGAAGAGAGGAAAAATAAAAATCGAAAAACCGGAAATACAATAAAAAATTTAATATTTATTATTATAATTCACAAAATTTACAAAAATTTACAAAATTTGTTTTAGTTTTAATAAAAAATAATAATAATAAAAACAGAATGAGTGTACTCAAGCGTAAAATTAAAAAATTTTTAAGGCGCGCTCTTAAAAAACAAAACCAACAAACCGGAAATCGATTCCAGAAAAAACTGTATAATTGGAATTTAAGAACGCGCCTACAAAGAAAAGCTTCTAGTGTGAGTTTCGGAACGAATTTTATTTATTTTTTTATATTTTTATAAGTTCTACTGGAATTATTATTATAATTGTTGTTAGAGGAGGTGTGAGGAATCTATTTCCGGTTTTGGGTTGTCCATAAATTGAAATTGATCTAAATCGAGGAGACAGGGTCGTCTAGCCTCCGTCTGCTAGACTTCTGTCAGGCGAGAATAGACTTTCGCACTTCTCGATGATCCCGTTCACCCTGGATATCCTCTCGTTGAGGATCTGAATACTCTTCTCCGGGAGACTGGGTAGATAGTCTTTGAAATCAGGCTCGTACTTGTTGAATGTGTTCTGGAGTATGTCGCCTATGTTTCCGTCTTTCTTCAGCCTTTTGATAGCGTTCGCTGTAGAGCGTCGAAAAACGCAGAGAGAATCCAAGAGGGCGGAGTGGTAGGACTCATACTTGTCGAGGAGACGATAGCCGTGGAGGAGACCACTCTCGTTGTCGAGGAATATTAGAAGTTTGTCGCGGATGGTTCTCCAAAGGTTGTGCGTGGGTGAGTCCATCATGGCGAAGTTCCATTGAAGGTTGTAGAGGTTGTTAACTACTCGATCTAGGTTGGCGGTCAGGTAGTCGAAGATGATCATATCCGACCATTGGGCAAGTTCGACGAGGTTCTGCAGGATCTTGGACGTGATTTCGGATGCGTTGTATGAGACGTCGGTCGGATGAAGGCGACGATTCGAATTGCGGAAGTTGAAGGGAATGAAAGCGTTTATTAAATTTGGTATGAATTTGGTGAGAACGACCGGTTTGTCTTCCGTCCACTGGGCGTACATCATCTCCGAGCGAACGGACGACCACTTGGCATCGCGCATTCGTACCAAAGCCAAAGTCGTCGGCACTAAATTTCGAAGACCTAACGTTAGTCCTAAATAATAACTAAAAAGCTCTCCTTGGATCTGATCCGTATTCCTGCGGTACCTGCAACAGGATATGGTACCGTCGGAGAATTTAAGCAACCGATTTTGCATACGACCACAGCCTTCCTTGATTTGAACGACGGAAACGTTACGCGTGAACCTCCGCCACTCCATCACATCTTCTTCCGTATAACCCGTTGGGAGGGCAGCTTCGACCACGTCCCCCCAGTACACACCATTCACAACACTGTTGTTCACTTTGATTCCGGGACTTTGGACTTCGCTCACGGGTCTCGCCTTAGTCGGATGACTTTCCTTGACGAAGGTGACCCTATCGTAGCGTCCGGTGCTACCACTATCACTACTGCCTTCACCACCGCCGCGATCGGGGATCAATCGCATATCGACCGCCATCGCGGACACGTTTCGATTTTGGTTCTTATCAGTCGCTAGCAAAGTAGGTAACATAGTCCCGAGAACAAAACCTAGAACGAAGGCGAGGATGCCTGTGAACAGGCAAACACACCGGAATCTAGTTCGTGATTTTTTCGCTTTGAATATGTTACGGCTAGTTTCGGTCCTGAGTCTTTCTCTTGTAACGCCATTGGAGAAAAAGTTTGGCTGCCATCGTCCGGATTCGACGAGTCGCCTCAACCTATCTAGAGGTTCGTCCGTCGCATCTGCCTGATATGAATTCCTGCTCATGTTTTTCACCTGTCGGATTAGTTTTGGTTACCATCGCCGTCTCTCCATTCAGTCGTGTCTTCTTGATCAGTTCATCGTTCCTGTACCTGAAACAATACCAAACACAAATCAATTCCATCCTTCGTCTTTCCGGTCATCACCGAACAAAGGAAAGCTCGGCCCTGTTAACAACCAAACAACCTGGCAGGCGATAATTAATTCGGTCTGCCGACTTTTACGATGTAAAAACAATCCGTCTCTCTCTCTCTCTCTCACTTTATATTTAAGTAAACAATAATTGGCCGTATACGCCCCTGTTGTCGGGTTTATTGATTTATAAAGAGAGAGAAATGGGAAGGTGTGATCGTTGGGCGGCCCGACTCTTCAAAACATTCAACCGACGATCGAGAGAGAGAAATGAGGCTGACTAGTCGGAACACTGTCAAAACATTCTTGACACAACGCCAAAGAGATACATGACAGAGAAAGTGAAACAGATTTTCATTGTCAGAAGTCAGGTATAGTGAAGGTGATTTATTGAAAAGAGATTAAAACTAAACAAACGATGATTAAACACTTATTGGAAGAGAGAGAGAGAGGAAGACAAAATGTTGACGGAGAAAATGGAAGAAAGTCGACAACTCGAGGACGGAAATGAGGGAAAGAAGTATCGAAAAGGTCAGTGGGCTGGGTTGGGTTGACGAAAGTACAAGAAACAGAAGATGGATTAACCTACTCAAAGATCTTGAAATACGAGAAGACAAAGACGATCATCAACGGAGGAGGAGAGAAACAGAGAGCAGGGGAAAAACAGAAGAAAATGATTTCAGGAAACAATAGATGGCAGCCCTGGCATCAGTTATGGATGACGGAAGAGAGGGTGATTACAACCCTCTACAACTTCCGGTCTTCCTTCAGTGTTTCAGCAAACCCAACCTAACCTAACCCAAACCCATATCGTCACCAGTTCTTTCAGATTAGGCGAATCATCATCGAGGTGCAACATCTCGTATCTTCGCATCTATTGCTGATATCAGAGTTGCCATCTTTCGTTTACAGTTTCTGGTGAATGATGAGAGTAAATAGAAAGGACAGGAAATAGATGAAAAAGCCAAAAGAGGTCATGACATGTTGCCCCTGGATGATGTTGCTGATCTCAGAGAACTGGTGACGAGTTTGGGTTAGGTTGGGTTGGGTTTGCTGAAACACTGAAAGAAGACCGGAAGCTGAAAAGATAGTAATCATCCTCTCTTCCGGTATGTGAAGGTGCACCTCACCGGCAAGAGAGGATGATGGCAGCTTCCGGTCTTCTTTAAGTGTTTCAGCCAAACCCAACCCATCTCAAACCCAAATCTTTGAAATGAAGAGATTCATCAGCACATCATTGAGGTGCAACACGTCATCTCTTCTTGTGGAATTGATTGCTGATGTTAGAGTTGCCATCTTAATCTCAAAGAACTGGAGACGATTTGGGTTTGGGTTTGGGTTAGATTGATTTGCTGAAACACTGAAAGAAGACCGGAAGTTGTAGAGGGTTGTAATCATCCTCTCTTCCAGCATCCATAACTGATGCCAGGACTGCCATCTATCGTTTCCTGAAATCATTTTCTTCCGTCTTTCTCTTCCTCCGTTGATGATGGTCTTGGTCTTCTAGAGTTCCATGATCTCTGATTAGATTAATCTCCTCTTTTTTCATCTATGTCTTATCCTTTCGTCTTTCACCGGAAGCTATAAACCGGAATCTGAACCAACCAAAACCAAAAGAGAGAGAGAGCGGGAGAGAAGACACAGCAACAGAATTTAGGGTAACGATTTGGGTTTGAGGTGGGTTAGGTTGGGTTTGCTGAAACACTGAAAGAAGACCGGAAGTTGTCCCTGGCATCTATTGCTTATGCCAGGGCTGCCATCTATCGTTTCCTAAAGTCATTTTCTTTCGGTTTCTCTTCTCCTCCGTTGATGATGGTCTTGGTCTTCTAGAATTCCATGATCTCTCATAATCTCCTGTTTTTTTCTTCTTTTCTTATCCTTTCGCCATTAACCGAAAACTCCAAACCGGAAGCTAAACCAACCAAAAACCAAAGTAGAGAGAAGAGAGAGTAGAGAGATTAACAGACTTTAGGCGCGATCACCTTTTCAAAAATCCCATTCACGGAATTTCGGAGCTTGGTATCTCTCTCCCTCCTCCTCCTCCTCGATACCTGACAGGTGAAAAAGAGGAAACGAAAGAAAGAAAAGAAGAAGAAAGAAAGAAACATTTTGGAAATGTAAATAGAGATTCTTTTCCTCGATTTGTGCAATCGTTGACCAAATGACAGGAGATTAGGATCAATTTTTCTTCTTTCAGCCAACCCGAAGATAAAAGTTGAAGGCGAAACAAGTCCGAGGACTTAACGGTATCCTCTAGGATTAATCTAATAAAATTTTTCTTTCTTTTCTTCCTACCTCCTCCTCTTCCTCCTCCCCCCTCACCACCACCACCACCACCAACCTCCTCCGTCTTCCTTGCCAACGCTTTCGACCATCTTCTCTCTCAAACAGTCTAATCCTCCTCCTTTCTCTCTCTCTCCCAAAGTTTTTCTTCTATCCTCCTCTGTTTTTGTATACACTTTTCCATTACTCTCCTTGACGTACCTGATAAACAAGTCTTTATTAAACCTGAGAGGAGAGGAGGAGGTGGTGGAAGAGGAGGAGAGACATTCGCATTAATCCATCGTCAACGAGAATTCTTTCAAAGTCACCTCTCGGAACGTGCTCTCTCTCTCTCTCTCTCGTGCACACCTTTGAGCGAGCTTCTGGTTTAATCTTCTTTACAACTTTTTTTATTGCGTCTTGACAAAGTTTTAAATTTCGCGACAACTTTTTTCTTCTTCTTCTTCTTTTGCTCTGGCAAATTTTTTCTTCTAGTTGGATTGTATTAGGACGGGAATGGTGGAGTAGTATCCTTGGGGTCTTCGTGGAATCCGTCGGTAATCGTCAGGTTCAAGGACTATGCTGTCATGAATATTTCTTCTTTTGAGGAGGACGCCCACATCTTTTTCGGGTCTTCGGGTTGTAATCGACCGCGGACACAAATTCCCGATTGGTTCTGTGTATGTTTACACACCCGAATTCCTTTGACCGTCCAACGTACCTCGTTGATTTTGTCTCTCACGTTTGAACCTCCTTCCACACTTTCGAGAGACGATTTTCCTCTCCTCTCATCTCTTTTGTTTGCTTATTTATTTCATTCTCCTCCTCCTGGCTGAAGACAATTTAGAACTACCACCATCCACCCCCACAGACACAGAAGGTAGGGAAGAAAGCCAAACACTAACAAGCTTTCTGAGATTGTAAGGAATTCAGAGGTGTGCATTACTTATGAAATGAAATTCCCAGTACACTTTCTTAAAAAAAGGTTCGTCTTAAAATGTTCAGTGCTGTCAGAAGTGTGCGTTATTTCTGAAAAGTGCTGTTACACTTTTAAGACAAACTCAGTTTGTGAATTACTTTTGAAATTAACTTTTGAGGAAAGTGTGCATCATTTATGACATGAAGTCTTCATGGTGATGTGCATTACTTCTGAATGATCAATGAATGTTTAAGTGACAAACGAGTACGCCATGGAAGTGTGCATTACTTTTGAAATAATTCAATGAGTATCGAAGTGAGAAATTATTCCTTTTTGAAGTGCATCTTTAAGGATAGTGTGCATCATTTTTGAAATAGTTCCTTCACGAATGTGTGCATTACTATTGAGGAAAGTGTGCAATAATTATGAAATAAGGAGCATTTTAAAAGAATCGAAACGAATCTTTGGGGAAAGTGTGCGGTATTTTAAAAATAAATTCTTCACAAGAGTGTGCATTACTTTTGAAACGAGACCTTAAGAAAAGTGTGCCGTATTTATGGATGCATAGCATTTTCGAAGAATCGAATTCGTCTTAAAAATGTACATTACTTATGAGATACACCTCTCTCTAAAATGTGCACTCTTGTTAAAAGTGTGCATTAATTCGAAAATCGTCAGTTTTCAGAATCAGTAGCAAAAGATGCGAAAGGGATCCATTTTGGTCTTGGACTCATCTCCAAATGATTGGTTCCAATCGAACAGAAGGCGTAGTGTAGTGTCCCACGTTCTGGCTACAAACCAGATGATAAATATCAGAAAGGAAGTCATCGAGTCTGGGGGTCCTTACAAAACCGGTACTCAAGGGTCAGAGGATCGGACTACGTTACTATGGGTTCGGCTGATGCAGGCCTGGTGGGAAAGCCGAAGACTGGACTCTGCGAGAGAGAGAGGGGGAGGGAGGAAGGATTGGAGGATTTTTATTGCCTGTCCCAGGAGAGAACAATAATAATGACAAATTAAGCATTAAGTCATTGGTTGTCGTTGGGCCAGGAGAACAGAATGGGGCCCCCATATGTGGCAGGAAATAAATCGGACAAAAGGCAGTTGGCCGGGTGCGTGGGAGGAACACATATTTGCCACGGTGACCGGCTAATTTGACCGATCCGATCCTCTCTCCCCTCCCTACCTCCGTTCCTCTTTACATAAATTCTGTGTCCAGTCTCGATCCCTCCAGCCTCGACCTGTTCCATTTGCTTTCCATTTTCCTCCGATAGACATCACGCCAGTCGCCAAAAGAACCCGAAGAACAGGAGGAAGAGAAAACTCACACACATAAAGACGATCCGTCGCCGTTTAGGCTGCCCCTCTTCTACCTCCTCTCTCATCTCCTTTTTGAGCCACCACAATATTTCATAAGTAATGCACACTTTAAAGACAATTTCAGTTTATTCAAAAATAATGCACACTTCAGTGACCTCTCCATTCTTAACATTTTAAGACGAATTGGTTTCAAAAGTATTGCACGAAAGTCCTTTCGAAATCCGTACAATTCATAAACGATCAACGCTTTATTTCATAAATATTGCACACTTTAAAGGGAATTTTTCGCCGTACAACAAATCAACAACCCATTTCAAAAGTATTGCACAATTTTACAAAGTTCGAATGTATTAACGTTGATGGAATGCATACAAAATCAAGCGCGCTACAATAACAGTGTAAATTCTACTGAAAGCTGTGTAACACTAATGAAACAAATCCTTCACCAAAGTGTGCATTATTTATGAAACGAAGTCCCCTTCCCCCCCAAGGCGTGGTTTTTTAATACAAAAGAAAAATGGTGTACCAACAGGATGAATTTTACTAAAAATAAGTTTTACTCTCAAACACTGCTTCTTACTTGCTGAGAAGTTTTTTTTTTTCAAAATATTGCACACTTATATGGCTTCAGCTTCACTTCCGGAAATCTTTGCCGGATGTAGAAAACCTATTTTTGAGGTTTCTTGTCTTAAACTAAGAAGTGACCCGCCGCCAGTTACAGACAGAACTCGGCTGTCGGAAAAGGAATTCGCGAAATTTTTCAAAAAAATTTTCTTCGGAGAGTGATTGGTTCATAATAATGATTCAGGTATGATGAAAATCAGGTTCGAAACCTGAAGAGAGAGAGAGAGAGAGGGAGATGGTTGCAAACTGGGGCAAAGAAGCAAGCGAGCGAGACTCGGTAAACAGCTTTCGAAAGGAGTCGCCGTATCGTTAGCAATATGTCAGCTGCCATTTTAGATTGTATTAGCAAAAATAACTTATTTTATCAGGTCGTACCTTAAACCTGTGCCCGTTTGTCCCAACTTGTTTATTTTATCTCCCCCCGATAACTTCTCCTCGTCCATTAATATCAATTTATTATTATTTATTTCGGTCTTTCTTGTCGATCGCTTCTTAGATAACTTTCATTGATCTGTTCTTCTGGTCCTCGTCCCTCCGGCTTTCCGACTCCCCAGGATAGCCTATCAGGTACTCGGACGTGAATCAGCGTTAAATTAATTTAATTAACAAAACTAATTAACATAACGTCATCTGTATACGTGTACAACAAGCGTTTCTAAGTCTAACATATGTGAAAGGACTCCCGACAAAACCTGGCACGTCCGTCCGTCTGTCAGTCTGTTTCTGTAATATCTCTCATCGACAAATATTTTTTTGTTTCCTTTACCCTTCCTTAAAATATTTACCCGAAAAATTTTGAAGTACTGTAGTCAGTATGTTTTTGAATAACTGTATAGGTTGGGATCTCGTTTTACGCGAATGTTGATGAGCTAAGCCGCGTTAATGAAGATCGCGCCTTAATGCCATAAAATTGTTTCATAAAATATACATGATTGGGTTAAGAATAATTTTCATAAATGTTGCACAATTGACTCTTGTATAGAGGACATATATCTTTCATAATTATTGCACACTTTCGTCTAGAATTCTTGTCAGAGGGAGGAAGAGTTCATGAGTCGAACGTATGTGAAATCCGATTTGCGATCAAACCTAACCCATCGCACAATGTAGTGTCAACATAATTGACAGTCTCATGGAGGACATTCATTTTTCATAATTATTGCACATTGATTAAAAAATTCATTTCACAGTTCATCCATATTTTTGTAAAAAATGCATTTCGTTAAACTACACGCTTTTTGTAAAGTTCGTTTCATAAATATTGCACACAGATATTGCATCCGTTTTTTGTTACAGTTGTGCTTCAAAAATCTGGAAGGTCGAAAGGTGTGCAAGATGCTGAAATTCATTGAAGACTTCGGTACAGTGCCTTACAGAACAAAAAACAACTCACTAAACGCTTCTCTTTTTTTATGGAAAAAGAGAGCAGAGCAGCTGACGGTTACACGACAGCAGCGAAACCAACCTAACAGTCTCTAACCCGTGCTGACACAACAAGTAACCCATCATGAGCCACAACACTTCAGATAGTAGAACTGTTGGAAGCTGTTTTTTGGTACTACAAAGCACTGTACTGAAACCCTTTGATGAATTTGAGCCTCTGGTACACCATTCGACATTCCAGACTTTCAGTACAGTGCTTACTATCACTACAGTACTGTTACAAAAGACTTTTGTCTTCTTCGGTGGAGGCAAATAGTGTACAAGCCATAGTTAACACCACGACATAAATATCTGTTGGAACACTGCTTTTCTTTTGAATGAAAATCAACTCCTCCATGGGGAATTCGTTTCATAAATAATGCACACTTTGGTGAAGGGATTTAGGACAGTTTTCAGTAGAATTTGTACTGTTAGTTGTGCTCGTTTTTTTTTGGTTTACGTTTGTCAACAATAATTTCTTAGTTGCTTCCGTATCGACAGCGTCAATGAGCTAACCTAACAGACGTAACAACAATTAACCCATGCATGAGTCATCTACGTTTCAACGACAGTACTACCAACATAAATAAAAATACAACCACAGTTTGGATAATAACTGACTTACCCTTGCACATAAAATATCAGCAAGGATTTTGTATCCCAACAGATACAGAGGTGAAGTGGCAAGGTAACCTAATAGGAGGAGGAAGGTAATCATAAGCCTCCAACAGCAATTTGCCAACCTAGTTAAACTCTAACACAAAACGGAAATGACCACATAAAGTTATTTATTTTCAGGTTGGCAAAAGACGATGGTCAGGAAAATCACTCCAAAGAGAGAGAGAGACAAAGAGAATGAAAAAGGAACAAAGAGAGAGAGAGAAGAACGAAAATGGTCGGAATGAGTCGAGTCCAACCTTAAAAATCAAATTTTTCAAGATCTCGAAGGAATGCAAGATAAAACTCTCAAAGTATTTAATCCGATTTTTTTTTCTTTCTTGAGATTATAATTATGCAACCTACTCCGCTTTCGGCAGTACCTGGTACCTAGGGTAGAACCTGGAAATCAATCAACCAACTCATTTCTTTCCTCATTTCAACCAAACGGACGCACACTTCTCCTGATTCCTGGAGGAAACCAGGAAACGGATATGACTCACACGCATCTTCAGGCCCATGTGACCGTTGGCACTGTGACCTGACGGCTGCTACTACTACCAGATGAACACTACACTCAAGCGAGCACTACACTCAGGTGTCCATTGGCATCCCCGGTGACTGGCGATTTCCATTTTTGCCTTTTTTTCTTTCTCCTAGGAGCCGTTACTCGTCTTCTTTTTCCTCATTCCTTAGAATGTGTCCGCCATTTTTGTGTCATTCTTCTCCTCTGTTTCTCTTTTCTTAGCACTTCTTTTACTTTTCTCAACAGTCCTACTTACAAAAATCGTGAGGTCTTAGTCTTGTTTGAGGTCTTTGCCAATCATCTTTCCGTTCTCTCTTTATATGCGTTTGTTTGTTTGTATGTGCTCGCAAAACTACCAAACGAATAAACCGTTTGTATCCAACTTTTTTATACTCATTGGCCTTAGTTACAGAAAAATACTGTTGGAGTTAGGCTAACTTCCGGTTAATAATTAATTTTTTATTAAATATAAATCAATAAAACCGACTGACACGTCTTCTCACATCTCCAACCAAAGCTAAGCTTCCCTACAAACCCATCTACTCATTACTCTTCATCTTCCTCTTTCCTTTTCTTCTACCTCTTTCTACTTCTCCTCTTCTACCCTTCTTTCAACTCCTCCTAAGATTCCGACGTGGTTTACACCCCCAAATACAACCCCTTCTAGTCGACATGGAACCAACTTACTGCCTCAGTTTTAGAAACAGGTAAGCAGATGACTCGAAAAGAATCTTGAAACCCGATTAATGAAATAAAATTCTGTATACAGTATATACAGTATATATATACTTATAATGAGTTATGAATAATTGTTAAGAAGTCATTGATACCCATTTGATTGAAATTATTAATAAATTAATTGGAGGATTCGTTGAGAATTGGAAGGAGGAAGAAGAATTGGAATAATTCGTTGAGAGATCTGTTTTGCAGAATCAATTTTAAATAAGTGTGCAATATTTATGAAACGAGTTGTTTATAAAAATATTTAATTGTTAAGTATGTAGTGTTGGTTCTGTAAGTTACACCTAATTTATGTTCAGTAAATGATAAATCAGGCGAAAATATACGTAATTCCCAAGGATTGTTCATAATCATCGATTGAACTTATATTATTGAACATTTATCACATTTACCGGCTACTTTATAAAATACCCAACTCGTAATATAGTCAAACTTTTATTTTAATTCCCCAGTATGAGTCGGATATTTTACAAACTAGCCGGTAAATGTGATAAATATTCAGTAATTTATTGGTGATTATGAGGAACATCTAGGAATATTGTGTGTAGCTTTTCGATTTATCATGTTGTGTGCAACACTTATGAAATGAAATTTACATACAAATTTGTATTCTACTTTGGAATTGACTCCAGCTGAAGCTGTGCATTATTTGTGAAAGAGAACTCTTGTAGAAATTTCTGCCACTCATACACTATGATTGTTTCATAACGTGTTCAGTATCAACGAAATCCAATCGTGTGCATTATTTTTTGAAACCGTTTCTCTAAATATGTTGGATTTTAATGAAATGGAATTTCCCTTAAATTGTGCAATACTTATGAAATGAAACTGGGCTAGATTAACTCGAGCTAGACTAAATTGCTCTCACTACGCCCACCCGTAAGCAGTGTAGCATCTTTCTAAAGAGAGAACTCTTGTGGAAATGTTGCCACTTTTACTGTGAATTGCTCTTTGAATTGTGCAGTATTTTTGAAACAGAGCCTTCGTAAAAATGTTTTCTATTGTTACTATGAATTGCTCGTTAAATTGTCCATTACTCATGAAGTGAAATCTACATCAGAGTGTGCAATATTTATGAAACCAAGCCCTTGTGAAATTGCTCCTCATTTCTGGTATGAATTAATTGCTCGTTAAGTTGTGCAGTATTTTTGAAACAAATGTAGATCATAGGGTGCATTAATCATGATAAAGAACCTCAATACAATTGTGCATTACTTATGAAACCAAGCCTTCATGGAAATGTTTGCTATTTATACTAAGAATTGCTCTTTAAATCGTAGCGTGCAATATTTATGAAACCAAGTCATTATGAAGTAGGTCGTACATTGCGCAGTATTTTGAAATGTAATGTAGGTCAGCGTGTGCATTATTTATGAAACAAAACCTAGGAGAAAACGTTCCCTATTTGTATTGCATATTTCTCATTCATTTGTGCAATATTTATGAAATGAAAACGAGATCGGAGCGTGCAATATTAATGAAACAAAGCCTTCGTGGAAAAGTTCGCTATTTGAACTATACTTTGCTCATACAAGCGTGCATTATTTATGAAATAAATTACTCTCAGTATTGATAGTATATAATATGAGTTTCGTATCAATCTAGGGACGACGAGTTGATCTAATACGAAAGACAAATATCACGACTAACGGATTCGGTTGGGTTGTGGAAACATCACGACAAAGCAAACATTTCTGTCTGTTTGTCTGTGTGTTTATGTGACACGTCACTCGAGACGTGTGTTTGAGGAAAAATTAACGGATCTCGGATTCTACACGTTCACACACTCATCATAACACTTTGTAACAGCAACAACAAGGAGAAGAAGTTTCAAAATGATTTTCGAAACGATTCAGAATGTAAGACGAAGAAGAAGAGGAGGAGGGGGAGGAGGAGGAAGAGGAAGATGGAGATGAAGAAGAAGAAAAATCTTACTCATGGTGAATTCACCAATTTTCGCCGATTTAACACAAAAATTAAGTGATATTGGGCGTGACTAGCAACTTGACGAGTGACCATTTAAGAAAAGCCGAGTGCAGCCTCCTTTAATGGCGTGCCAAGTTAACAAGAAGCTAATTCTTCAGAATAAAGAGAGAGAGAGGAGAGAGAGAAGGAGTTGGGTTCTTCGATCGGTGGTCTCTTTTGCGTAATCTCAGGTACGAGTTACCAAACCTTCGCCACCTAGCCCTCAATCACCAACCTTTGCCCTCACTCCCTCCCATACGACTGTCTGTTACGTCTTCGTGTCGTCATGTCCCACGTACCGTCCGCCGTTTTCTATGGCCATTACACAATCCGAAGGCTCCTCTCTCTCTCTTTTGCTCTACCTCCGTACCTAACCTAGTCCAACGTTTTTTTTAGGTATAAATTATAAATTCATCACACATTTTTAAGAGCAGTGAGTCGTGCTTTCGTGTCACCCTAAGGTTAAATATAAAAATTTTTCTTTTTGGTAATAAAAGCCCGAAGTGAATGTTTTAAGGTTTTGTCGGCTTGCACGTGAAATCAGGATCAACACCTGCATTCCTTAAACACATTTTTTTTTCGTTTTTTTCTCCTCCGTAACGAGTTTGGTAAGGTTCCCGTCCGAATTCGCGGTGCCTGAGCCCTCATGCCTCGTTTCGTTTATCACCGAATGCACCATCCTTCCTCGCCATTTATTTATTTAATTAAATGAGCCAAATATTTTATTAACATAACATGCAATCGTGTGTGGATCCCCCACCTCTCGGGACATACCGGAAATGCTGATTTTCCGGACTGAACTTCCTGTTCGTGCTGACAACAGAAGAACCGAGACCTTAGATTGCTTCCCTCAAGCATCCGTTCATGGGTGGCTGCGATAACCGTACATAATTTCTCTCCGATCTATTTCAAAAATATTGCACAATTGTACCAAAAATTCGAATCAGTAATATCTAACACATTTAGGGCATTGGTTTCATAAATAATGCACACTACGGGGTTTCATTGATACAGCAGACATTTGATAAGATTTCTTCGTTAACACTTTTTGGGTGAATTCATTTCGTAAGGCGGCACAGCATTTTGGGAGGATTCTGTTTCATTAATACTGCACGATTTTCGGGGATCCATTTCATAAATAATGCACACTATTACCAAGAATTCCATTTGCAAAGAAGAAATCATTCCTGATGAGAACTCATTTTAGAAGAAGCACAGTCTCATCAAAAATAATGCACGTTTCTAAAAAAGGGTCTCCTTCCATAAATATTGCACACTTGTTAGTGAGACTGACTTCATAAATACCACTCAATTTTGTAGGGAACTCATTCCATAATTATTGCACAGGGAATTCTACCACAAAAATTCCTCTTTCCCGCCGAGAACTTAACACGAATTCTCCCTGAAGTTGTGCAATTAACGACAAAGGAAATTCACATCTACAGTGTGCAGTACTTTTGAAATGAGCCCTTCATTAATACATGCCCTACTTCTAAAATAAACTCCTTCAAAATCGTGCAATAATTATGAAATGAAATAATTTTTTTAAACAGTTTCACGACTTCTGAAAAACAGTCAAAGGATCAGACCTTTAAAAACCTCTCACAGCGATTCTTCGCTTAAACTGTGCACTATTTTTGAAATGACCTCCTTATTAAACTGTTTATGTACTCAGAAACAAGTCCTTCTTACAACTGTGCATTATTTATGAAGTGAAAGCTTTCTAAAAGCTTCATGAAGTGTAATTCTCCATGGAAAAGTTTCATTTTTCTCCTTTTCAAAACGAATCCTCACTGAGAGTGTGCATTAATTATGAAATAAATTCTAGCCCAATGTGTGCATTACTTTTGAAATGAGTTGATGAATAATATCTACAAAGCTGTGCGATTATCGGTGGAACGGATTTTTTGATAAAAAGGGTTTGTGGTTGTAAAATGAAGTCGCTGTGGTTGTGTGCAGTATTTATGAAAGGAGCCTTTGGTAATAGACTGGGATTAATCATAGAGTTTTATTAGTAGGTCAGATATACCGGAAGTAGATTCGTCAGAGTCACTGTAGGGTGGAGGAGGGGTTACACCAAAGCTGTCATGATGGACTCGCCAGTCTGAAACTCATGATCGAAAGATTCGAAAACGTCAAACAAAAATCGGAGAAGGAAAGAAGAAGAAAAGAGCAAAATAAATAAATAAAGAAAGGAAGGAAGGAAAGGACTAAAAAGAACACGATGACTTGCATGAGAGAAGTGAGTATGGAAGAAGCAAAGCAAAAAAATGAAAAAGTCATCAACGGACTGAAAGAATGCGATGAGAGTATCCAACTGGCGGACACCAAAGGAATGAAGACAGAAGGACCAACAGAAAGCTGAAAGAGGTGAGTCTGGCTCCGAGAGAGGTAGAGAGAGATAAGGGAGGTAGGAGGGAGGCGAGGGAGGAGATGAAAATCCTTTCCCAAGAAAGCTGATGCGAAAGAGATAAAGAGAGAGACGGGGGGGGTGGAAGAGAGAAAAGCTGCGAAGGGTTTTAATGGTCTCAAGTCAAGTTGTAGCAGGTCCTCGACGTGTCACGAGAATTAACATCTAGCAGTCCTTCGACGACATTATTATTGAACCTGACATCTAGGAGTCCATTGACAACAAATCACTATTAAAAGCTGACATCTAGCAACCCATTTACGACATGTCATCATTGATGTTGACAGTTACATCCATCCAGGTACATTATTCTCTTGTTATTGAGTTATTCCTCGACGGACGGAAAAGAAACAAAAAAATATAGTTTTATTATAAACTATAATATTTATGGATGGGTAAATCGCGGGATTTATTTATTTATTTATTTTCCACCGCCGGAACGACCCACACTCACACACTAATTCAAAAAGCTCAAAAACCTGTGACGTCATCTCCCGATTAAACTGAACGAAATCCTTAAACACTCAGATACGAGACAGCGCCATCAACAAAACAAAAGCGACCAAATTCGTCAAATAATTAAATCACAACACAGAAATCAAATTCAAGACTGAGTCTAATTGACTCACTCTGCAAACTTCGTGAACAAACTAAATCACTCACATAACGTCGTTTTCAAGTCAACTATAAAATTTAAAGGACTAAAGGCGATGTAAATAACAAATAATTAAACTAAAAAGTGAGCCAATTTGACTCAAACTGTCCTGTTTTTGTACGAAATGAAACCTATGATGAGCAACAATAAACCAATTTACATAAAACCATTTTTAAAACGAGCCAATTTGACTCATAGAACGAAATTCAAGTTTCCATTCAAAGTGTCTGTCCAGGAAACTTTGTCCAGTGTTTATATTATTGAAAGTTGAGTTTGTGTTTTTTATTAAATATTCGATTTTAATTGAACGAGTCAAATTGACTCACTTTTGGTTAATTAGTTGTGTTATCTAAATTACTCTCATTTGTTTAGGTTTTATAGTAAATTTGAAAACTAGGTTAAATGAGTGATTTGGTTTGGTCACAGATATAAATATTTAAAAATGAATTTTGTAGAGAGAGAGTTAATTAGTCTCTCACTTCAATTTGATTCCAAAGCGAGCCAATTTGACTCATACATTGAAATTCCTTTTTAAATATCTACATCTGTGACCGAACCAAATTCACTCATCCAACCTGGGTTTTAAGTTAGCTATCAACTAAACCGATAAGAAATATTAAGGTTTACATAAAACCATCTTATGAAAATGAGTCAATTTGACTCGTACAATGAAATTTGACTTTCCATTTAAAATTTTTTGAAAACTCAAACCGCGAAACTTTGACCTGTTTCTTCGCGCTATTTCAAGTTTAGTTTTGCGTTTTTTATAGAAACTTTGATTTTGATTGAAAGAGTCAATTTGTCTCAGTTTTTAGTAAATTCGTTGTATGAGTCAAATTGACTCGCTTTCAAATCAAATTGAAGACTGAGTCTAATTAACTCTCGCTCTACACATTTTAAATATTTATAACTTTGACCAAACCAAATCACTCAATTAACCTGGTTTTTAAGAAAATATGAAGAATTGAAGATATAATATAAATAACGTAACTAATTCACTAAAAACTGAGTCAAATTGACTCTTTCAATCAAAGTCAAAGTTTCTATAAAAACGCAAACTCAACTTTCAATGATACAAATACAGGACAAAGTTCCCCGGACAGGACACAGACTCCAGACACTTTAAATGGGAACTTAAATTTTGTTGTATGAGTCAAATTGGCTCATTCTCAAAGGTTGTGTTAAGTAAACGCTAAATAGTTATAATAATTCTTCTTTCGGTACAAAAACAGGACAGTTTGATTTCTTATCTATTCTTTATAATTTTTATATATTCTAAAGATATTGATAAGGCATATTTACTGATAAATGAGTCAATTTGACTCTTTCAACCAAATTCAAATTTTGTATAAAGACTTAAACTCATGGTGTGCATTATTTATGAACCGAATTCCCAAAAACTGTGCAACATTAATGAAACAAAATCTGTTTCAAATCGTTCACATATTAGAAATGAAGCCCCACTTAAAGTGTGAGTGGAGAAATCTTACCAAATGTGTGCAGTATTTATGAAAGAAGATTCGAAGTTAAGAATGTGCAATATTTATGAAACCAATACCCTAAATGTGTTGAATATTAATGAATCGGAATATTTATAAAATTGTGCAATACTTATGAAACGAATGAGGTCATGAGAGGAAAGGAGATGTTGGAAATAGAGGAGCCGGTGATGAGGCACTACGGTATCATGAGCCACGAAGAGAGTGTAGGAGGAGGAGGAGGAGGAGGAGCGGTGGAGTGTGGTCAAGCCGAAGAGGTAAAAATAAAAGATTTAAATATTGTTATTGGATGGTAAGCGAACGTGTGAACACTCGCTGACTTCTGACATGTTCATTTAAATTCAACGGATTTATAGACTATAAAAATGGCGAGAAATGACTTCCTCGGATGGAAACCCCCTCGGAGAGAGACCTGGGCGTTGGTGTTATCATCTCCTTCCCATCCTCTCTCTTTCTCTTCTTCAAAGAAGACGACTACCGCTCGATAATAAATGAGTCAAATCAAAATTGCAAATGGCGTTCGGGAGGAAGAGAGAGAGAGAGAGAGGAGACGGAAAGAATAAAAATGTGACCGAGCGATATAAACTTGTAAAAGAGATTTCTTTTGTCGACAGTCGAGAAACGGCGACAAAACTGTCATTTTCGCAAAGTGACAGTTTTATATTGAGTCAGGGATGATTGAGACGGGGGAGGAGATGGGGGAGGGTGTTACAGTGGCCTTAACATTCTCTCACCTCAGGTTTATTTTTAGGTTTCGTCTCGAGAAAGGTTGTTGATACCCGTCGGTCGGTCGTTGTGATTTTTCCCTCACACAAAAGACGTCCTCCTTGTCCTCATCAGACTGATTTAACTTCAGTCGGGTGGTTTTGGTCAAGTCACACAACTGCCATAATCGCATAATCCATCCACTCACTTCCGGTTGTATGACTCCCAATTCCGTGACCGTTAGTGACTACGAGATTTTCATCCGCCTTGGTGCCACATGATATGAGTGCTGGAAGGCGCCGGATTCATAAAACCTCTTCTACAACACTAATTAAGGGTTGATTTGACTCACACCCGGTTGGTTTCATTGTCCTTTATTTAAATTCTAACATAACAGCCAGAAATCTGTGGCGTTAACACCTCTCTTATCTCTACCCGTTTTCTGACAATCACGTTCAAACCATTTTTGGCGTTGTAAGATGTCTTACTAGAACCAAGCCTGGTCACGTGACACTTTTAGTACTCATAACCCCAGCGGTATGCGTCAAACTGACTCATCTTCATAACTTCCTTTTCATGTAAGCAACAAACTATACTTTCTCCTACTTTTCCGCTAAAATATATTTTATGGGTTCTAATAACACGCCTATTTTACTTTTAATTGAGCCAATTTGACTCATATAAGATACACAAGCTTGGTTAAACTTAGTTTTGAAAATTCACACAAACCAGAAAACATTTTTGTCGTTTCGGCTTTTAAAGGTCTGCAATTATCGACTAAATTTTTGTCGTGTGAGTCATATTGACTCATTATTTATGAATAGCATTCGTAAATTAAATATTTTAAAAAGAAACTAATAATTATTGATATTTTAATGAGCTAATATGACTCAAACAACGAAATCCAAGCTTCGTCGCAAACTTTTGGCAATTTTGGTCGGATTGAAGTTGAAAGTTTTCAAACGAAACTTGAATTTTACTGTTCGAGTCAAAATGACTCATTTTTATAGCGAATATGTGTTATCAGAATTTGTAGTATATATATATATATAATATATTTTAGCGCACCAAAGGCTACAAACGACGTGGTGATGTTCGATCAGTAACTACAGTCAATTAATCTTTTGTTGCAAAACGAACCTAACGCAAACCTGACTCGTACCTGAGGACGTACAAAAAAGGAAAATTCTGGAGAAGTTATTAATTTCAAATTAATAACTTGTTAATTTAATTAAATAACTTTTTTTTAAAAATTGATATGATATCTAACAAGTGACGTCATTATTTTTATTAATTAATCGATTTGTTCCCATCATTTTTAATTAATTGCCAATTAATTAAATTGAATTGATGGGAAGGGGGAAGGGAGAGGAGTTTATGAAGAGTTGCGGTAGATGGTTTGGAGTCACGTGATTGAGTTGGGTAAATTTAAGACGAGGAAGAAGGTTTTTGTAGGTTTCATAACCCAAAATTATGAGGTTAGGTGATGAAGGTGGTGAGAAAGAGGAAATAAGGAAGTAGAACCTTAGGAATAAGGGAGAGAACAAAGGCAAAAGTAAGACAAAGAGTAAGGGAAGGAAAACAAAAGAGGTAGTGAAACCCAAAAAGAAAGAAAGCAACCGAAGTGAAGCAGAACCAAAACAGAAGGGATAAAAGTGGAAGTAAGCCACAGAAGAACCGAAACCCAAAAAAGAAAGCAAAATAGAAGTAGAGCTAAAGGAATGGAAGCAGTCAGAGGAAGTGAAAACAAAGAAAAGAAAAATAGGACCAAAAAGGAAGGGGAAAAGATAGAAGAGAAAGTAGAAGACGAATAAGTGAAACTCAAAAAGAAAGAAAATGGACAGAAGGGGAAAAAAAAAGACAGGCCACAAAAGAGGAAGTGAAACACAAATAAGAAGGAAAATGATGAAAACCGGAAGTAGAACCAACAGAGGAAGTAAAAACAACAAAGGAAGGTTATGAATAAGGTAAAATTACGACCAAAAAAGGAAGGGAACAGATAAGAGAGAAAGTAGAAGACGAAGAAGTGAAACCCGAGCAAGACAGAAAACAGAACACAGACAGTAGTAGAACCGTAGAAAGAAGAGAACCAAATTAGAAAGGAAGAGAACAAAGAGGAAGAAAAAGAAAAAAAGGGAAGTAGAACCCAAAGAAGGATGAGTGAAACCATAGAATATAGAAAGAAAATGGCCAAACCGGAAGTAGAACCAAAAGAGGAAGTGAAAACAAACGAAAAAGAGATAAAGGCAAAGGTACAACCAAATGGGGAAGGAAAAAGATAAAAGCTGAAGTAACCCATGGAAGAAGTGAAACCACAAGCTCAAGTAGAGCCAAAAGAGAAAGAAAAGATCACAAAAACCGGAAATAGAACTGAAGTAACGGATATTTTGACAAGAAAGGTTCTCAACATTTCCAAAAGTCTGTACTAAACACATCCAACTGGAACATAGTTCTGTAAGTAATAAGTTCGAAGGACGGAAGCTAAAGAAGAGAAAAGGACTCCGCGGTGGAGTGTTAACACGAAGAATTATTAAGCAATAGAAGAAGACAGAGGGAGAGAGCGAATGGCCTTGTGGGACGAATAAAGAGGACGAAGAAGACGAAGAAGAAGAAGGAGATTGTTACTGGGATGAATGGAAGGAGAGTTGCGAGGGTGGGCCCGAGGCCCTTGAGGTGGGTGAAGTGCGGAGGACAATGAAGAAGAATTTAATTGTTCAACTGTCAAAACTAAAGAGCACCCCCAGGAAAAGAGAAAACATGGACCCTTCTGAACATTTTTTAAATTTTTCCTCCCACCCCCACCATCCCCCGTCTCTCTTTAATTTATTTATAAAAAAAGAAGAAGAAAAACCTTCGACAACCTGGGAAGAATGAAACCTAACCCCGAACTAAACGTATCAATGTCGCACAACTACAACCGACCGACCAACTCACTACAACCAACGAAGGATGTTCTTGACCGAACCACTTTCAAAGGACCATCATCATCATCGTGACACTGAAACCTTTAACATGGGGTCTATGTTCCTCAAACTATCCTCTCAACACACCTTTGCTACCACACGAAACCCAGACTAACAGAATTTTATTATACAGCTAATCTGACTCAACTGAGTCAATTTGACTCCGGATAACTGTATCCTAATTACTTATTTAAAAATAATAATCCTTGAAGAGGTATTACAGGTCCATTTCATAAATACTGCACAGAATTGTAAGAAATTTCATTTTGTATAAATTCTACATACTTGAACAAAAGTCATTTCAAAAGTATTGCACACTTTTGCCCGTTTAAATAACGCACACAAGCTGTCTCTTTTTACTTTCAAACAGCTGACATTTTTAATTATCCATTTCAAAAATATTGCACAGTACCAAGAGGAATCCTATTCATGAATATTGCACACATTCTTGATGTAAAACCTGGTGTGTTACCTACATCCGTAAATTTGTCTTTCATTCCAGATATTTTTAGGTCTCTTTTTATGCGAACTCACTAAGTTGAGCGTTTAAGAAACCTTAACATATTCTTGATATTGTACAGTTTCATGGAACTTTTATTTCATAAGTACTGCACAGTTTCTGGGTGGAATAGTCTCACAAATCTTGCACAGTTTTGTCCAAAAATTTTCTTTCACAAAATTATCTCACTTTCGACGAGAGATCATTGGAATGTCAGCCAATCGTCAGAATCAAAACCGAAATTCGTGGTCTATTTAGCTCCCGTTCAAACAAATTTCTAACAGAACTGTGCAATATTTATGAAATGAGTTCACTACAAAACCTGTGGATTATTTATGAAAGAAGTACCAAAAACATTTCACAGTGTGTATGAATTAAAACCATTTTCATACAAGTGTGCATTACTCAACTTGAAAGCATAAAAGAGACCTAAAAATATCTCGAAAGTTTATAGATAACGGGTTTCACGTCAAAAGTGTGCAATATTTTGAATTGATTTCTTGTACTGTGCATTATTTTGAAATGGATTTAAAATGTCAGCTGTTTGAAAGTCTCTTTTAGAGACAGCTCGTGTGCGTTATTTAAAAGAGCAAAAGTGTGCAATACTTTTGAAATGAGTTTTGTGTTCAGAATTTGAAATTTGTTTCTGATAAAACTGAGCAATATTTATGAAAGAAACACTTCGTAAAAGTGTGCAACACTTAAGAAACGAAATTTCCATGAAATTGTCACCGAGATGGTTTTACAAAAACACCAAAAAACTGATTGTCCATAGAGATTTATCTACAGATAAACATAGATATAGATAAACACTCACCTGAAACTTTCTATCTATCTTCCTTTCATGTTTCCTTTCTCCTCTGAAAATCTCTAGCAGACGGCTTATAATCCATTCCAAGAAGGAAATCTTCTTTTCGTAAACAAAACACTCACAATCACAGTCACTTTATCTATCTATCTATCTAATTATCTATTCGATTATTTTAAAGAGAAACCTAAAAATGGAATAAAAGAAAAACAACAATGAAAACACACTCTGACTACCTTCCTTTTCCATAATCACCGCCGCGCCGACACCCCCACCACCACCACCACTCCTCTTAATCCTTACTCCGTCCCTGCTTCCCTCCCTCTCCTCCCAAAAAAAATTTTTTTTTCTTAAGGTGTCCCATTCCAGGTAATTCATGACCGCGAGCCTGAATATTTTCCCAGTGCGTGAGGAAAGGTCATGGCTAAATCAAGAACCGAATTGTTTATGTGCGGATGAGTCGAAGGAATGGCTTTTTGGTAGATTGTGCTGGCTATTTTTTGGTAGGATGCTGGAGAAGAAGATGATGAAGATGAGGAGAAGGAGGAGAGAGCGGGGAGGGGGAAGTAGGTTCAAATAGAAGGAAGGATTCCGTGAGGGACCGGAAAAACCAGAAGGACGAACGCTTTTTTTGGCTTTTGGATGCGAGGTTCTAACCTAATCTGGTCGAAACAATTATCAATTATGTTCTTTTTATCTATTTCTTTTATCTATCTCTCTTCTTTATATATCCCATCTTCTCTTCCTTCTCTTTTTTCGTTTTGAGAATAGATTGCGTTGCCATTTTCTTTTATTTAATCATCTTCCTTAACGATTCGGCTCAGGTTTTTCATCAGCCTCTCCTTTTAATACCTTTCTTCCTTTTATCTACAAATCTAGATAAAACACTCTAAACTTTTTATCCACTTCTTGACCCATACTAGAGTCTAGTACCCTGACATAAGAACACTACTCATTAATCAATTCACAAGTTTTTAGAACATTCATTTCATAAATACTGCACACCGTTTGCAGTAATCAATTTCAAAAATAAAGCACACTTTGAAGGGGTATTGGTTTCATAAATATTGCACACTTTTACGTCTAAACCATTTCATGTACGTTGCACACTTTTCGTCGAACTCGTTTCATAAAATAATTCATACTCTCTCAGAGCATTTATTTCATAAGTACTGCACACCGTTTGGAGAAATCTATTCCAAAAATAATGCACAGTTTGGAGAGGATTTGGTTTCATAAATCCTGCACACCTTTCGTGGTAAAATATTTGATCATCGCAAGCAAAACTTAAATTCGTTGTGTATTTAGCTCCCTTTAAATCGAATTCTCAACAAAACTGTGCAGGATTTATGAAATGGGTTGACTCAAAATCTGTGCATTATTAATGAAAGAAAGTCTTTTCGAAAGTGTGCAATACTTATGAAAGAAAGCTTTCACAAAATTGTCGCAGTATTCAAAAAGAAATTTCGACTCACGGATTCACAATTTAACGAAGGATTTCTTTCATAAATAATGCACAGGTTTTGTGATGAACGCATTTCATAAATATTGCACAGTCTTGTACAGATTTTGCCTCATAGAAGTGACATAGATAAAGAAGAAAGCACACGAGGGGATACCATTCCTCCGGCACAAAAATTTCTTGTTCTTCAATCGCGACAAGCTCAGGTATCGTTCGAAACCTTGTCCGACTCCTTCATCCCTCATCCCCCAGAACCTGAAACGCCTTTTTTGAGATAAAAATGTCACGAACCTAACTCATTAATTGTACCTGAAAGTGATTATCATAGATAAATAGAAGGACAATGTCAAGAAATTGTTTTTCTTGTGCTTGTATCTCAACTTGCGTTAGCAGACGAGTGTGCAGTATTTATGAAACGGATGTAATCTCTAAATTGTGCATCACTTATGAAATGGTTTACATCTAATTGTGGTTTTGGCTTCAAAATAAAATTTTCTTTTGTGTGTATTACTTTTGGGATGATATATTCAACCAAAGTGTGCATTATTTATGAAGGAAAACTACTCCCTCCAAGTGTGCATTACTTTTGAAATGACTCACTCATGATTATCATAGTTCACACGAAGATACAATGCTTAATGTGTCTGGGTTATAAACACTTAGGTTTTAGCTATGAATTGGACCGATATTTATGAAATGGGTTAACTCAAAAGTTGTGCATTATTTATGAAAGAAAGTCTTCTAAAAAGTGTGCAACACTTATGAAAGAAAGCCTTCGCGAAATCGTCACGATTTCCAAAAAGAAATTTCGACTGGCGGATTCACCTTTTAACGGAGGGTTTCTTTAGTAAACAACGCACAGGTTTTGTAGTGAACCCATTTCATTAATATTGCACAGTTTTGTCAAGATTAGAGTGTGCATTACTTTTGAAATAAAATTCTCCTAAAGTTGTGCAGTATTTATGAAATTTTTCTTTTCTAAATTGTGAATTATTTGTGAAATGAAAGTCAAGCACTTGTAGAAAATAAATTTTTGACGAAACTGTGCTTATATTCATAAACCGTATGACTCACATAGTTGTGCAGTATTTATGAAAAATGCGTTTTGTGAAAGTGTGCAACACTTTTGAAGAAGATCCCTCAAAAAAATATTTAAAAAATGCGCAGCATTTAAGAATGGACATTTTCATCAAAACTCATTCAAACGAATTCTTGTTAAATATGTGCGATATTTGTGAAACGAAATACTTGTAAAAGTGTGCATTACTTTTGAAATAGGATTCTCCTATAACTTGTGCTTTCCTTCCCCTTTCGCCCTTTTCCTAGCTGTGCATTATTTATGAAACGAAGCTCTGTCAAAAAAAGTGAAGAGAAACTTGCAGGAAATGAATTTCTGATAAAACTACGGACAATTTATAACCCATATCACTCATACAATTGTGCAATACTTATGAAAAATGCGTCTTGTGGAAGTGTGCAACATTTTTGAAGAAAATTCCTCAAAATAAAAAAACCGCGCAGCATTTAGGAATCCTTCCACCTTCATCAAAACTCATTAAACTCATTTCTTATTGGAACTGTGCAATATTTATGAAATGAATTAATGATAAAATGGTGTGCACTATTAATGAAATAAGATTCTACATAAAAGTGTGCGTTATTTTTGAAAGTAACATCTCAACACTAATAGTTACTACGAGAATTCTAGATAAATATTATCACTGCATCACTTGAGAAATACATCTTGTATGAAAACAATTCACTACTCGTTGCCGGAAATTTTTAATTAAAACTGTGCATTATTTATGAAATGAGATTCTATTAGACAGTATTTAAATTTGAGATTTTCCATAAAACTGTGTAATATTTATGAAATGGATTAGTCGGTTAAGTATTTGAATGAATCCTTCACAGAAACTTGAACTACTTATTGCACTGCGACGGAATACGTGTTCGCAATATTTACAAAGCAAAAATCACCTTCAAAGTGTGCATTACTTTTGAAATGAGATTGTGTTTGGATTGCGCTACAATTACAAATGGAATTCCTCGGTTAAACTGTGTAGTATTTTTGAAACGGATTCATTGCTAAGATCGAGAAATTAGTTCCAACTAGGAGAGTGAAACGTTTATAAGATTTAGGTCCTGGGCTAGTGTGCATTACTTTTGAAATGAAAATCTACCGCAACTGTGCATTATTTATGGAATTCATCCCCTTTTTCTATTCGTGCATTATTTTTGAAATGAAAGAACCTACACAAGAATTAGGACAACGAATAACAAACTGAATTCCTGATAAGTGTGCTCAACATGTATAACACCCTCCTATGACTGTGCATTACTTTTGAAACGAATGCCTCTTATGAGGTTGATACCACACAGAACAATTTTGAATAAGAAGAGAAGACAAAAAGCAAAAGGAATCAAAAAGAGGAAGGGAAATAGGGTTGATTGTTACGACTACAGGAAGAAAAGCCGAAACCAACAGGAAACCTGAGAAACAAATTTCAGGTACGAAACCCAAAAACAGCCAATCACAACACTCCGTTGGGTGTAAAGCCGAAACCGAACGTTAGAAACAGCGACAGCGATGTCAAACAGAGATTCGGAGAAAAATTCAAAATCCGACGTGTGACACATAGACACACCACACTCACACACGATCGATACCTAAACCTAACCGGCGTTTAGGTATGAAAACGGTGATGATAATGATAATAACGGATTCGACACACCCCGTAGAACAATAATTAATAATCGGCGGCACGCGTTCGTAATTAATTTCTTAATTAATGGAAAATGATTTTGGGAAAGCGGTAAACACCCATCTGGGAAAAGATTCGTCTCGTGACACGAACACGTGGAAAAGAACACCCTGTGTCACACCTCCCGGATGTATGGAAATTCTGATTCGAAAACCTTTCTCGTACCTATTTCCGTTTTTTGTTGTTGCGCTGATTTCGAGTTTTGCGAACGAACCGATTTCCCCGTTCAAAAACACACTTCCATGGTCACGGCCACGGGTTAGTATCCAATATTCCAGACACTTGAGACTGGTGTGCCACACAATTATGAAACACAACAATGTACTGTACGAAAAGTGTCACACATTTCTTATTAAACAAGCTCGGATGTAAGACTGATACCTAGGCACGTCTGCAAACTTCGAATGGATTTCATTGATCGCTCACTTTCGAAACCGGATAACTCACATTCCGACATTTTTTTTCATTGTATTCTGCTTCTGAGAAATTCCGAGCCTTCCTTTGAGTCATTCTTTCCAGCTACTCTCCAGCTAACTACCCCCTCCTCCCAAAACCATGTCAGCAATGTGAAGGTTTCTGTTTCTCCCCACCAGTATTTAAGGTGGAAACTGATTCGAGGTTTGTGCTTCCATAAATTAATTTCAGCAACACAGCTGGAGAAAGAATAAACTCATTCATTTCATAAGTAATGCACACGTAGACCAAGAACACATTTCGTAGAAGAAAGAGCACAATTTCCATTTCAAAAATATTGCACACTCACATTTTACTTCGAACTCGTTGAATTAAAAAAAAAATTGACAAAAAAATTGCACACATTTCAAAAGTACTGCACGTTTTTCTGAGGAATTCATTTCTTATATAAGGCACTCTCGGGTAGATATTTAATGCTGGTCGTTTCATAAATCTTGCACACTTCCACGAATAAATCATTTCGTGGATATTGCACATTTTACGTTGAACTCGTTTCATTCACAAATCATTCACAAGTTCTTAGAGCATTCATTTCATAAATACTGCACAGAGCGATTTGTTTCAGACAATAATGAACATTTTGAGGAGGTATTGGTTTCATAAATTTTGCACACTTTTAGATTAAACCATTTCACATTTAACATCGAACTCGTTTCATTAAATAATTCACATGTTCTCAGAGTTTATTCCAAAAGTAATGCACCATTTGAAGACGTATTGGTTTCATAAATATTGCACACTTTCATAAATAAACCATTTCGTGAATATCGCACATTTTTCGTTAAACTGGTTTCATTAAATGATTCACAACTCCTCAGAGCATTAGTTTCATAAATACTAGATAATTTGGAGCAATGTATTTCAAAAATAGTGCACAATTTAAAGAGGTATTGGTTTCATAAATCTTGCACATCTTTTGTGGTGAGATATTTCAAGAAAAAGCACAATTTCATCAAAGATTCGTTTCAATAATGATGCACAACATGAAAGGGTAACTCTCACATTGTGGGCTTGTCAACAGACCTTCTTTCATAAATAATGCACACTCTGATGGTAGTATTGTTACAAAAATATTGTAGAACTTCTTGGAGGATATGTTTCAAAACTAACACAAAACTTTCGGATAAAAAAATGTTTTGTGAGGCTGTGTACAGGGTTCATTTCATAGATATTGCACAGTGCTACAGAAGGATTCATCTCAATAATAATGCACAGTCTTGTGAACCTTACAAACATTCAGTTCTCATTACCAGAATCCCTTTCATAGGCAATGAACAAGAGGGGGGGAATGGAGGAGCTGTCGAAGTACAAACCCGTGTAACACTCCTTCAGCATGCCACCGAATTCATTTCATCCGAAGACAAAAGAAAAGTTCTTGGTGACACACCTAGAAAGCCCCTAGTCTATCCGACGGCACAACGTCACCAAAACCTGTTTTCGCTTTTATGAGACAGTGTTCGTTACCTGTAACAAACGTTTACGTGCATAATAAGCAGTTCTTTTGGAGGAGAACAACAAAACCACCACTACCACCACCGCCATCACCAACTGCAACAATAAGAAGAAACGAAGGGATTTTCTCACATGAAAATCGATGATGGCGACGTTCCGACCGGTTTCGTTTCCTTTCAATTCAGAGCTAATCCGTGCTTCCGGTTGTAGCGAACACGATGGGAAATTGTTTTCCATTAGTCGAGACTTTGACAATCGTTCAGACAAAGACGAGAACTCAAGGCTGTGGAAATCCTTCGCCGGATTATGTGAACAAAGAGTCTGGAAAAGTTTGACGACCTAACGACCGACGAACATAAACCAAAGGACAACAGGTTCAAGTGTCAACAAATCGTCCAGGCCACACAACAACAGGAGACGACAGAAGGAAGATGAAATAAGGAACCAACAGCACAAAAGAAAGCCAACGACAGTAAAAACGTTAAACACCGTTATCGAAGCCCCAATTAAAACATTTCCAGTCGACTTTTGTGCTCATACCTGAACCTGAATCGCACTTTATTGCCTCTAAAATCGCAAAAAAAAATTGATTAACACGTGTAGACAAAACAAATTGTTTATAACTTAATAATTGTTTTGACGGCATTTCTGTCGTCGGAGGGAAACCAAACCAAAAAAAAAGTCAATTAAAACTGAATTTAATGTCGGTCTCGAAACGATTCGACTATCGCTGAAACGAGAGAGAGAGAGAGGAAGCGATATCTCGATTAAAACAAAGCCATCAGGTGTGAGTCGTTGCTGGTGGTATGTGTCACCCACACACGAACGCTGTTTCTAGTAGACAGACAGAAAGCAAAGCCTTTGAACAGTACATACACCTTCACCAAATAGTGCAGATGAACGCAACAGTTACACACTGATCAATGTGCAATAATGTTGGAATGAATTCACATTAAAATGAACTAAGTTCAATGGAACCACTGCACATTACTTATGAAATGGAAACGCTCGATTAGTTCTTTTCAAATTCCTTCAGCAACTGTGCAATATTTATGAAACGAACCGCTCTGTGAATGATTCCAATAAATCCTTCATCAGAGTGAGTGTCACTACAATTGTCATAACAGTGTGCAGTAATTCGGAAATTAATTCTCCATGAATTCGTTTACTATTTTTGGACTGTTTTCCCCTTCGATTGTGCATTACTTATGAAATGAGTTTTGGTATGAGTGTGTAATTGTCATGACATGAGCTCTGTAAAAAATTCCATGGTATAATTTCCTCCCAAGAAAATGTGCTTTATCGTTGAAATATCTCACCCCGAAAAGTGTGCAAGACTTATGAAACCAATACCTCTTTAAACTGTGCACTGTTTTTGAAATACATTGCTTCAAATTGTCTAGTATTTATGAAACGAATGCTCTGAGAACTTGTGAATTATTTAATGAAACCAATTTAACGAAAAATGTGCGATATTCACGAAATGGTTTATTTGTGAAAGTGTGCACTATTTATGAAACCAATCCGCCTTCAAATGGTGCATTACTTTTGGAATAGATCGCTCCAAATGGTGTGCAGTATTTATGGAATGAATGCTTTGAGAACTTGCAAATTATTTAATGAAACGAGTTCGATGTTAAATGTGAAATGGTTTAATCGTAAAAGTGTGCATATTTATGAAACCAATACCTCTTCAAAATGTTCATTACTATCTGAAAGTATTTTAATGTTCATTCTGTGCAGTATTTATGAAATGAATGCTCTAAGAACTTGTGAACGAAACGATTTGAACGTAAAATGTGGGACATTCGTAGAAGTGTGCAATATTTATGAAACGAACAGTAATAAATCTTCACCGGAGAGTGGATCATTTAATAAATGAATTCCTCAACAAATCGTGCAGTATTTTTGAAAATAAAACTTCAATAATTTCACCAAATAAATGACGACCACCACCACCATCACATTCCATTCTGAAGAGACATTCCTACCGAACAATCAGGATTCCAAACTCACGGGGGGGACACCCAGAAAAACCAAAAAGAAAAAGAAATCAGAAAGCATCAAGGCTCGCTCACTAAATTCCTGGAAAAATTAAAATCATTCCCAGACAGGTTCGAAACCTGAAAACAAAAAAAAACAACCGCACATAACCCATTTCGCATCCGAACACCAAAGCGAGTAAGGTACGGAAAGGAGCGATGGAAATGTAAATAACAACCTCTTGCAATGAAAATTCAAACACAAACGCGATCATCTTACAATGTGTACCTGAAAACCACTTGATATAGCTAAAGACCGGTTGTGTTATAAGGAATTGACATCGAGAATGAGTCTTTTAAGGTGTTTTGTTGTTTTAATAACAGGCACGGCGATGGAATTTATTGCCATGGCGCCTATGTTTAGGTTAGAGGTGAGACAATCAGTGGAATTATTAAAATGAAAAAATGAATAGATTATTAATTTCGACTTTAAAAATACGGATTCCGGCTTGGATATCACGCGGACTTTTCAGTTTACTTAAAGTTCAAAACGCGTACTTAAAGTTCTTTTAGCCATTTGTACTTGAAGGAGAAGAAGAAGAAGAAAAAGTTGAGGTTTTGAAATGAAATGAATTATTTAATAAATCCGAAGTTTATTTAATATAGCCCTATCAAGAGTGGTCCACTTGACCTCTTCAACAAAATGCCATAAGTTAAACAATGGAAAATATTTTCTGAATTATTCGCTTAGCATTCACTTATAATATTTCTTATTTATTTAAACCAGCTTTGCTTAGCAATCGTCTCGTACCTATCCATTCAATGATTAAACCTTAAAGATGAAGAAGAGGTAGAAACGAAGGTGCCTTCTTCTCTCTCTCCCTCTCTCTCTCTATCTATCTCTCCTTTGTATACATAAAATAGTAAACAGTAATTAATTATTTTCAATTTTTGTTCCGTCGGAAATGCAAGTGCTTCAGTTGTTGTACACTTCGTGTCAAGATGGTTGTTTTTGGCATTTCCCACTTAACATGGAGAGGGTGGTGGTGGTGGAGGCGTCGGGAGGAGGAGATGGGAAAGGAGAAAAAGTCGGACATCGATCAAAAGACCATTCGGAATAATCAATCTTTTGTGTTTTGTTTCTTAAGTTGAGTAATTAAGTTTTTCTCATTTCGAAGTCTTTTTTTAATTCTTTTCTCAGAAATCTCGGAACGAGTCTCGAGTCGTGTTTTCAGGTTTTTTTTAAGGTTCGATTGGGTTACAGGTTGGATGCAGCTAAATGCGGGTGTCATATTCGATATGCACGGACTGGTGGCGACTGTGCGATGAAAGCAGTTGACATCTTCACGGGTGTGTAATTAGCATATGGTGTCCTCCTCCTGCCTCTTGGGTAATACGAGGTCGCGTTACTCCTCAACCTCCCCTGCCCCCACTCTGGTCCCTGACACAAAAGTCAGAGCTATGGTATGTGGAAGCACTTCAATATCCTTGGAGAAGATGTTGTTATGAGGAGGTTGGTATGACAGGTAGATGAGCTGTAACAGGACAATTTGGAAGCGATAGAGACCTCACATCCTCTCTCTCGAGGTTTATAGCCTTCAACCTGTGACTCTCAACAAGATGGCAAGGATCTGTGAGCAAACAGACGTCATCGTCGAGGATCGTGAAAAAGGAATTCTTCAGGTGATGTTGGCACTTGGGGTTTTCCGAGTTGATAACAAAATGGCGGAACCACAACCTATAAGAATCACCTGGTGCATTCATCACCATCATTAGGATTAACACCGGGTTTTGTTTTACACGTACAATTAACCAACATTCGCGTAAAAAAAGTTCTGACTTCTTCGTCGACTACGATTCTGATTCTATTCAAGTTTAAAGACGTTCAAAGTGAAATCGCGTAAAAGAAGGTCAATCTGTCTTTACATAAATAAGAAAGAAGATTCCGGAGTAGAATGTGCAATTATTATGAAATGAAAACTTTCATAGTGTGCAGTATTTGTGAAACTAGTTCCTATCAAAAGGGAATCCTCCCAGAGACTCATGAAGCAAACTTTCCCGACAGGTGTAACAGTGAAAACCATCCATTTTAAGCGTGCAATATTTATGAAACGAGTTCCCACTAAAATACTGTATACATTTAGCAGAAACTCATTTCATAAATATCGCACACTCCTTGTTTAAACTCATTTCCTAAACAATACTTCTCGAAGATAATTCATCACCAAAAGAATTCTTTGCAGATTTCTGCTAAAAGTGGCTAACAGTTTAGCGCGAACTCGTTTCATAAATACTGCACATGAGCCATTCGTTTCAGAAAATAATGAACATTTTGAGGAGGTTTTGGTTTCATAAATATTGCACACTCTCAGAAGGAAAATATTTTACATTTAACATCGAACTTGTTTCATTAAATAATTCACAAGTTCTCTGAGCATAAGTTTCATAAATACTGCACACTATTTAGAGTAATCTGTTCCAAACATAATGCACAATTTTGAAGAGGTATTGGTTTCATTAATCTTGCACACTTTTCGGGGTGAAATATTTCAAGAATAAAGCACAACCTCGTGAAAGATTCGTTTCAGTAATGATGCACAAAATGAAAAGCTAACTCATATTTTGGACTTATATACAGACGTTCTTTCATAAGTAAT
Organism: Columbicola columbae; assembly: GCA_016920875.1. NCBI lineage: Eukaryota > Metazoa > Arthropoda > Insecta > Psocodea > Philopteridae > Columbicola > Columbicola columbae. The sequence continues at coordinate 2,490,280 of JADMLL010000011.1, read as the reverse complement.
GCACACTTCAATGGCGAGTCTTGTTTCAAAAATATTGCACAACTTTTTGGAGAATTAATTTAAAAATGACACAAAACGTTCTGATAAAGAAATGTTTTGCGAGGTAGAGTACAGAGCTCATTTCATAAACACTGCACACTGCTCAGAACAATTTCTACTGAAAATAATACAGGGTTTGAAGAAGTACTGGTTTCAAAAATCTTGCACACTTTTTTGTGATGAAATATTTTAAGAATAAAGCACGGTTTCGTGAAAGATTGATTTCAATAATGGTGCACAAGGTGAAAGAGCAACTCATATGGTGGACTTGCCAACAGACCTTCTTTCATAAATAATGCACACTTTCATGTAGGACGGAATTCAGTCTCAAACTGGAAATACGTACATTTAGAGTGGTATTCATGAACGGTGTTGTTGTATTTAAAGAGCAAGGAAATGGGGAGAAACAAAATGTCTTTGAGAGGCTCAGTCTCTGTCTCATCTTCTGGAAATTTTGCTTAAGAATGGAATGAAATACCTGGTTTCGGCGCTGAGACCGAAAAAAACAAGCGGGATGTGTCATTAAGAAACAATTTTGATTTTTAAAATATATTTTGTCGTTTTTATTTTCATTATTTGGCAACCATATCGAAGAGAGAGAGAGAGAGAGGTCGTTAAAAAACTCGTTTGAAAATTAAAAGAAGAAAAAAAGAAGACGAAGGTCCCCTATGGTCTAAGCTACCTTCGAGGGAACTTGACAAGTTTTTCTTTCATTCTTAACCAAAAAAAGAAAAGAAGACGAAGAAGAAGAGGAAACGAAAATAGGTTGAAGAAACACAATGTTAAAGCGGAGGAAGGGAAGGAGGGAGGTAAAGAATGGTCGGGGTCGTGAGTCAAGACATTGAGGGTGCCCCCGGGGGCCGTGGGTCGCTTTGTCACACATGACAAGGGTAGCTGGAGAGACCTGAGACATCAAAGAACCAACCAACCCCCCCCCGATTCCATTCAGGTTATCGGCCATCGAATCAGTTAAAATATTTTGTCTTATTTATATATCACGTTTTCCAGTCAAAGAACTCGTTGGACCGCCATCTTGGTTCCCTTTTCGGGGGCTGTTGTTGTTGGTATCTACCCCTGGTAAGACGGTTATTGTTATCCGTCTTCTGTTTGCTTTCCCTTTGCTTTGCAAACACTTTTTCTTTTATTGCTTTATTACGGGTTCCGAGGAATTTCTCATCCTAAGTCATCTCCCCATGATGCCTGAGGTGAGGAAGTTGTTTGAGGGCCCCCGACTTTTTCTTCTCTCTCTCTCTCTTTCTGCTTTTCATGGTCACGAAGCGATGGGGTGGCCCACTATTGCTTCCCTGTTGCTCGCCTTCTTATTTCTGTTTTTTCTTCTTTTTTCACATCAATCCTCGGCATTTTTATCCGCCATCTGGATCCCTGGGTGTCTTTGCTTTCAGGATTTTTATTTTGTTAGCCTTCGGTCTTGAGCATAATTAACTTTCCGACATGTCCAGGTGTTCTTTCCCTCTTTCCCTCTGATTCTTAAACGGCATCAAAATTTCCGTTTTGGTTTTGTTTGAATTAGTTCTGTTTCCTGTTGGTTTTATTGTTTCTGTTTTTTTCTTTTCTGAGAGCTTTTCAACCCCAAACCTTTATACTCCTCAAAGTCTTTAGTATAAGTATTGTTGATAATATTGAAATAATTCCTCTCCCTCTCAGTCTATCTGTCCGTCTATTTTTTTTCTTTCTCCTTTTCTCTCTGTTCAAGCTTCCTTTCATCCACATTTTCCTTTTGGTTTCCACCTCTATTTCTTCCTCCCTTTCTCTTTCTTCTACGTCCTCGTCTACCTTTTTCACGTTTCTTCTCACCATTTCAATCCTTGTCTCTCTGCTTCTCATTCTCTTGCTCTCTTTTTCCTCTTTCTCTTTTCCCTACCTTCTCTTTCTATCTTTTTTCTTCTTCCATTCCTCTCTTCCTCCTTTTCCTCTCTATTTTTCACTGTTTATGCTTCCTTTCCTTGCTTAAATTCATTCTCATTTTCGTTTTGGTTTTGTTTTCTGTTTCATTCCTATTCTGTCAGTTTCTTTTTCGCCTTTTTTGGGTTTTGTTTGAGCTATCTCCTTGTCCTCTCCTCTTTTTTCAAGACTTTTTAAAAACTAGTTTTTGCTGACAACTTTTCATCCCCATAATTGTATACTATTGTTTGTATGTAGTACAAATATCATAGAAATCTCTGAGACTTTTAAAATCGTTTAAGACTGGACAAGATTTTTAGACAAACTGACTAATCCTCTCACCCAAAATTCATTTCATAAATATTGCACACCTATACCTACATATCGTTTCAAAAATATTGCACGACGTCACCCAACATTTATTTTTATGACACTTTTACAAGAGTCTAATATCATACTATAATTTGTACTTGTATAAGAAGTTGTTTTCATAAGTAATGCACACTTATATATAGAATACCTGCCTCAAAAGCAAGAAGTCAGGGCTGACATATTAACAACCTTCTTGTCACAAACTATCTTTCTTTACCAACACAACCACTATGATTATCATCATCAACACCATCGCGTAAAAAAAGGGAATCTTCGTCAAATCATCTGTTATAATTATAATATAATTTTTGATATAAATAGAGGGACTTTAAGAAGAATAAAAATTCTTTTGTGGCGGGGAAAGAAAGAGTCTCTCGTCGCCGTCGGGTCCCCCGTCCCACTGATGGATTTCCAAAAGTTGTCCCAAAAGAGGGGCGCGTGACTCACAGATATTAACTTCAGAATCAAGACCACCAACACGATCGGTTGTTTATTAAAGAAAGAAAGAAGAAGGAGACGAAAAAATTAAAATATAAAAAAAAGAAACTAAAAAATGATAATAATAATAAAATAAAGCTCTTCAAAAAATGATTCCTTATTAAGTATGGAAGGAAACAAGATTTGAAGACAGTCCACACACACACACGCCCGGGGAGGGAGGGCCAAGGGGCCCTGGGAGCTGCATGACAAAAAATGATCTTGTCTCAAATATTTGAAATGTCCCTGTAGTCGCATTCCTCAGTCAGACCCGTGATGGGGCTTTGTCCTCTTTTAATTAATGCCCGCCAAAGTTGCATAACCAACCGATACATTTCTGTCCCCCTCCATTCATGTTTTGTTTTTTGGAAGTGTGGGCCCCACGGGGAGAAGTGGGGAGGCCATCCCACGGGAAATTGTCCCTGGATTCGTCACCGATTTTCAGACCTCGATAAATTTTTCACTGTTTCGCATCCGGTTTTGTTGTTTAGTTTTTATTGTAATCCCTGCCCTCCCGTATGTGCCCCCTGGCCCCCCACTTCCACCGCCCCGCAAAACCAAAAAACACGAAATTTATTTATTAATATATTTTAATAGCGTCGGGAAAAATTAGGCGAATAAAAAAATTAAAATATTATGATTGAAAGGCAGGCGCATTAATATAAACAATAAGTGCAAATTTAAAGAAGGGCCCCCTCGTGGCCACGGGGGGACAAGTTTTACTAAATCGGACCGTAGTTCATCCTTTTAGTGGATATTTATGTCGGTTTTGCTCGTTAGCAGACTCGGCCACGGTAATTAAGCAAATTTTAATTTTTTTGTTCATCTTCGTTTTGGGTACCTGTTTGGGTACCAATTGCTTATTAGCATCCGAAATGTGGGAGAAATTTTTTTTTATTTATTCTAACTGCCGTACCTGACAGGTGAAGATGGCCGCATAAAAAAAATACCTGAGGAAAAGGACGAAACGACTTTTTTTTAGTTAGGTGACATTAAAGAGTTTGAATCAGGATGAAGTTGAAGGTGATTTGATTTAGAAAAGCTGCTGCATCGTGTTTTTGGACCTCTCAAGAGCTTGACTTCCGGTTTTTTTCCTTTTTGACGTTTCCGTTTTGGGTTAACTAGTCCTACTTCTGAGATCTTCCTAATCAACTGTTAATTCTCTAGTAGAAGGTTCTCCTCTACAACTCTGTTTTGGTGGTATTACACCCAAACTAACTCAGTAATTTTGGTTCGTACTTTTTACGCTGTTATTTGTGTCTAGCAGAAGATTTTTGTATGAAGTTAGACTCAGCATTTCCGGTTACAATGATTAAAACTCAACGTCTAAGCTAATTCATAATTTGTAGCTCGGTACTTTTTTACGCGGATATAGTTTACGTGATCTTTTGGCCTGTTGTTGATTCTGTTAGCAGATTGTCTTCTGTTACAGCCCCACGAGTAAAGTTACTGGTAACAGTGAGAGAAACATCACCATTTCCGGTTAAAACAACTCAGCTTTGTGTTAATTAAATTATAGCTGACGGTTAGGGCTTATGTGAACCTTCTCGCTGGTAACTGATTCTGTCAGCAGGTTTTCTTCTTGTGTTCTGTCTTATTTCATAACCTACCTAGATGAAGTTACCAGCTACCGCTGAGAGAAACCTAAGAAATCAAGTTGATGCTTTTGAATAACAAATTTCTGTTAAATTATGACCAGGAACTTTTTTTACGCGTTGGTTTTTGTGTCTAGCAGAAAATTTGTTAGTATGAAGTTATCGGCAATAGACAGACAAGAGAGAGAGAGAAAGAGACAGACAGCAGAATTTACGGTAGCATATGATTTAAACTGCACTCATTTATAGCTTTGAATTTTTTTACGCGACTACAATGTGACCTTCTGACTAATTATTGATTCTGTTAGCTGATTTTCTTCTGTATTATGTCTTATTTCACAAGCCTGGTAGATTGAGTAACTGGCTACAGCGGAGAGAAAGCTAAGAAACCAAGTCGATACTTTTGAGCAACAAATTTCTGTTAATTTATGGCTGTAAACTTTTTTTACGCGATTTACGTTAAAGTTTCTAACCGATTGTGGTGTGCAGTCTACTAGCTGTAGATTCTCTTTATCATCTTCCATGACTAAGGCTTCTCTTTTGGTTAAAACCTTCATCCAAAGTCAAATTTTAGTAAGCAAGATAGAGAGCGTTGACCCGGGTTCCTCTTTGGCAGCTGAAGACCCAGTCAAAAGTTTAAAACTACTAACAGCAATGGTAACAGTGACACAAAACTATCAAAACCCACATGATCTTGTGGTATACAAAAACCGCGTAAAACGAGGGAGACATGTGATTGACTGGTCAAAACTCCGTGACTATGCCTGACAATTTTGGTTTTACTGTCTTACGCCATTGTCAAAATCAGTCTCCCTACCTCCTTCCTTTCTGTATGTAAATTCTTCACCGATTTGATCACCATGATACCTAACCACCCAATTTACAACTACAAATTTGTCTCATACTTCTCCTCTCTCTCTCACACTACAAAAAAATGGAAAAATTTATTTTAATGCCGCCCTTTCCTGCCATATTTTCCAAATTTACGACCGCATTTTTGAGCTACAAAAAAAATAATAAAAATATATACATTCATAAAATATAATATAAGAAAACCGGAAATCGGAGACGGTGCCAAAAAAAGCGACAAACTGAAACAAACGCCTCCGTAAAAAACGGGAAAAATTGAAATTTAAAAGTTCTCGAGAGCTCTAAAATGACAAGTGACCACTGGACCCCCGCCTTCGCATTTAATCAAAATTTTTCAAGATGGGACATTCAAATTTAGCAAACATCATTTCCGTTTTGTTTCGGGAGGCCCTCCCCCTCCTTCCATAACCCCGAGAAACTCTTTCATTCACCTCCACAAAAGACTTTTTATCCTTTTTTGCGTTTCTATGAATCTTTATATATAATATTATGATTATAACAGTTGAAGTGCTGAAGATTCCCTTTTTTTACGCGATGGTGTTGATGATGATAATCATAGTGGTTGTGGTAAAGGAAGACGGTTTGTGACAAGAAGCTTGTTAATATGTCAGCCCTGACTTCTTTTTTTTGAGGTAGGTATTCTATATATAAGTGTGCATTACTTATGAAAACAGGTTCTTATACAAGTACAAATTATAGTTTGGTATTAGACTCTCACAAAAGTGTCATCAAAATACATGTTGGGTGATGTCGTGCAATATTTTTGAAACGAGGTATAGGAAACAATGAAGGATGAGAGGAGCAGAGAAAAGGAGAGGAACAGAAAGGCAGAGAAAACACGAAAACAAACTGAAATGTTAAGAAAAAGAGCAAGAGAACGAGAGGCTGAAAGAGAGAGAGGAGGAGGAAGAAGCAGGAAGGAAGAGAAAAAGAGGAAGAAATATAACTGAAATAAAGAGCGAGGAAACAATGAAACAGAAGACAAAACCAAAACAAAAATAGAAGAGATAAGAAGACAAGAAAAGGAAGAGGTAGACAGGAGGTGAATTTGGAGAAGGTGAAATGAAGAAAGAGGAAAAAAGAAGGAAGACAGCAGGACAGAGTAAAGAAGAGCAAGAGAATGAGAAGCAGAAGTATGACGAGCAGAAATGTGGGAGAAAGGGAGAGGAGGAAGATGTAAAAAGGACGAGAAAGAGGTAGAAGAGAAGGAAAGAGATCAACAGAAAGCCAGAAAACACCTCAAAATATTACCTACACCCAAAACCAAAGTATAACAAATACAGTCACCAACTGTCATAGATTTATACAAGATATATACAGAGAGTATGAGAGTATAGGGTTGAAGACCTAACACCAAGGACCAACCATTAAATCAAGCCCACAATTGAAGTACTGAGAGACAAATCCCTCGAATCATTTGGAAAACCTCTTACAAGACAGGTACCATAGCCACCCCTCTTCATCCTCCATCCTCCTACCCCCAAAACATCCAAAGGAAACAGCCTACCAACCGCCCTAACGAGAGAAACTATCTTGTAAAGTCTGCCCTTCGACACTCTGATTTTACTGTCTGTCAAGCATCTTTATTATCTCGTCGGGAAAGAGAGAGACAGTGAGAGAGAGAGAGGGAGGGGGAGGGAGACATTTCGTCTGACATGTGAAGCGTCTCGAAGAAGGTACTCACTAACTGTTATTTAATTGGCTTGTAGACTTTATCTTTTATAGACTATAATCTAAGCTAATTGATAAAGACGTTTTTTATAAAAAGCAGAAGTTCGAATGCCTTGTCTTGTAATATATATTTTGTTTGTCAGACATTAACAAGATAATAAAGAGAAACTCGTGCTAGATATTTTGCAGATATCTATGTAGCGGAATTAATAAAAATAAATAAATTATTGTTTTACATAGATAAATGTTGTCGGGGTGTTTCTTCCAAAGACCTACCAGGTGCTGAATTTGTCACGCGATGTTTACTCATCCTTTTCTTCCTCCTCCTTTCTGCCTGTCTGTCTGTCTGTTGTTTGTCTCCCTGTCCATCTGTCTTTCTTTAAAGCTATCCTGTTTTCCTGTTGCTTCTTTAGTTCTCTTTTTATCTCTTTCGCTCTCTTAATATCTGTCTTCCTTTCCTTTCCATGGGAAATACACTCAAACCTGTTTTTGTGCGGTCTTTTTGTGAGATTTTTGTGCGATTTTAAAACAGTTTTCTTTGTGTTTATTGAGTTCCGAAAACTATATTTTACAGCTATTCGTGAAGTTTGTGCATTTTTATGCGTTTTCTTTTATGCGGTCCCTATCCACCGCACAAAAATAGGTTTGAGTGTATGACAATGTGTCTGTCTCTCCTTCTCTTCTCATCTTCCTCTGTCCTTTTCCTGTTCCTTAGCTTTAGGTCACGTTTTTCTCTCTAATCTCTGTATTCTGTTTTCTTTCCTTCCCCCTCACTGTCTCTCATTTTGGTTTTGTTGTAATTATGCTCTTCGACGGCTTTTTGTAGAGTATTCGCTGTCGGTTAGGATGTTTTTCTGTTTTATCTCCCCCTTCTCTATTCTTCACTTCCTCATCTCTCTTTTTCTTTTCGTCCTTCTTCTCTCTTTCACTTCTTTCTATCACTTTAACTCTTTAATTTCACTTCTTGGTGACATCTTTGTACCATTCCTTCCTTCTCTTCTCTCACGTTTTTCATTTCCTACTGTTTTCCATTCTATCATTTTCAACATTCTATGTCACTATTTCGTTTTTGACTTTCTTTTCACTCTCTCCCTAACTGTATTCTCTTCCTATCCCTATTTCTATCTTTCATTCTCATGTTGATGAAATTTTGCTCTTTGGCGTCTTGTGTTGTGATTATTAGCTGTCGGTCGGATGTTGCGGGTCTGCTTCATCTTTCCTTTTCCTCTCTTCCGCCCTTTCTTTCTTTCTCCTTTCTATCTCTTTAAAATTCTTATTTCCTTTGCTTGCCATTTGTTTCTTTTGTTTTTATCGTTTCCTTTTTCTGTATCTTATTTTATTCTTTCTTCCTGTCTTTGTCCTTTTTCCTCTTTTCCTACTTCTTTGTTTTTTCTGTCTCCCTTTTGATTCTTGTTTTTTGGACATCCCTCTGTTATTATTTTCTTTCCTCCCTCTCTCTTCCTTTTGCGTTTCCTTTCTAATCTACGTTTGCATTCTCTTTGCTAATTTTCTTTTCCCTTATTTCGGTTCACTACTGTTCCTTCTTCTCATCTTTTCACTACCATAACTCTTTCCTTTTTGTCTTCTGTCGAGCTGAAAATGAAACACGTCATAGTCGAAAGAGTGATAGAGTACTTAACAGCTTAAAAAGAGAAACAGACTAGCAAAGGACCAGAAAAATACTTCCAACTGCAAAGAGTCAACCGAATGTCAACCCCTAACGATTAGGGTGGCAAAGACCACGATACAAGAGAACAAAAAAACACGAAAACATTTAAAAACCTGATTGTGTTCGACTTTCGTACCTTGAAAGCGAATAAAAGAATCAAAAATTTTTCTTCTTTTACCGTCAATCCATCACCCTCTGTTCTCCGTCCTTTGTCTTCTTTTGACTTCATTCACTCTGTACCATTGTGATTTACTGTCTTCTGCAAAAATACTTTTCATCCATTTCAATAGATTTACAACACAAAAAAAAATATTTAGCCGAGGGTCTGTTTATACAATTCAAGTAAAGACAAGTCATGTTCGAACCTCATTCGTGTCAGCCTCCCCTGTCCTCCTCTCCCGAAGGGTAGATATCAACTATCTGACAGTCTGTTGGTGGCGATTAGGGGTTGATCACGTTTTCTTTCGCTTTCTTCTTTCTCCGCCAACAATGAAACGGTTAAGTGTCGTGTGAAATATGTTCCAACATCCCTCCCGCCCACCCACCTACCCGTCTCACGCTAGCCTGTGTTCGAAACGACCGTTAACGGATTTTATGGTTCGATCTGGTGTAAACAGGCGTAAGTTCTCCACTTTATCACCTTCCTTCCTTTATTTCATTTTATTGTGCCTAGTTGTCGTTGTGTTTGGTTTCCTAGGCGCGGTTGTGACGGAAATAAAGTTAAATCAGGTACGGGAACACCTTGTTATGATTAAAACACCTTTTTATGGTGGGTGAGCTGGGGGATGTGGAGTGCTTAGGCTCGTCATAAATCGGCGAAATTCCTTTAAACGGTGTCAAAGTCTACCTGAAAGGAAACTCGAGTGTGAGTACGCGATCCGTCTGCGAGCCCATTTGTCTATGCGTTCTCGAAAAGGTTTTATTGAGACCTTTTTTTACGCGACTATTTTTTCCATTGATCAACGTAATTTTTAGGCTATTGTGCTATTTCATAATAATTGACATAATTCAGCTGGCTGCTGGATGTAGTTTGAGGGTGTTTGGTTTGGAATGAGAGGACGGAATCTCACCTTACACACCCTGGAAGGACTTAGTTGACATCATTGTTCTGAACCTGAGAAATCGCTGCCCAATTCAGCGATGGGAAATCATTTTTGACCGTAAATTTGTGGCAGAAGTCAAGGTTTTGATATAGATATACACTTAGGCCTTGTTTTACGCGAGTAATTTCTACGTTCATTTGCGAAATGGGGGTGTTTAAGAAGTCAGGGTTTTTTCAGGTTAAGAATCTTTTAGCTTTTTAATGCGACTGTTAGGTTATTATGGTTATTCATAAAGCTCTTCTCTTTCGCGTATAAAAAGACCTGATTTAGAATTTTTGATCAAGCTACAGAGTACTTTTTACGAACAACAGCCATTTTTCTTGAGTGTTTCCTCCTTGGTTTGTTTAGGTATCTAGATAAATAGATACTAGATATCTGATTAAGTATCTAATTAGGATTCTTCGATCCTGTAAATTAGTCTAAAACATGTTTTCCCGAAGAGTAGAGTGTATGAACAGATTTTATTAAGCAATACTGTAGTTGCTTCAGGTTATTGTCTAAATACCTAAACAAACCAAAGAGGAAAGGTTTCTTAAACACTCCATTTCGCAAATAAACATAGAAACTACTCGCGTAAAACAAGACCTAAGTGTATATCTATATCAAAACCTTGACTTCTGCCACAAATTTACGATCAAAAATGATTTCCCATCGCTGAATTCGGCAGCAATTTCTCAGGTTCAGAACAATGATGACAACTAAGTCATTCCAGGGTGTGTAAGGTGAGATTCCGTCCTCTCATTCCAAACCAAACAGCTTCGAGCAACTTCCGGGTGTCACAATCCAACGACCATTCGCTCCCAATCCTTGAACACAAAGACAAAGATCCCGTGGCGCCTTGGCTCGAAGACAACACTAATTAATCGCTTAATTAATCCAGTTATCCTCGCGAAATGTTTAATTACAACATTTCCACATAGACCAGTTGAGAAGAAACCATTTAGAGGGAAATCCAACAGAAGATGAGGAAAAGGCACAACACGTCCACTTGTCTCATTCCGTGCCGTTATTTTAAATAAATCAATTAAGGCCCCCCCGTCCCGCCCCCGCCCCTAAACGAGCATGCCATCATGTTATTGTGAAACGTCTTGAGCGATGTTGTCTCGCGAACCGCGGAGGTACCTTCTTGCGTACCTTAAAAGAAAAATAATGATTTCAAACAGACACGCCTCAAGGCGGTTTATGGTCGTTCGGTTGATGAGTTCATGTCCTTCAAAGACTCCTGCGCAAATCCATCTGCGCACATTTGTGTTTATTTAATAAATAAATAAATAAATAATACGAGACAGATGATAAACGGTGGATAATTAATTTCTACTCACTTCCGACGCCTCATTCCTCTTCTTCCTTTTTATCTTAACTACCTACCTACCTACCATTTTATCAAGGCCCTCATTTTCATATCCAAAAGGGTGAAACTCACCCCTCGACAGAGCTAACCGGTTTTGGTTCGATGATTAGATAAATATCAGACGAGACAAATTAGGAGTTGGAATGAAATTATCTAAACAACAACAGGTTTCACTGATTCTTAATTAAAAAGAAGAGATAACGTGTCTTTCTCTTAACTACCCTTCCCTCTACCACCTTGCCACCTCTCTCAAAAGGTCCAAATGTGGATCAAAACGGATATTGTTGGTGGTAGCATGATAGCGATTTATGTAAGAACCACAACTAGTCGAGTTGTGAGCGGCAAATTTGGATTAGAGTAGATGATTATGGAAGATAGTTAAAATTAGAGGAATTCAATTAGCGGTTTTTTGGAATGTTGTGCTGATTTTGAGAGAGGAGGCGGGGAGTGGAGGGAAGGGGAGGAGGAATTAGAAGAGAGAAGCGTTTTTGGCAAAATTTTATTGATCAATTTGATCTTTTATCTGTTCTCTCAGATTTAAAATCTCATGAGTGGGTGAAAGAGCGTCTACTACTGTCTCTCTGGTGGTACACCAACAATCCACCGACCTCATGAAGCATTTCGGTTAATAACTCCATCGATCTTGGTGTTGTTAATAAAGACCCGAACGCAAATGATTATGGCCTCGTTGATTAGGTTTTGGTGACGTCACCACACGTCCTATTTCCTTATCTTCTTCTCGTAAATACAAAGAACAGCAATGTGTGCATTAATTATGAGAAGAACTTTTGGGTGAGCTTTGAATACCATTTTCTATTACGAACGATGGTAATTTTCAATTGTGTTGAAAAAGAAATCTTGCACAAGAAGTGTGCAATATTTTTGGAAGGAATTTCAGGTAAAGTGCGCAATATATTCGACATAAATTCCAATAAAAGTGGGCAAACATTTAATATATAATGAATTGTTGTAAAGGGATTGTGTGCATATTTTTAAAATTAATTCCAGGTAAAGTGTGCAATATTTACATATAAAGTGTGCATTACTTTTGAAAAATCCTTTATTTCTGGTATTACTCAGTTTTTCACCTCTTTTCTTCTTTCTTTCTCTAGAATGTTCATCGAGTTAATCACTATGGCTGTGCTCCATTCAACTGCCATTCTTGAGGGACTTCTAGAGACCGAGGAAGGTCTTGCCTTCCGCAATACAAAGCTCGGGGTTCATCCACATCACGTTTTAGAGACTAAGATCTGAGCCAAATTCGTTTATCAGCAGTTTTGTCTGACCGGTGGTTCAGGTTGAACAGTCTGCTAGAGTGTGTTTTGCCAGAGTCACCTTACTCTAGACAGTGCTCACAATTAGCTGATTCCTATTTAGAAGGGGAAGTAAGCAACATACCCGTATTCAGAGATTATTTGTGTCACCTTCTAAGTCAAGGAACTATGTCCTCTGCTTATCTACGCTTCCAGGTTTGGTAGGATAAAGTTTTCCACCCTTGGAATGTGGAAGGAATACTTTGCTAGTGAGGCGCTTTGAACCCAACTGGAAAACTGGAGATATTATTATACTAAGTCACATACTAATCAATTACTTTATAAAATCAAACGAATGAATGAAGTAGCTGATTATCGCGAAAAAAAGGATTTGAACCGAAATTAATGAACCTAAACGTTCCGACACGTACACAACAGACACGTGATCAGAGGGAGATTAAAGGAGGGAAAAAGAAAATCCGGTTGTAGTGGTAGTAGTGGCGGGGGTCGTTGTAATAATGTAAATTCACTTAGCAACCGCCACTCTCGGATACTAATGGGACAAATGAATCAAATATTCTTAAAAATGAACGAGCGGAGTGCCGTCAAAAAGTTAAGGACCCATTAATCTAAACGGGATTTTTGTCAAATGACAAATCCTCTTGAACCTTCACTTATTAGTCGTTTAATCCTTGGACAGTGAACGATTTCTAAAAATTTCGACCACAACTCTTTGATAAACAACAACAACAACCACATCGACAACGAGACAGAGAATTAAAATGTTACACAATGAATATAGAACGTGGTTCACTTAAGATACATGGGTGTGAACATGGGCAAACTGTTCACTCGGTGACGAATATTTTGAGGCACCCAGTCCCCAAAAACACACACTCACACACCACACACACGTTGTAATTTATTAATATATTCACCATAGGTAGGTTCCACGTAACGATTTAACTCCACGATAACTGTTTCCTGAAAAACTCAAATCCAACAAAAATATCGACGGATTAAAGATGAACCCAAACTAAAATTTTTCATTTCCTGTTGTTAGGGGCGTATACAAACCTTTTGGAATTGATTATATATCAGTTCTACCGGAAAGTTTTGCCCGTTTTTTACTTCTGATTATAACAGAATGTTTAAAAAAGTTTGAACTCTCGCTTTACCAGTTATGAAAGCTTTCCAACCATTTTCTGTATGAAGAAACTACCCTAATCACGTCAAACAAACAAATCCTTTTTCTGTAGGTTCTGTTATACCGAAAAAAGTTAGAAAAACGGAGTTGAAACTCAGCTATACGTATACTATATCAAATTAAAAATTTTTTTAAACAGTTCTTGGTAGGAAGAGGATTGGCTCCCATGACTACTGGCAAAAAATTTCGATTGAAGGGGCCTAACTACCCTCTACTACTATCTACTGGAACTGCTATTGATTTAGGGATGGAGGTTAGAGATAATAGAAAGAGAGCACCAATACGCACTAGAGAGGATACGGAGGGAGGAGGAGTAGTAGTGCCACTAAACATGATGAACCAAAAAACCTTGGCCTGATCTCACAGAATCCGATGTATCTTCCAGGTACTACACGGCACCAGATTGTTTTGCGTCGCGTATTATAGCCATATAACAATAGAGTCACATAGATGGAAATCCTAAAATTTTTTTGATGACAAAACAGCTGCTGTCCTGCAGTATTATTTCAATGTTTTAGCTTTCGAGCCGAAGTGAGAGACCAACTCTGCGAGAGTCAATATAGAAGACCCATTTTCCCGGTTGGTCAGTTAAGACGGGAAAATAATTTAGGAAGCGGTCCTGACTGAATTTATCAACTTTTCTGTCGGTCATTCAATCACATACATTCCTGTATTCCCCTTATCTCTATTCTCCATCCCTAGTACTCAGAAATAGTATCCGGTAGGTGAGTGGTAGTGGGTAGTAGATAGTTAGTCCCTATCAGTAACAATACATTCAAGTATTTGTTACGTGGCGTGATATAGACTGTCTTGTTGCCTTCATTCAATCATTGTCTTCCTAAAATGAGAGTAACTGTTCCATATATATAACTAACCTCTTCCACAACTCTCTTCGTTCACACAAAACACACCCAAAACAATAAATACATAACCCAACTGGAATCGCGATACATAGATAACCCATCCAACCAAATTATACAGGTCACACATCTTAGCAAAGACCAACAACGATCACTCTCAATGACTCCGTGGTGCCATTAACAAGAGGCCAAGGACGAAGAGTCGATTAAACGGTGCTAACCCCACTCCCTCCACCCGGAACATCACCCAACAGGCATCATAACCCTAATCAATCTATAGAATATATATTATTATATTTTATTAACGTATAATTTTCAGATAAAGACCAATTGTTTTAGACCGACTATTTAGTGAAGCGATTATCTGAGTAAAATAGCAGCCGACGCCGACGCCTTCAGATCATCTTTTGGTTTTGTATTTTGGGGGATGGGCAAGGGGGTTGGTTGGGAGGGGTTTCATAGTGAACACACCTCATGCTGGCATTATTAGTATTATTAGCATCACGTATATATTATTATCAATTTGGTTATGATAATAATATATCATTAAAAAGGTTTATGAAGCTTCTTTAAAATGATAGTGTTCCTTTTGTCTTTTCTCTTTATCATCATCGTAATTGTTATTATTAACATTTGGAGTGACGCTTGGTCTGTATTTTTCATAAATAATGCACACTTTTATCGACGATCTATTTCATAAATATTGCACACGCTCACGAAGGCATTGTAATTTATTGATTTTTATAATAAATTCAAATCTGGAGTAGGCATTTGTTTTAGAATGGGCTGAGGATTTGTTTTGTGGGTTTAATTCAAAAGTAATGCACACTTACATTCAAATATCCATTTCATAAATTTTGCACGAAGTTATGAGGGGTTTGTTCAGTTAATAAATCCAAACATTTGGCGGGAACTTCTTTTGTGTATAAATCAGTGGGCAATGTAACAAATGTCATGAACTCAGTTCAAAAATATTGCACACCTTTAGGAGGTTCCGGTTTCATAAATATTGCACACCTTCACAGGTCTCTCATTTCATAAATATTGTACATTTTAGAGGTTTTCGTTTCATAAATACTTCACACACTTTTAAGAGTTTTGTTTAGTTAAAAATGAAAACTTTTAGGAGGTACTGTTTCCATAAACGATTCACGGTTTTCTCAAGCATTCATTTCAAAAGTATTGCACACTTTTATCAGTAACATAAATGTGGTTCTCTTTTGTCTATTTCTTCTTATCAACGACAGATTTGAGCTTTTGAATCACGTGATGACCTTTACGCCTCGGGTGATACCATCCAACAAGAACTTCAGTGGAGAACAAAAGAAGAGAAACGACCTCAAAACTCCGATCCAAACATTTCCCTTCCCAAAAAAGCTCCAAAATGTTAATGGATCTATTAATAAATAAATAAATAAGTAATTCGATAACAAACACACCAAAAAAAATAAATAAATAACGAACGGAAGGAATTTGATGGAATGTCAGGAAGCTCCGGTTTAGTACACGGAGTCGTGAGTTTGCAACATTCCAACCCTCCCAAGGCAACTTGACATGAAACCGACTGTTCGAGAGCAACCTCTGTGTTAGTATTCTTCTTTTAGGTACATCAGGTATGCTCCCCTTCCTCCTGGGTTAAGAACAATAACGCGGTTTGGGAGGAAGAAACGTTTGAAAGCACACAATACCAACAGCTTTGGCAAAATAACAACGACGACTCATACCTGAAGGAAAAGCTAACAGAGGCGCGTACCTAAAAAACCTGTCTGATAGAAATCAGTACCTTAACAATGAGAGACAGAGAAATGATAATATTTGTAAAGGAAATGTGTTCATCGTCGATTATAATGCTCGCACCAAAACCTGAGATCTCGTGCATTTTCTTCCTTTGGTGGAAACTTGGCCCGCTCTAAAACCTAAAAATCCTGCCTTTGGACTCAGGTTCCCCGGCACCCAAACCTAGCCCTATATGAATACCTAATTGGAATCAACAAGTGCCATTAGCAGAAGACCATAAAAAAAAATTATTATCCAACAATATTTGGCTCCCGAACGAGGTTCAACTTTTCTCGCAAATATGGCTTCCACTCAAGTCCTCGACCTCAATTAAAAGAGAAGAAACAAAAATTTTTTGGTTTTGTTTTAGGAAACGTCAGCTCGGTCCAAACTCTCCATTTATCTACGAGCATATTAAATAAACAAAATGGCGGAAGGGGGTCGTGGGTGGTTGTAGTCAGCAAAAGACCACCAACAAATCGGGTTTTGTGTGTTGGCGATGACTATGGTTAACGGTGCTGCCAAAACAAAATTTCACGAAACATTTTTCAATATTTAAGCTAAAAGCTTAAACTTTTTTTTGTGTCTCGTTTTATTTTGTTGGTAAAACTGTCATAGAAGAGTTTCTTCGACGCGAGATGTTAATCCTCTTAGTTTTGAGTTTTGGCCTGGCGATTAACTGAGATGGAGGGATTTTATTTAAAAAATAAGATTAGAGCCGCTTTATGAAGTATTAACTCGCTATAAAGCTGAATATTGTTTTTTATTTTTATTTTTTTGTTTTGTTAGGTTGGCAGACCGATATCAAACACAAAATGGAAGATTGCCATTCGGTGATACAAAAGGAAAACGTTATTTCGATTTGGTGAAGGTGATTTCTAAACAGTGAACAGCCTAAAAGAAGGAAAAACCGCTTCAGCACCATTTCCACACTGACTAACATGAAACTAACAGACTAACATGACGAAATGATGCTAACTTTACCGGTATTGTCAGCTGAATTAGTTTCAATCAATAAAATGTCGTTGATGAGTAACATCAAACACTAACCTTTTTGGAAATTGGAAAAGGATTTCGGAATCGATTCCTATTCGTATCAAATTGTAATTTGTGCAAAAGTATTGCACAGTTTTAAGACAAATCAATTTTATAAATACTGTAGAACATCAGTACTATCTCATTTCATAAGTCATGCACACTTGCAGTAACATTTATTTTCAATAAATCAGGCATACTTTAAACGAGACACAACGTTTTACGAAAATGTCATTTCATTTCATAAGTACTGCACAATTTTACCAACGTTCAATATATACTAAGACATACCTTAATCAAAAGGTAGTTTCATACATATTGCATACTTTATAGCAAGAATTCATTTCATAAATACTGCACACTTGAACGAATACTTCACATTTCTATCAAAGATCTCTTCAAACATTCAATCAGGAACCCGACCAAGAGCTCATTTCATAAGTGTTGCACAGAGTTGCCAACATTTCTTTTTATATTCTCCAAACGGTAATCTTGAACCAGAAGTCTGCCAGCTATCCTCTACTTCATAAGTATTGCACACTTGTAACAAGCCCGAGTTTCTTGTCATAAGTAGTTCGCGTTTCAACAGGAACATTAAACTTTTTGGGATGTGAGAAAGGCTTTCATTCAAATGAATTTCTCGTTTCAAAAGTATTGCACAACTTTAAGACAAATCGTTTGCATAAATATTGTAGACTTTCGGTAACATCTCATTTCATAAATAATGCACACTTGTACGAAGAGTTATTTTCAGTCAATCACGCACATTTCAAATGTGTCGCATCTTTTTATGAAAACGTCATTTCATTTCATATATATTGCACACCTTACCCGACGTTCAACATATACTAATACAAGTCTCAATCCAATGACGGTTTCATACTTTTCGTTTCATAAGTAATGCACACTTATAGCGAGAATTCATTTTGTAAATATTAAACCCTTCGAGCTTGAGCTCATATCATTAGTAGTGCACGGTTGTTTTGAGAATTTGTTTCATATGTATTGCACAGTTTGTGAGCCAACTATATTTCATAAATAATGCACACGACTCCCAAGAATTAATGTCTTAGATGTTGAACTTGTGTCACAAGTAATGCGGGTAGTTCGTAAGTAGTGAACACTTCAAACGGGACCTCATCTCATAAATAGTTCACAGTTTTATTGAGAACTCGTTTCATAAATACTGCACACTTTAACGAAGACTTCAGAGTTATGGTATAACTACACCGACAGTCTCTTCACATATAATGAACACCACAATGGGGTGAGGTCGTTTCATAAATATTGCACCAACGTTGCCCACTTTGTCGTAGTATATTCTCCAACCAGAAACCAAGTCTGTCACCCATCTTCTGTTTTTTTCTCAATACAACCTCCAATTCATTTCAAAAATAATGCACACGGAAGGTAAGAATCAATTAGGTGCTGAACAATTTTACAAAAAATTATTTTTAAGAGTAGTGCACAGCTCATACGAGAGTTCGTTTCAAAAATATTGCACACGTAAAATGGAGTTAATTTCGCTTGTTAATTTATCAACAACTCATTTCATAAATACTGCACACATACATGAATTCGGTTAATAGTCGTGAACCTCAACATTCCTTTCTGTTTTCTCTAGTAATTAATAGAAGGAAACAAGACATTTGGGACATGTTGTCACCACTGATTTGGCATCAATTTACGAGCAGGACGTATTGCAAGGATAAAAGAGAAAGGAGAGGCGCGAACGGGAGGTGGGAGGAGACAGAGCAGAGAAACAAGACCGTGAACGCCTTTCCCTAACAAAGTAGATCCACCCGACGGAGGTATTTGAACACAAAAAAAGGCGAATTTGGCAATACCTCAGATCAGGGTGATGTCGGTTTAGAATAAAACAAAGAAAAAAGAAGAAAATTGATTGATTCATCGCCATTTTGGGTGGTTTCCGTAAACAAAAGAAGGAGAGATGAGAAAAAAGGTAAAACAATGGCATCATTGAAATTTACCAGTTTCTCCAGATAATAGGGAGGAGGTGAGAGGAGAGGAAGGAGGAGGAAGGCGAGGAAAAAATGAAAGAAGGTAGGTAGGAAGGAAAGAAAGAAAGAAGACGAAAATCGTGATTTCCGAGGCAAAAAAAAGGAGAAAAAAAAGCAAAAAGAACGGAGAGTGAGCCTTAGAGCGAATTCATTCATCATTGGTCTTGTGATTTTCCGTCATGGTTTCCGAGATATATCTCATGACTGATCCACAATTCTAGTAAAATATAAAGATGGTTCCTCTCTGATAAATATTTCCAACAAAAAGTTTAAAAACCAAAATAAAAAAACCAATCGGTGCCTGATTAGAAGTTTAAACTTGATGCTCAGGTTCATGTAAAGTTGAATGATCCCCTTCGTCTCTCTCTCTCTCTCTCCTTCCTCCCATTTTCTGGACTCTTTTGTTTGGCAAAATACTAATCGAATCTTCCAGATAAAACTAATAACTAACTACTACTGACAAATTTCCAATTCTGTACCCTTCTCTACTGTGGCAGTACTATTTTTAGAAGCTATCTATACTATAGTCAGACAGGAACCCATTCTCCCGCTGGAGAATATACTACGACAAAGTTGGTAACGTTGGTGCAATATTTATGAAACGACCTCACCCAATTGTGGTGTTCATTATATGTGAAGAGACTGTCGGTGTAGTTATACCATAACTCTGAAGTCTTCGTTAAAGTGTGCAGTATTTATGAAACGAGTTCTCAATAAGACTGTGAACTATTTATGAGATGAGGTCCCGTTTGAAGTGTTCACTACTTACGAACTACCCGCATTACTTGTGACACAAGTTCAACATTTAAGACATTAATTCTTGGGAGTCGTGTGCATTATTTATGAAACATAGTTGGCTCACAAACTGTGCAATATATATGAAACAAATTCTCCAAAACAACCGTGCACTACTAATGATATGAGCTCAAGCTCGAAGGATTTAGTATTTCAAAATGAATTGTTGCTATAAGTGTGCATTACTTATGAAACGAAAAGTATGAAACCGTCATTGGATTAAGACTTGTATTAGTATATGTTGAACGTCGGGTATAGGTGTGCAATATATATGAAATGAAATGACGTTTTCATAAAAAGATGCGACACATTTGAAATGTGCGTGATTGACTGAAAATAACTCTTCGTACATTATTTATGAAATGAGATGTTACCGAAAGTCTACAATATTTATGCAAACGATTTGTCTTAAAGTTGTGCAATACTTTTGAAACGAGCGTAAATTCATTTGAATGAAAGCCTTTCTCACATCCCAAAAAGTTTAATGTTCCCTATTCAAACTTGGACTACTTATGATAAGAAACTCGGGCTTGTTACAAGTGTGCAATACTTATGAAGTAGAGGATAGCTGGCAGACTTCCGGTTCCAGTTTTCCGTTTGGAGAATATAAGAAGAGAATGTCGGTAACCCTGTGCAATATTTATGAAATGAGCGCTTGGTCGGGGTCCTCATTGTATGTTTGAGGAGGTCTTTGGTAGAAATGTACGATATCTGTGAAGTATTCGTTCAAGTGTGCAATATTTACGAAATGAATTCTTGCTACAAGCGTGCAATACTTATGAAACGGACGCACTATCCTAAACCAGCCTAAACTTTCTTCCACTTCCTCAAACGAGTGCAAGTCTCATCCGCGAACTACAAGTCATCACATAGTCGTTTCACACTCATATGTGCTAATTATAAAAACGACCTTGGTCGTGTCCTTCGCTCTTGTATAAGTCCCGTGGTAATGTATTCATACAATTTAGCTGCCTTACTCCACCACTGACAGAACCCACACACGAATTTTTGCTCCTCTCCCTCTCCTCCCTGCGTTAGCTTTCTACTTCCTTCCTCTAACCATAGACACCAACTTAAACACCACCTTTGTATTGGTGCGTGTTAACGACAAATTTTGGTTTTCAGGTACGGAACCTAGGATTTGAATCAGGTTAGAACCGCAGCCATTTTTGTTATTTTTTGTTAGCAAACCAAAAATTATGAAAAAAAAATTTTTTTGAGGTTAGGCGAAAAGCCCCAGCGAACATCCCCAGAGGGGAAACCTTGAAACCTTTGAGACGATACCTGAACCTGACAAACAACCCAAAAATTAATCAAAGAATCAATAAAATAAAATAAATAAATAAATTTAAGAAGATTAGAAGGAAGGAGAGGCTAAACAAAGAGGTGTTAGTGTGACATGTTAGTCGAAGGAGTTGTCTCGCTCGGGTGAATTATTTTCACGCGGGATGTTCGAAATTATGTTAAATAAATCTTTTTCTGTTTCAGGTTTTGACTGACAGGTACGAAAGAGTTGACGGACGAAGAAAGCAGTTAAACAGAAAGAATCCCAAGACAAAGACAAGAGCCAACGTCGGCGGACCCAACCTTCCGCCTAACAGAGACTAACTCCTTGCTCCTCGAACAATGGCAAAGTGGTCGGCAAACAATCGGATGATAATTTGGAGAAAATTTTTAATTTTGTAAACATTCAACTTAGCAACTTTTCTTCCTTACCCCTTTACTCAGTGCCGGGTTAAGGAATTACGAAGTCGTTTCTCAAATCAGATTGGAACTGTTAAAGTGGGCATCATAACTTTCTGATCTGATCTTTCTTTCTCTTTTCTGGAATTTGTTGGAACCCGATTTAACGTTTACTTGCGGTAGTGTGACCTTTTAAAAATACTTATTTCATAAATACTGCACACTTGTTTATTGAAACTAAGTCACCTGTTGTGATATACCACTCAAGAGAGACTTAAATTTGAAACTTTGTCGGTTTATACCCTCCAACCAGAGATTAAGCCAGTCAACACTGCTCTTTCAAAATTAATGCACATTCATGACACGTTTTACTTAAAAATCTATTTCAAAAATAATGCACACTTGAAGGTGAGAGTTTATTTCATAAGTACTGCACAGTTTTATTAAGAATTTGTTTACTAAACCTCTCACAGGAGAGCAAGATTTAATCTCAAAAATGCTGCATACGATTATGAAACGAATTTCACATTGAAGTGTGCATTATTTTTGGAAGGGGCTGTTGCCATCTGTGCATTACTTTTGAAATGAGTTCCCAATCAAATCATAATAATCATCCTCTTTCACGACTGACTCCAAATGTTCTCCTGAACCCTGATATTTGCTTTGAACGAATTTGACATTGAAGTGTGCATTACTTTTGGAATATGGCATTCCCAACTGTGCATTACTTATGAAATGAATGAATCCCGATCGGTTTATGTTTATATTCGTTCTCCTTCACCACTGGCGCCGAATGTTATCCAAACTTTGGTTGTCACAATTAAGCCTCTCATTCTTGTCTCTGCCTACCTTCAACTCTCCTCCATCACCAGACAACAATGGGAACCTTCCTCCGATTTCACGGGCGAACTCATTTCCAGAGTCTATTGTCCTTCTAGACAAGGTGTTAAAAAGTCAGAACGAAAGTCGCCACTGTTTGCACAAAGGAGGAGAAGAAAAAAATCCACCAACAACCGTCGACACAAAGACTTTTGTTTATTTACATAAAAATAAAGAAACTGAGTGCTGACAGGAGGAGAAAGAAAAAAAGAAAGAAAGAAAGAAGAAAAGGAAAAAAAGGGAAAAAAGAAGAAGATGAATAAAGAAAAGGAAATAATAAATAAATAAAAAAGTAGTTTATTTTTATTTATTTAAGAACATCATAATAATTATTGAACCTGATTCGGATGAAAGCGAATTCTAACGGTTCTCGAGATTTCAAAGAAAAATTTTTCTCTCTCTCCCCCTTCCCCGCCCCGTCTACTTCCTTTTTCCTTTTTCTTGTAACCAGTAGAAAAACAAACCAAAATAGAAAGAAAGAAAATCGCCTAAAAAGTAGACAATGGCTGTCATTCAGATGGAAATAAAGACAGTAAAACTGCCAACTTCCCATCAACTCTAATTATATGCAAATCCCCTTTTCTTCTTCTTCTTCTTCTCTTGCTCTCCATTCACCTCTTAAATCATTTCTCACCAGACAAAAGGAAATCCTCCTCCTCCTCCTCCTCCACCCCCGTGACCTCCTCCATCCCGGCACCCAAAGTCTGCGAAAAAACCGTTCGCCCACCCCCCGACGCCACGGATTTATGGCACCTCGTAAACTTATTGTCACGTTGTTGTGACCTGTTCTTCGACCTGATGAATCTATTTCAAGTTTGTTGTCTGTCTGTATTATTTTTATGACTGTATATCTATATCTCTGGGAGTGTACTGTATTAATCTCCTAGGTTTTAGAGTATGAGAGAGGAAATTCCTTCTGTGTCTGGAACTGCAAGTTCTCCCTCTCCCTCAACTAACAGGAATGGTTGGTGTCATATTATAGGAGTGTGTAAGTGGTTGTATGAAGGAAGGACGAAAGCGGGCATAGAATTTGAGTCTTGGAAGAAGAACCTAATCAGGTAGGCGCATGCAAAATGAAAGAAAAGACTTCGCACTCTGACTAAACTTTTAGGTAAAATTAAATTCAAAACGTTATAAAGATAGTCAGTCAGTCAATCAATCACCATCATCACTGCCGATCTGTAGACTGAAGCGTCACCTACTAAAAATTTAACTGATATTTCAAAAATAATGCACAGTTGCACGAGGATCTCATTTCATTACACATAAAAAGAATCAACGTCACAAGAGACGAACAGTTTATGTTGGAACTCCTTTCAAAAATAATGCACATTCTTAGCAAAGACTCATTCCACATATACAGCACATTTAGAAAGAGGATTCATTTCCTGGGAGATGATCATCTTGTTGCAAATTATCGCGGTTATCCACAGGACTCATTTCATAAATATTGCACACACTTCCATGAAGGATTCACTTAGTAAACAGTGCGCACATCACTAATATTTTGCTTCATGAACAATTTTCACTTTCAAAAATACTGCACACTTCCACGAATATCTAATTTCATAAATGGAACAAATTTTTCAAGAAAGAATCAGTTAAACAAGAGGTGAACATTTTGTGAGGGAACTCCTTTCATAAATATTGCACATTTTTCTTAGATTCGTTTCAAAAGTATTGCACATTTTACGAAGATCTCATGCCATGATGCTGAACATTAGAAAGAGGACTAATTTCCTGAGAGATGAGTCAAAAGTTCATGTCAAAAGTTTCCAAACCAAGGACCAAAGACTTATTTCATAAATATTGCACACACTTCCATGCAGGACTCACTTCTTGAACAGTGAACACTTTACTAATGACAGATTTTGCTTCTTGAACAATTCACACTTTCAAAAACATTGCACACAACTAGTCAGAATTCATTTCATAAATATTGCACACTTTTACAAAGACCCCATTCCATAAATACTGCACATAAAAAAAACAATCAATTCCACAAGAGATGAACATTTTGTATGGAAACTCCTTTCATAAGTATTGCACAGAGTGACCTAACCGAACGATTGAATGACTGACTGATTGACTGAAATTTATCAATCAAATCTCTTCCTACAAAGGATTTGAATCTCGTTACTTCCCACTAGAGATGGAGCTTTAGACATTTTGGGTGGGAATTCCTTTCATAAATATTGCACACTGATCTTTTAGAAAGAGAATCATTTCCTGTGAGACGGTTATCATGTGCAAAAGTTACCAGACCAAGGACCAAGAACTTATTTCATAAATACTGCACACACTTCCATGAAGAATTCACTTGTTGAACAGTGCGCACTTTACTAGTGACAGATTTCGCTTCATGAACATTTCTCACTTTCAAAAACACTGCTCACTTTTAGGCAGGGCTCATTTCATAAATCTTGCACATAGAATTTTTAAAGCTAGCTCACACGATTTGTCGAATAGCTCATTTCATATAGTACTCACGATTTGTTAGCAATTGTTAGCCAATTAGGAAACAGTCAAAGACAAACCACTTCCGGTGGTGAAGTTGTTCCCATCCACCTCATTCCTCAAATCCTGAAAGAAAGTAAGGAAGGACAACAGGACCGCGAGAACCATTCTCCTCGCTCTCTGACTCGAGTCGGTCACCCCGGAAATCACGACTAGTCAACCAATAAGGTAAATAATAAATAAAATAAATAAATAAATAAATAACGCAAGAAATTATAGCCTTCATCAAATCTTTCTCCAGCTACATTATTCCGGAATTTATGTTATTTATGTACTTAACGACTTTTTTAACTTTCTTCGTGACACCGCCCAACAATCATCATCCTAATTTATCTATCAATTGACCTAACTTCTAAGCTATTAAGCGGATCAGACCGTGTTCACTCGAACCTTGATAACAAGTCGTACCAACCGAAACAACTCTAATTAAACATTTATTAATTGATTACTATGTCTTTCGATCGAAAACCTACAAAAACCTAAACTGACCTTGAGGGAAGAACCTAATCAGGTACGCGCGCAAAAAGAAAAAAAAATTCTCACTCCGATTTTTTTTCTTTAATTAAATTAAATATAAAATGTTATAAAGATAATCAGTCAATCAATCAATCAATCAGCACAACCACCACCATCGTCATCGATCCCATCTCTATCCCCAGCCCACGGCGGAAGCGGACTTTAACCATGATTAGTGGGAAGTAATAAGATTCAAATCTGGAGGAAGAGATTTGAGCGATAAATTTCAATCAATCGGTGAGTTAGTCAGTCAGTCAATCAATCAATCCATCCATCAAGTCACTTTGCAGTTTCGGTTTTTACCGTCGGGGGGTTTGTTTGTTTGGTTTTGGAGATATCAAGGGATAAGATAATCTCATGTTTATCATATTTTGTGACTGTAGATAGAGATTTGAATAGATAAAGGCAGATTTAGGTAGATAACTCTTTGGCCGATGTTAGATATTTGACTCTTGGATTCAGTCATCTACGTCTGTTCTCACTCTTTTTAATTACTCTCACTAAGTAAGGCTTACACAGTATGTATTGCAGGAAACCAACAGAAATGCGTTGGGATTGGAGATTGGGTTTGGAGAACTGACGAAAGGTAGTCTATAATTATGGAAAAAGAAAAAGAGAAAGAAATAAAAGCAAACAGAGACAGAAGAAAAGACATTGAGAGAAAAAGAGAAAGAAGTGAAAAAGAGAAAGAAACAAAACAGGTCAGTCTAGAAAGAAGAAAAGAAAACAAAGACAGAGTTTTCAGAGAAAAAGAAAAAGAGAGAGAAACATAGGAAGAGAATGAAAGCAGAAGGAAAAAGATGGAAGAAGACATCAAAAGAGGAATGAAAAAGGAAGAAAAAGAAAAAAACGAAGGAAGAAGAGAAGAAGTGAAAAAGAAAAGTAGGAATGAAGAAAAGGAAAACTAGAGCCTGAAAGAAGTGAGAGAGGAAAACAAAACTCAGAAAAAGAAAATACATGATGGCTGTTAAATGAAAGAGTCTAAAAGAAAAACCTGGAAGGAGAAAAGAATCATAGAGATCTGGAAGATAAATCGTAATAAAAAGAGGAGAAGAAGAGAACGAAAGACACCAAGAAAGTCAAAAAGGAAGGCAGAGACTCCGAAAAAGAGAAACAAGATATTTAAAAAAGAAGAAAAAAGAGAAGAGAGGGAGAGAAAGAGAGAGAAAACATCGAGAAGCAAAGAAAAAGACACGAAAGAGAAAGAAAGACAAACAAAAACAATGGAGAAAGAGATATGAAGAGAAAAAACAGAAATCTGTGAAAGTGAGGTAGACAGGAATATTAGAATTGAGAAAGAGGAAGAGAAAGAAAGACACTGAGAGAGAGATGGAGGAAGAAGAGAGGAAGAAAAGAAAAGAGAGGAAGATGTAACTAAACATTGCAGCATCACAAAAACTTTTTCAATCATCAAATCAGCACTCAATCACACACTCATTCCAAACCTCAAATTTCCAAAATTCAAACGATCATGTCCTACAAATTAACACCAGAAGAACAGCAACAACAACAATAACAACCAAGATCTCAATACGCAGACTTACAACAACAAAAAATCACGTGACAAACATGTTGAACGATAAAGAAACAAAACTGGAAGTCCGGATTGGGTTCCCACACATTCATACGAGGTAGAAACGTCCACAGCCTCCAGAGTTCCTCACGAGCCTCCAGAAAACAAGACAAAACATCCAAAAGACCATTCGAGGCTACTCGAAATCCAGCTTGGGAATGGTTCTCGAAGAAACGGAAACATGTTTCACAGATTTTAAATAACTTCAAGTAGTTAGATTTGATAAATGAAGGATATTGTGTCCTCTAGGGGGGTAGTCTCACCACTGGGCCCCATCGGGGGGGCCCCCACTACGACTTTCCTTAATTTTTCTCCTCTCTCTCTCTTTTTATTGTGCACTACCTCCTTTCCATCGATTTTACTTCTTTTTAACTGGATTTGATAATCCGGTTATTAATTTTCATTTTTCTTCCTCGTCCTCTTCTTTTAACATTTTTAGAAAACTTGTTATGCGTGTGACGTCACGACCGGAAACGGAAAAGCCGGATTACGGATTAAATCCCTCCAAAACAAACATTTTGTGAAACAAAAGGAAGAGAGAAACCGGAGACACAGGTACTCTCAGGTTAAACACAAACAAATTAGAAATTCTAAGTAATCTTTCTTCCTCCCTTCCTCCTCTCCCCGGGAAAGACAAGAGGAGGCGGACAAAGAAGACAACAACGAAAATAAAACTTAACACAAAGTCAAAGCTGTGAACACGACAAACAAAAGCGGAGCAAAAAAAAACAAAAACATTTAATGGGAGGCGGTGGGGGGACAAGAGGGCCCCACGAAGCGAAAAGAAAAGAAGACAATAAAACAACCGGAAGTAGTTGAAGAGAAATAAATTATTTAATTATAAGTTTCGTGATGTCTTCATAAGTAAACAAAGTAGCCAAAAAAATTTTAATTTTTCCTTTCCTCTCGTTAATTTTAATTAATTATTCAAATCCTCAGTTTTAGAGCGGGGGTTACCCAGTAATTTTCAATTTATGTTTGAGACAGCCATTTGGTGTTGGTTCCATCATTGGCTCACTCACCAGCCACTACACTTCACATGTTCTCAGGAGAGTGGGGAGAGAAACTACTAAACAAAATTGTAGTGATGTGATAATAAAAGGAAACTGTTCCTTCCCACTGGGACAGCTGCTGATGCTCAAAACCACTTGAAGTTACTGTAATTAAAAATAACTCCTTCAAAAATAATGCACACTCTTATCAAGAATTTACTTCAAAAGTAATGCACACTCTCATAAAGAATCCACTTTGAAAGAAATGCACACTAGCACCAGGAGGTAATACCAAAAGTAATGCACCCTTACACCAAAGATCCATTTCAAAAGTAATGCACTCTCATCAATAATTCCTTTCAGATTATTCAGAAATAAAGCACAAGATAATCAACAGTTCATTCCAAAAATAATGCACACACCGATTGAGAAATTCATATTGTAATTAACGAGCAGTTGGCTGAAGAATTCGTTTGACTGTTCTTTCAGGCAGCATATGAAAAGCGTTCATGTCATAAATACTGCACACTTTCAGCAAGATTTCTCTTCAAAGCGAGTGCATGTTTTTATTTTGAATAAACGATTTGTTTCATAAGTATTGCACACTTTGCGATGTCCAGTTTGGAGAGTTTTCACCAAAATGGCTGCACACCGATTGTCTAGCTCTACAGTGTTGGAGTGCTCCAGAGTTTTAGTGCTCTAGCTCTTCGGTGTGCATATTTTTGAAATGAGTTTAAAGAACTGATTTTATACTTACGACGAAATTAAATCAAGAACTCGGTTCATAAATAAGGCACAGTTTCGTGACACTGTTTACATAGGAATCCATCTCGTGAATAATGCACACTTGTATCTCTAATTAGTTTCAAAAATAATGCACACTTCAAAAGTGAAATAATTTCGAAAATGTTATGCAGTTCAGAGACGGACTAACGCATGCTTGAAGGGCAAACTCAAAGCAACACTCAAAAGATTAACTCGTTTCATAAATAGTGCACAGTTCATTTGTTTGTTGAAGAAGTGTGCATTATTTATGAAACGAGAGGGAGGAGGTTGATTGATTGGTCAAAGCGGGTGATTAGCGAAGTTATGGTTAAGTATTTTAACGGTCTCCCACATACTGTTGTGCTGAAGTGTGACGTCATTTATAGACTGCGACCAAAATTTTGAGTGTATCAGTCAAATGATGGCTCCTAACCTCCTGTACCAAAGTCGCACTGTAACACTTTCGAAGATTATGATACACAACCAAAAGCTCGTGATATTCGTGATGAATTCATTCATACGGCACTGACACCCGTTTCTATCAAAAATGTGTCTCATAGACCAAATGAGAAACAAAAATTTTTTCGGGGCAACAACCTCATACAACCTCATAAAAATAAAATAAATAAATAAATAATTTTTTTAAGGCGCAGAGATTTCGGATATTTTTCCGTCTTCTCCTAACGAGATTCTTGTATCCCCTCCCCTACCCCGCTCCTGTCCTCCTCAAAACGATTCCTTTTGCCAATAATGACACAGCTTTCCTCGAAGGCTCACAAGACGAAATGTGGCCAATAAAAAACGTCAGGGATACGATTAATAAGTCATCCGGAAGAATCTTCGCGTCATTTTCGCTTGTTAACGGGGTTGACTTATTGAGATTACACTCTTCCATCTCTCTCTCTCTCCTTCTTCTTTTGTTCCTCTTCCTCTTCTTCGCGTCCATGTCTTCCTTGTGGATTTATGAAGATTGCTTATGAGCGACATGATTTTGTTCCTCTTCTTTTCATCCAAACGCGATTGTCTTACGTGAGTCCCGTTGGAATTCCAATTGTCTCAAGAGTGTGCATTATTTATGAAATAAGTCTCTCGTTTTGTTTCGAAGTGAAGTCTTACTATAAGGGTGCAGTATTTATGAAAGGAATAAGAACATTTGCAAAATATTTGAAATTAAATCCTCATCTTGCAATTCAAAATTTATAAAAAGGAATCTGAGTTGGTGTGCATTATTTATGAAACGAGTTCTTGAATTAATTTTGTCGTAAGTATAAAATCAGTTCTTTAAACTAGTTTTAAAAATTATGCACATTTTACAGGCGTATTGGTTTCATAAATAATGCACACCAAAAGCTAGAGCACTAAAACTCTGGAGCACTCCAACACTGTAGAGCTAGACAATCGGTGTGCAGCCATTTTGGTGAAAACTCTCCAAAACTGGACATCGCAAAGTGTGCAATACTTATGAAACAAATCGTTTATTCAAAATAAAAACATGCACTCGCTTTGAAGAGAAATCTTGCTGAAAGTGTGCAGTATTTATGAAATGAACGCTTTTCATATGCTGCCTGAAAGAACAGTCAAACGAATTCTTCAGCCAACTTCGCGTTAATTACGATATGAATTTCTCAATCGGTGTGTGCATTATTTTTGAAATAAGTTCGTGCCTGAGTTGTGTGTTATATGTGAAATGATTTCTCTCTTGAAGTGTGCATTATTTTTGGAAGGAACTGTTGATTATCTTGTGTTTTATTTCTGAATAATCTAAAGGAATTATTGATGAGAGTGTGAGTTACTTTTGAAATGATTTCTTGATGAGTATGCGTTTATTTTTTAAACTACCTTCTGATGCCAGTGTGCAATACTTTTGAGATGAGTTCTTAAGCTGGTGGTACATTATTTTAAAAAGTAATTCTTGACGAGAGTGTGCATTATTTTTGAATCGAATTCGGTTTTCAAGTTTACGAAATACATCAGTAAGTAAAATGTGTCCCTGTCAGCCATTTTGGTGAAAACTCTCCGGAAAACTGTCCCAGACAACCGGAGAAACATTTTTTCACTCACTCACTCATTCACTCATTCATTCATTCTGTCTTCTGTTTCGGGAGACGAGGGGGACTGAACGACTTCACGACCTGAAATAGTTTTTTTGTTAAAAATGAGGAAAAAAGTGTTTTGTTAGTCGAGCTATTAGGCAGGCACCGTCGATGATCGTAGTAGATATAACGTCTTTTTATTTTTATAGTCAACTCGCCTAATTTCAGGGTGGAGTACCTAATTTTAGGATATTCACATCTGGGGTAGGAGGAGGGGGCAGGGCACCTGGTGGCCATTCGTGGCATCCAAGTTGGGGAATCGTAAAAAGCCTCTGAACTACAATAGATCCAGCTTTTACATCCTCTGGTTTTCCCGCACATTAGTTACGATACTGATTTCCCATGACTTTGTGCAGTACTTTTGAAACGAGTGCTTCGTATGATTTACTGCGTTAATGCGTGCTTGGAAACACAAAACGAGTATGGGAACTGAATAGAAAAACAAGGCGAGGAAGTTTGAATTCACACTTTTACGCACTTCAAGGGCGTCAATCTGTTTCAAAATTAATGCACAGTTAAATGAGGGATTCATTTCATAAGTACTGCACACTAAGCAAGACGACTTCTGGCACCTCATGAATTATGAAAATTCATGCAGAAAATTTTTTTTTAATAGTTTTAAATTAGCAGTAAATTTTTTTTAACCCATCCATCGATAACTGTTTCATCGACATTGTTTTCATCCAGAAATTTTACTTGAAAGTCTATTTCATAAATAATGCACAGTTGAAGGGGGACGTTAGTTTATAAATACTTCACACTCTAAGAGCACAGTTCACTGTTGAAGGCCAAAATCGTTTCTTGAACCATTTAAAGACTAACTCGGTTTTGTGTACAGGTAAAGGACGAACTTAACTGGTTTCATAATTATTGCACACTTTTGGTAGAAATCGTGCTGCAAAAGTAGTGCACACCTCAATGAAGATTTCTTCTTATTGATAACTAGCACTTGTGCATTATTTATGAAACTAACTTGTTCTTTAACTGTGTATTATTTCTGAAATGACTTAATCTTTGAAGTGTGCAGTATTTTTGAAATTAGATCGCCCCTCGTAAATTGTTTATTAACTAAGTTATCCCTTTAATTGTGCATCACTTATGAAACGAGTTCACCCATGAAGTTTCACACATAAAGTAAACAGAATTGCGAGATTTGTTTCATAAGTAATGCACACTTTTCAGAAGGATTTCTGACACGGTCCTAATCCATGAGAACCGAACGTTTATCTTATTCGCCTGCTGTTTGTAGAAAAAGTCTTCTTAAAAGTGTGCATTATTTATGAATGAAATATGTCGTTTATTTTCGTTTTACGTATGAAATTTCATGGGTGAACTCATTTCATAAATAATGCACACTAAAATGAAGAAATTCATTTCAAAAATATGACGTATCTTAGGGAGTAATTCATTTCATAATTAATGCACAACCGAATGGAGAATTGGTAGTTTTTCTCAATAGTTACGCAAATCTGAATAAAAACTCATTTCATAAATATCGCACACTTATTAAAACAAAAAACAAAACAAATTGGCGAGAGATTTGAATTTGAAATGAGGGATTTGTGAAAAACGTTACAAAAGAGTTTTTATTGTCTTCACAAAGAAGAAAAAAAGAAGAAAAATAAATAAAAATAAAATAAAATAAAAAATGAAATAAAAGAATAAAAACGTTAAATGACAATTTATTTAAATATTAGTTATTAAGAAAAGGTCAAGATGTGAAAAACAAAGTAGTTTATTAAAGAAGTTTATGTAATGAAATGAAATTATTTATGGATGTGCTAAGGCGCGTTTTGCTCTATTATGCGCACTTTTATTTCACTAATAATTATTTATTCCTTCCTCCATTCCCCTAGCAAGGCGCATACAGAAAAAGAGGTCTTCTAGACAATTTCACGACGGATAAAATAGGTTTTGCTCTGACTTTATCAAGCGCGCAAAAGCGCACTTTGCGCTCAGTTTTCCTTTTGTTTCTAAAATGTTGGCGTGTCTGCGCGCAAGAGAAACCTAGCTGTCGTCTACAAAATGTAAGCGATGCGCGAGGAATCAAGGAATCTTGTCTAGGACCAAATATGCGCAATGTTATTTGTGTTAATAAAATTTTACTTATTCGCCCGTTGTTCGTAAAGCGAAATTCATCTTAAAAGTGTGCATTACTTATGAAACAAATCTTGCAATTATGTTTACTTTATGTGTGAAACTTAATGGGTGAACTCGTTTCATAAGTGATGCACAATTAAAGGGATAACTTATTTTATAAACAATGTACTAGGGGCGAGCTAATTTCAAAAATACTGAACACTTCAAAGATTAGGTCTTTTAAAAATAGTACACAGTTAAAGAACCAGTTAGTTTCATAAATAATGCACACTTGAAGGGCGAATCCGTTTAAACACTTAGCTTGCAATACTTACGAAATGAATCGTGTATTAAAACATGCACTCAATTTGAAGAGAAGACCTGATAAAAGTGTGCAATATTTATGAAACGAGTCTTTTTCAAAGGTTTGCATAACTGAGAAAAACTCTGAAATAAATCCTCCACCCAACTGTGCATTAATTATGAAATGAATTCCTCACTAAAATGCTTCATATTTTTGAAATGAATTTCTCATTTTAGTGTGCATTATATATGAAATTTACTGGTTCTTTAACTGTGCACTATTTATGAAATGAGTTTACTTATGAGGTTTCATACATATAAAATAAACGACATGTTTATTTCATAAGTAATGCACAGTTTTAAGAGGATTCCTTTACGAACAGCAAGCGAATAAGAGAAACTTTCGGTTCTGGCAATCAATTTGCCATTGTACGACAGTGGCGTAGCTAGAATTTTTAAGTGTGCATTATTTATGAAAGAAGTTAAACTTTTGAGTGTGCATAGTGTGCATTAATCTGCAAGAACAGACAGACAGCCACACTAAAGATAACCGTTTCGAAGAGAACTTTGCAAACTCCAAATGTTAGTGTTAGCCTAAGCAAGACCCCACAGTTCAACGTTCAAAGAAACAAAACCTCAGAATCAAACAACCCACAGAGCAGCCAACGACACACCAACACCAACATCAGGCATTTCAAAACCTAACAACCATAATATAAATATAAATCATCAAAGATGGCGGACAAACACAAAGGAAGCTGATGACAAAAAGAGTCAAATAAAAAAATTAAAAACGATGGGAAAAGCTGAAAGCAAAGACTAACTGTAATGACCCCCCCCTTACCGTCCCACTCCTCCCTGTGGGGGGCCAACCATTCCTGAGTTGGGCGCAGTCTTAAATATTAACATTCCTCTGTCTCAAATTAATTTCCTTTGACTATCAGCTCATTCTTATTAAAGTTGTGACGATTTGTTTCATTCTATGTGACCAAAACAAATTTTCACAATTGCAAATGGCGGAAACAACCCCCAATCCTTACCCTCCGCCCCCTGGTGACGACAGCTGGAAGTTGAGTCAGTGACACCCGTTAAGACTGTTACAAGATTATTGATTACAGATAAAATGTTATGTGGACCAGGAAGTAATATCGTACATAAGTTACGGTAAAAGTGATAAATTGGGAAAATACATATACAACTCCCGGCGATTATTCATAATCACCAACTAAGCTTTAACGTAATATATGTTGCGGTAAAAGTAATAAATCAGGCGAATATATAGCACAATTCCAGGCGATTATTCATAATCACTAACTAAGCATGGTAAATGTGACAAATTACTGAATATTTATCACATTTACCGGATAGTTTATATAATATCCATCTCATAACAGAGAATTTAATAATAGATTGCTCAGAGTACGAAATTATTTCATAAATAATGCACACAGACTATTTATGTTGCACAATTTGTGAGTTTATTTGGCAGACCTCCCTTCCAGAATCGATAATTTTATTGTTTTATCTCAAAAGTAATGCACACTACACTCAATAATTCATTTTGAAAAACGCACACTAGGATCATGAGTTCATTTCAAAAATAATGCACACGCTCAACAAGTATTCCTTTCAGAAATAATGCACACTATCGTCGATAGTTCAGGCAACCGTTGAAAAATACTCGTTTCATTAATACTGCACACTTTTATACCAATTTTTCATTAAAAATTCTTTTTATAAGTACCACAAAAGGCGAACTCGTTTCATAAATATTGCACACTTCCTTTGACGATTCGCTGTATTGATTTAAAGGCCATTTTCATGTGATTTGCCGAGTTTGTTAGAGGTGTTTAGTTTGACTAGTTATGGGACAACGGAGGAGAAAAATTTTGGCCACAGTTGAGCCATAAGTTCGATTAGGCCAATTCAAAGAGCGAGAAGTGAATTAGAAGTGGGAACCAGGAAATGAAAGATCAAATAAGTCAAATCCTACGGGAGGAAAAATGGGCGGACACGACAATAGTCCTTGACCGAAAGAATTGTTTGTTCAAACTTTAGACAGTCAACTAGGTCACTCATCAACGTCCAAAAGGGGGGGAGGTCCTTGTCAAAATGACGAACAAGGTATGAGGGCCGTACCTCTTTTCGGTTCCGTTGTCAGCCTTACTTCAGCTTCCAAATGTTCAAATCACATGATGTACACTGTAATACATACAGTATACATTTCACTTCTCAAAGACCTCAGTAGACAGGAGGAGTAGGAGGAGGAGAGTGAAAGAAAAGTAGTCAGGAAGAAGAAGAACAAGTGATACACACATAGAATAAGTGCTTCCTAAATTAATTCGCTCTTCGAGTGTGCATTACTTATGAAATGAGTTATTCATGGAAGTGCAAACTCGTTTTGAATTCAATCAGAGGGCAGAGCTCAAATTTCAGTGAAAATTAAAGACTAAAAAGTTCCATAACAGTGTGCAATATTTATGAAAAAAAACTCATTTCTCTGTGCATTATTTTTGAAACAAACTCTGTGAGCTATTTATGAAATCAGTTTATCAGTGTGCAATATTTATGAAAAACTGTGAAAAATGTGTGCTATTTATGAAAGAAATTCTACAACAAAATACAAAAAAAATTTTTTTATGAAATCTTCATATCAGTGTGCAATAATTATGAAATAAATACTCCAGGAAGGATTGCAGTATAATGAAATGGGTAACTAGGAAAGTGTGCATTACTTTTGAAATTAATTTACCGTTTAAGTGCTCAGTATTTATGAAATGAAAGCTTCATGAAAAGTTGAAAGATGAGTGACGCATTCGTTAGCTTAGTTGTGTATCGCATAAAACGAGTCCAACTCATTTAATGTACCATGAACCCAAAACGCAAACCCAAAATTTGTGTTTTCAGAGGGGGCAGTGGGTGGTAAAAAGAAAATTTTGTGTTTCATCAAAATTATAGAAAACCACCGAGTCGTTCATAGATGGCTGAAACCGTTCACGATGTCTTTCCATCATCCAAAAATGCAGTCACCTGGACCTGGAAACAAAGGATCTCAGGTCCGTTCATTGTTTTCCGAGAAGGGATAAATTTAATGTGCAAATTATCGCCCTAAACATCCGTCAAGTAAACAAGTAATTCCTTCGAGCGACAAACAACAAACATTTGTCGACTTGTCGTTTGTTTGTCAATCAACAAAACCTCTCTCGCTCTCTGTTCTCTTCCCTTCCCATTTTGTTTGCCTCCATCATCACACTCTGAGCGTGTGGGTACCACGTCCTCAAACACCTTTCACTTGTACGTTTATGTTCCCAAAACAATGTCTTCATTTATAGACCTCTCGACTCACCTAAAACTCTCCTGGGAATGATTTCAAAGCTCTGGAATCCTTTTTATGCCTAACTCACTCACCTTCCTCATCTGACGATAGAGTAACCTTGGTATAGCGCGCTGTAACGCGTGCTTAAAACCTAAATACACCAAATGATTTCTTTTACACGGTAGATACGTTCCTTGAGCTGTAAGTGTGCAATATTTATGAAACGAAAGCTAAGTTCCAGACTGAGAAGTTATAGTCGCGAGTTCGAATCCTCCCCCGTATCCTGTTATACCCGAAGAGGGTGAAACGCAAACATTTCCTTTCAAAAATAATGCACACTGAGGTAAAGGCTTTATTTCCTAAACATTCAACACCAACGCGAAGATCTCGTTTCTAAAATACCGCACACTGAATCGAAGCTTTCATCTTAAAGTCTTGCTCACTCTCATGAATATAGGTTATTCATAAATACTGCACACATTCATTTCATAAATACTGCACACTGATGCGAAGATTTATTTTCGTAAATAACTTACACCGACCCAAAGATATCATTTCATAGTTGTTGCACACACACAAACTAAGATTTTCCAAATTTCTTGTAGTATTCCTTTCATAAATATTGCACACTTTTGTAAAGACTTTCCATCAAAATGAATTCAGGTTTTCATTAAGAATTAGTACTATCACACACCTCACAAGATTTCATTTCATAAATGAAACACACATATATGAGCCACTGGTTTCAAAAATAATGCACACAAATAGTGAGGAATTTCTCACACTTTTATAAAAACTTCTCGTCAAAATGAGTGCACGTTATAATTCCATAAATTTTGCACACCTCGAAAGATTTTATTTCATATATAGAGCACACCTAAACGAGTCATTGGTTTCAGAAATAATGCACACATAAATGACAATTTTTTCTCTGATACATATTGCACACTTTTAGAGAGTTTTTTGGTCTTTAATTTTCACTAAAATTTTTGCTCCACCCCTCTACTTAAATTCACAAGTGGTTCACGCTTTTATGAAAACTCATTTCATAAGTAATGCACACTCGAAGGACGATTTAATTAAGGAAACTCTTACTCTATGTCTATATCACTCGTCCTTGTTCTTAGTAACAACTTTTCTTTCACCCTTCTTGTTACTCCTTCTGACCTCTTATTCCTTCCTTCAGACCGAATTCCGTGAAATATATACTGTATATTCAAGTGTAAATCACGTGTTTTAAATATTTGAGGGTCGTCTTAAGGGAGCTTTGGCTTAAGGGATGGCTGTCAACGAAAGACAAGCTTTGGTTTCAAAAATAGTGCACAGAGAAATGACAGTTTCATTAATATTGCACACTGTTAATTTTCGGCAATTTTTTTTGCTTCAGCCCCTACTTAAATTTAAAACGGGTCCGCACTTCTAGGCGTATCTCATTTCATAAGTAATGCACACTCGAAGGACGAATTAATTTAGAAAACACTTAGTCTATGTGTCTATCACTTGTTCTTCTTCTTCCTAACTACTTTTCTTTCACTCTCCTCCTCCTACTCCTCCTGTCTACTATCTTTGAGAAGTGAAATGTATACTTTATCTATTACAGTGTACATCATCTAAATTGAATATTTGGGAACTGAGGGAGGGTTGTCAACGAAAACGAGCCCTTGGTTTCAAAAATAGTGCACAGATTTCAGGAAGAGGCTACAACTCTGTACCACACTTCTTAAAATATGATTTTAAAAATGTTATTCGAGGAAGAATTTGTGGTGAAACAAAAATTCGCGTTAAAAAAGTCTATTTTATTTAGAAACCGTGTAAAAAAAGACTGAGAACCAAAAATCCAATCCCGTCCGTGGTTTTTTATACATTTCGGGAAACACATAACGGATGATACAGGCAGGAGAGAAACACAAGAAAAAAATGTTATTTACGAACCAGAGTACGTCTTTAGGAACGTATCAACATTAACATCAATACCATAAAGATAGAATCTGGTCGAGGCAGGCAGTCAGGCAGGCAGGCAAGGAGTCGTCGGTTACGACTCAAATCATGCAAGAATTTACTAGTATAACGGACTAATTATATCAACTTCCAGTTTCGTTTATCTACTTTTCATATCGAGAGAATAAAAGAAGATGAATAGGAGGGAAATCACTCGCGGGTATCCGCCAAAAAATTTTCCAAAAAAACCTTTCCGGCGATTTGAGAGAGAGAGGCAGGGAGAAAAATTTTTTTTCTCGTTTTGTAGGTAACTCGGCTTCGATTTTTCTTTGTTCGAAAAATCCATCCGGAAAGCTGGCAAGTCATGGCAGTTAATTGCTTTCCTAGTCACCCGATACCTAGTCGAGTGCATTCCATAAAATGTTTCAATAAGTCGAGTGTTTACTTTATTCTAATTCTTCACCACTCACCCTCTAAATAAACACTCTCCATCAAAACTTATGTTTACCTTACCTAAACGTCACCTTTCCTTTAATGAGATAATTGTAGGTAATGCTAAGTCGCCATGAAACTGAATGTAGATAAAGAGAACAAGAGGGAATGCGAGTTTCTTTTTGGGGGGCTAGTCGTTGGACAACTAGAAGAGGGTTGATCAAAATGATTCACTCATGACAACAAAGGGAAATCTCTCTCACGCACACACAAACAAAAGAAACCGTCTGAATGGCGTTACCCAAAGAAAACAACCCAGGTTCCAAAAGTAAACAATAAGAAATGTTTAGTCTGGAAACTTTTCTCTGGGAAACGTGTCAGAAATTCGTTTACATGAATCCGACTCGAGCTCCCTCTCTGGATAATTATCTGGACGACTTTTGGAAATGTAACTGTTATAAAGATGATCGTCATTTGTGATGGATGTAACGAAGGAGACTTATAGATAAACAAGATAGAGGATATCTGAGTAGAGAAGCTACTAAAGAGGTATAT
The DNA here is from genome assembly GCA_016920875.1 of Columbicola columbae. NCBI lineage: Eukaryota > Metazoa > Arthropoda > Insecta > Psocodea > Philopteridae > Columbicola > Columbicola columbae. The sequence goes on along the minus strand of JADMLL010000011.1, from coordinate 2,450,643 downwards.
CCAGATCACTTGCAAGCTATACAGAAACCTCCAGAAAAAGTTTCAGCAACTACATCTACCAGACATCGATGACTTAAGAAAAAATTCTTTCTAAAAAAGTAAAGTTTATCAACAATTGGTTTCATAATTCTTGCACACTTTTAGCAACACACTGTTCAGGTAATAGATACTTCAATGAAGAATTTTTATGAATGGATTCCCACTTGTACTAAGAACTTTTTCAAAATAATGCACACTTGAATGAGAAATTTTCCTTACAAATGTATTTCATAAATGATGCACGCTGGAAGACCAAAATCATTTCAAAAATTATGCACACTTTAAGGGTGAACTCGTTTCAGAATTAATGCACACTTGAAGGATGATTTATTTCAAAAACAACGCACACTTCAAAGACAAATTCATTTCATAATTATTGCACACTCGAAGGGCGAATTCATTCCAAAAATAATGCACAGTTGTCATTAAAAACTTCGCAAAACTTTTGCAAAAGCACCTTTGCCAGTAAGGAAGACGACAAATGCGAGCGGAAGGAGTAACCACACAAAAAAAAACAAAAGACAGACCTACTAACAACTTTCAACATACAGAAAACAAAGAAGAGAAGATCATACAGAAAATTCACGTGAAGGTAGCCGAGGATCCCGGAAAAACATGCTCATCGGCGGTACAACAGGACCCTCACCAGCTAAACCAGTTCATCAGGAATAACATCCAAGGCCTTCCCCATCCCCAAGATGTGTCACAGCCTTCAGGTATTCACCAGTTGACCTAAAATTAACTCAAAACCTAATTTTGGTCCATCATCATCATCAAAACACAACTCGGAGGCTGAGTTGACATTTCGTATTTAATATAAAAGTTTCCACGTTTAGATCACAATCTCAACTTGTGCTCTTACCTTGACGTTAATGTTGGTCAGGTGCCACACGATTGGTCATTTCAAGCTTTGCCTACAAATCACAAACACTCACACACACACCCAACCTGGAAATTTACTCGTTTTTATTAAATAAAAAGTTTTCTTGATTGACTTAAATTGGTCTCGACCAGAATTAAGTTAAAGAAGTAGTGACTGTGACAGTCGATTAATCGAAGGTCACGTCATGGGTGTTAAGTCTTCATTTTCTGGACGTATTCCCAATACCATCATTCGAATGATTACCGAAACTCAGGATTCATTTACATACTCGAGATGGGAGAGGGGAAGGAGGGAGGCAGGGAGTGAACTAATAAACCATTAAACATAATCAAAAGAACCGTTAGTGTTGTTTTATGCTACCTCAAGGTGTTCAACTTAACCACTCGGTCAACTATCAGAGAAGAGATGATGATAATAACAACATAAATCTCATAGGCACAAAGAGAGAATGATAAAAAAAATAGATAGAGTGACAGACAACAGAGAGAGGCAGAAAGAGAATAAGAGAGAGAAACAGAGACAGAGGGAAATAGAGGCAGAACGAGAGAAAAGGAAAGATTTAAAAAGACAGAAAGAAATACAGGTAGAGAAAAATAGGCAATGAAAGAGTGAGGAAAGAATTATCTGAGCAGTGGCAAAGATGACTGTTAAAAACAGGAAAGAGAAACAGAGAGGGGGTGGAAATACGAAGAAAGAATCACTCCAGCAGTGAAGACATAACTTCACATGGAAGAAGACAAAGGAAAGAGAAAGAGAGAATCACCTAAGCAGTGAAAGAGATAACACCACGTCTAATAGACAAAGAGTGACAGAAGAGAAGAAAACCAAAAAAATAGAAACGCAGGAAGAGAGAGAGAATTACCCGAGGAGTGGTAGAGTTAGTTTCACTTCCAAGAGTGACAAGAAGGTGCCAATCAAGGAATCGCGACATTCTTAAGCAAACAATTGAGAGACGTGACAAAACTGTTATAAATCTCAAATCATGCCATCTGGTGTCACGAACATGTCACCAGTGTCCATCCAACACATGCACACCGATATCCCCGTAAGCATCCCAACACCATCATCATCATCAAAACTACCTAAGCAGCCATTTTGTATAAATAAACTCAAAACAAATTTATACACGTTTATTCTTCTTCTTTTAGACAAATTACAAATTTGAAATTACGAATTACTAGTCTCAGGTTTCTCTTCTACACCCCGTTCCTCTTCCTCCACCTTTATCTTGTCCTCTTCTTTTACTTCTTTCACTTCTTCAACCTCATCTTTTCTTTCGTCTATAACTCCTCCTTCACGTCTCTCCTTCTTCTTCAGCCGCTTTATCTTCTCCACCCCGCTTTCTTCTTGCTTTATGTCTTTCTCTTCTTTGATGACCATTTGTTCTCCTTCGTTTTCTACAGCTTTTGAACTTTCTTCTGGGTTCTGATTATCAGTCTCGGGTTTGCACACTCCGCATATGTAATTACCGCTGGGTACTTCGCTCAATCCCACGCAGAATATGTGATACCTAAAATTCGTTTTGTCACATTTTGCTGTTAGAAGTAGTTGGAGTAGGTGCTACTTATTTTATCTTCAGGTTGAGGATAATTTTTATCTGTCGAAGGTACCGAAGTATTGACCCGAACCTCAAAAACTTAAAAATATACCAACACTTCACCTCAATATAAGTTTCATAAATATTTTATTCATTTATTAAAATATTTACTGCCATACCAGTCTCGAGTTTTCCAATAAAACAAAACAATAGTATATAAAGTAGAAATATCACATATACAATAAAACTAACAAGCCAATTATGCCCCTCAATGTGTCTTGTCTGATATGGCTTGTTAATTGCTCCATTGATATATATCTTATATAAAATGTGAACAGATGTCTATTATTTTACGGTTCTTTATATTATAAAATACTTATATATGTAAAATATATATGCTTGAAGTGAGCAAAATGCGTTCTGGGCGATAAAAATTTAAAAAAGAAATTTATATAATATAAGTAGTATATATTATATAAATCATAAATTTTATAATAGATATAAAACTATTTTTATTTTTATATTGTATACTATTTTCGGGTTTTGAAAAAGAACAACACAATATCATGCTACTCACAAGCTAAATGTACTCATTTATATAACTCGGTATCACAGGTATGAGTGATGTTATATTAATATTTATGTATTATTTTCTGGGGTCCTTTTTAAAATCCAAGAAGAGTATATAATAAATAAAAAAGAGTTTCATATACAAATAATTAATTTCAATGAACAGTGTATACAAATTGATGTATTTATTTATAATATATACAAATTAGATAGTTTTGTAAATTAAAATTGCATTAGATAGTGTATAAAAATTGATATATACTATCATTCATATAGATAAAATATTCAACATTATCATTATTCAGATTCGAAGCTTTAAACCAACAAAAACATTTTTGGGGTTTTTATATTATAATTTTTCACAAATGCTTAGTTTTTACGTATATATTTAAGTATAATTAATATCTGGGTTAGATAATATAACGCTTCAAGATCACCCTTAACTATAAAAGGATATACTTTCTATATAATATATATAAGAACGCATGTATGTTTACTTATTTATTGTTATAGTTCTCTTATTTATCTATTTTGGGTTTTTCAGGTACTGTATTATCAGGATTTATTTGATATTGTCGTGTATATTTTATGTATCTATTTGTTTGTACAGATAATTATTTATATTTATTTTGCTAGTTTATGTATAGCTTCAGTATTGCTCTCCTTAAGAATGTTTGCATAGTGGAGCATACTAAATCCCGAGAAAGGTACACGATAATATATATTATTATTAGAATGAAAATAATAGATAACTGTTCACATTCTGCTTTAATATAAATATATAATACTCATATTATGTGATATTCGCTTAGCTATGCCGCACTTAACCTCAGGAGTTCAAAGTTGGAATGGCATCGAACACTCAATGGACAACCCAAACAACTGTACCACACGTTTGGAAACCATGCTGCAGCCAAAACTCAAAAAAATCAGCAGGATATTCCTTCCCACCACAATTTCATTTTCCCTCTACCCCCTCAACCACAAACCACCCCCCAAAAGAAGACAAGACAACTCACCCTCTATCGCACTGATCGCAGAAAATCATTTTATCCTCATTCGAAGACTGTCCACACTTGACGCAGGATTTGCAATCCGTGCACTGCCATCCGTACGACGAGATTTTCGGAATCATTTCTTGCGTTAAATCAATACAAGACGGATGAACTGAAAATATATAAACAAAAAATAATATAATATAATATAATATAAACAAAATCGACGCTTAAAAGCATTTCACGCCCCCTTACTTTTTCCTTTACACTGAGCGCACTGTATGAAACTTTCAAATTCTCCATTTTTGTTCTTCGACTCTTCTTCGTGGCACATTTTGCAAGTGTGAATGATCACCTGGAAGCAACAACCAACAAAACAAACAACAAACGTCAACGAGTTTATTATTAATCTTATTTAATTTAAAATTTAATAGGCTCATTATCCGTTTGATATGTTTATTGCTAGATTTTGGTCGTTTGCATAGCTTTGAGAGACAAAAACCAAAAAAAAAATTTATTTGCGGATAAAGAAGAAAATTCAAAATTGGACTCTTAGAATAATTACCCCCAAGAATTTACCAGCCCTGCCCCTGCCCCTCTTTTTTGCTTCCTCCCAGAGAAATAAATTCTCAAAAAACGTGAGAACAAACACAAAAACAATAAATTTCGGGTGTAGTAAAAATGCGACGTTTCATCGTGGGAGCGACGGCGGGGGAGGGAGGAGGAGGCAACTTTTTTTTCGAAAAGTATTTATCCCCCACTTGACCATTTCAAACATGTCCAAAAAAATCTCCACCGAAAGTTCAAAAGAAGAAGAAGAAGAAAAATATTAACCCTCGACGCTGACTCTATTTTCTCTTGCTTGATGAGCTCCGATATCTCTTCACCGTCCAACCTCTTGAGTTTTATTGCGGCCAATTTCATTTTCATCTTCGGTGGTCTTCCCAGTCTTTTCTTTTGTTCCGGCGGTTTGTCCGTCGCTGGAGTCGTCGTCGCCGGCGTCGCCACCGACTTCGCTCGTCCTCGTCCCTTCGGAGTTTTCCCAGCACCTCTGATCCCTTTCGGCGTTTCCTTTTCTTCCACTTCTGGCAATTTCTCCGATTTGACTTCGACGGGAGTTGCCGATTGTCCCGCTCCATCTTCTTCACCCGTTGAACTTGTTCCTTCCGTATCTTGAGTTTCCTCGCTAGAAGACGAACTATAAACAAATTCCTACCATTACTATTTGATCTTCGAGGATGATAAAAACGGCTGTGTTTGGTCTCACGACCTCTCAAAAAGGGGTTTACACAACTCTACATACTTTGTCCCAAAAATTCCCGGAATAAATTATTTTCGCACTTGGCAAATTTGGCAGAACCATTTCGGAATATCCTCAACGACTGGATAAAACTATGGTAACGGTCCATCGCGGGGAGAGCATTATTACTTTGAAAAGTTCAGAAAACTGATATTGAATAATTATTCCGGGAACTTTTAGGACAGACTTTGCATCACATCAACTCGCGACCAGTACTATTTATACAGTACATACATAAATAAATTAGAATGTCTACAGATACACCTACAAGTCACCATTTTTACGATTTTTATAATAAAAATATATAAATTTATAAAAATTATATGCTTGTTTTGAACATTACTTAGGACATTTAATAATTTATATACGTATATATATATATAAACAAAACTTTTCGTTTATGTATTTATTGCTGCTTACTTTTTTCAGGTTTTGCAAAAGAAGAACTCAATACAACATGTAAATGTTACCATAGTATATATTGTACCATTTAAAACCTAATTATACCTTTTTATTTACCTTGTTACGGTATAATTACCTTGTTAGTGACACAATATATGTCATGTTATATGTCTCACTCTTTTGAAAAACCGTAGAAGCGTTTGCAATAAATAAATAATTAGTTTCGTATATAATTACAGTATAGTCTAACAAATATACGCGTATCTGTATATAATTTTTTTATCAATTATACTGTAAACAAGTGCCGTAAAAATAATAAGCAACTGTTGTAATTCAGTATTATATATTTACAGTACACAACCCGTACCATTCACAAGCTGGATATGCACGATACAGTAGATAAACAAAAAGATAAAAAGAAAGAGAGAAAGGACAAAAAACAGTAAGTGACAGCAATCGAGGAAAGAACTTCAAGATGTGTCGTCTTCTAGGACACTAGTAACAGATTGTAGGAAGGCACAAACCCAACAGCATACCAAAAAAAACAGGCCGACAACAGCCTCAAACGCATTACCTGGAATCATCTGAAGAACTGGAATCATCATTTTCTGACTGACTTCCGTCCGAACCGCCTGGTAGTGGAAAATGACGTTCGTTCGGTCTCACAGGCCCGTATAACACGGTATTGAGTGGAAAGTATTTGAGTTCGTTGGACGTGTACCTAGAAAATTTGTTTCCCAATTTAAAACTGGACGATAAGAGCGCCAAAAACTAAAAATAAAGCCGGAAACGGAAGTCTCTAGAGACCTCTTTCCGCAAATTTCTCATTAAAACTTTGACACACAAGTTCAGTAAAGACTCATTAAACTCTACCGGTGAGGTTGTTATAAATCTTAAAAGACAAACCAAAACCGGAAGTAATTCAAAAAGTAAGCCATGTAAAATCTATAATTACTTCTTGTAGTAATCCGTGTTTTGTCCCGGGATCAAAGCGATGGGATAGTGTCCCGGTTTCCCGAGTGAAATCTGTTTGTACCGATTTGACGGAAAGTGAACAGTGAAGGTTTGGAGATCAATGCAAGATGCTCTCTTCTCTCTGAAACGAATAAAAAAAAATTTCAGTCAATAACACCGAAAACTACCACCCACCCAAAGTCTCTGTCAACAAACCCCAGACCCACCCCAGAACGACAATTCGAAAGGAATCAAAGACAAAAAAACCCGAAGAGACCTGACCAGGTCGCAGCAATCCATCGAAAGAACGACCAAAACAAACAAAAAAAGAGAGAAACAGGTTTCGCTAACGACTCATTAAGGAATCTTTGATTTATTTTGAATGATACGAATCTGAATTGCTACGGTTCCTTGGGTTAATAACTTAGGTTAATTAATTAAACAATTGAATTACATAAATAAGTCGGTTATCTCCGAGATTTTTGAATTCTTCGATGAAAGCCCCCCGAAAACCAAAAAAAAGAAAAAAAAATCTAACTGTTATACTGGTTTCGATTTCAAAAGTCCTTCTACCAAGTTGAAAGAATGAATTTGACTACTGCTTCCACCCTTCCGTCTCCTTCCACCCCTTCTCTTGTACCACCTTTCTTCCTCCAGCCTCATACAAATCCAGCGATCCGACTCAGCAAAGGAAGAAACCAGGATCATTGGTTCTGTGTTTCTTTGACATCCACATCCATGGGTTATGACTAACCACCTACCTTTTTATTTAAGCAAAAGTGAGCCAGTTTGACTCATAAAAAGGTTGACGCTTCGTCAAAAAGAGATCAAAATTTTTATTTTCGACGAATCGGTAATAAAAGTGTGCATTACTTATGAAATAAGCTCCTCGAGAACGTAAACATTATTCATAAAATGAATATATAGTGTGCAATACTTTTGAGATGAAATATTTATAATTTTCATTAAGTTGGGGGTTTGTGTAAAGGACCTCGAAGAACTAACAAACAGAAAGCAAAAGAGAAGAAAGATTAAGGAGAGGAAGAAACAAAGAGATCAGGAACACGAGAGAGAAAAGGAAAAAGAAAACAAAAGAGAGGGGGGAAAGAAATAAGAAGAAAAACAGGCAGGAGAGAGAGAGAGGAAAAGTAATAAGAAGAGCAAAACAGACAGCGTTAGGTAGATAAATAGATAGATAAAGAGAGAGAAGGCAGGCAGACGAATAAACAACGAAAAATGTGCCATCATCTGGAAGTGATTCAATCTTAACACTAATACTAATTATGCACCAATACTAATAACAACTAATACTATAATACACCAACTTTACATTATATTAATGTATGAAGAACTTCTATAAATATTGCACACTTTTACAAGGATCCATTTACCAAACATCCCAAAATTTTCTTGAAAATTCATTTCATAAATACTGCACAATTCCAAGAGGAATTCATTTCAAAAATATCGCACAATCCTCTGAGGATTTCACTCCCTACAATACTTATTATTTCAAAAATACCACACATTTCATTTCATACATACATACATTCTATACATTCATCTCAAAAATTCCATCTTGTGGGCTATGCAATCCATCAAAAGGACACCCTGTCAACTAACACCAACCCTACCAATGACTATTCAGGTCCATACACTCACAAACTCAACCCTCAAAACCTTTCCAAATTTGGTTTTAAAATACAAACCAAATCCCCGTTCCAGTTTTCAAATAAAAATTCCAGAGGATTCCAAATTCCCAGGAACACAAAACGACCTCCAAACCTAGTTAGTAATTGATTACCCGGGTGTTCTCCACACAGAAGAATGTTATAAAGGTTAAACCGACCACGCAACACCTCTCTAGGGTAACCAAAAAACCAGACAACCATAATCTTTGACAAATAACAACAACGACTCTCGACGGCATAAGCAAAAAAACGGAGAGATAGCGGGGGAGGGGGGAGATTATTTACATTATAATATAATTATTTATTATCATTTACATTTAGAAAAAAGGACCTCTAAGAAATTTAATATTTATTTATCAAGAAGAGCATAAATTTTAAAAAATTCACGACGGAACGTCGAAAACTAGGTTCACTGCCCCTTGCCCCCCCTACCTCTTAAATTATTCGCCGAATTTCCTTGAAAGAAACAAAAAAAAATCCCAGAACACGTTTCGCGATAAATGAAAACATCGAAAGAAAGAAAAAAAATTTTTTTATAGCGTTATTTATAGCGTATGATGCTAAATAAAGCGAAACGAAATCTTATAAACCTATAATTTGAAAGGCAGTAATTTGGGAAAACCCCCTTCAGCCGTCAGTTGGAAGCATTCGCGATTTATTCGGGACCTGTTAATTATGGTCTTACATGTCGTGTGTGTGAGTGTGTGTTACGGAAACGAGAGCCCCAGATGCCCAACCCCCAAAAGCGCCCCCGGCATGTCATGTGTTCGAGTGCAGTCAAGAATCATTTACATAAAAATTACTTTTCCTTTAAAGAACGTTCTCGAACCACGAAAAAACCGGAAAGTTTTTTCGAAATCCCGAATGCAGTTTGTGTAAATTGCATGAGGCAGTCGTACCAATCAAACGAAGCAGAAAATTTTTTTCGTTGCTTTGAATGTTGTTTCCTTTCAAATTTTTTTTTTTGAATTTCCAAAACAAAGAGCGGATATGAGGACGTATAACGCCAACGTGCGGATCGGAAATTGGTACTACGATCTCATCCTCAAAGAAGAAAAAGCCAAACAGTTCATGAGGAGGAGCAAGAATTTCGAGCTCAAAGTTCAGAAAGCTCGGAAAATTTTTCTCTCGTTGCTTGCTGAGGTCCCGCTCACGTTTCCGGTTGTGGGTCTGTCCTACGGAGCAGTCATACAAATAGTATGTGAGTTGATGTGCAGTTAAACTATCTGTGTCAAGAGAGCCTTTAAAATAATGCAGACTTGAAGGGTGGGTTCGTTTCATAAATACTGCACACTCGAAGAGCGAGTACATTTCATAAGTAATGCACAGCTGAATGGTAAATTCATCTCATAAATAATGCAAACTCGAAGAGCGAATTCATGTCATAAACACTGCACATTTTGACAGGAACCTGTTTCAGAAATATAGCTAAGTTCCGCCTGAAATTCATGTCTTAACTGATTCACAGCTGAGATTTATCAAAAATATTGCACAATATTATAAATCACAATCATAACATAATCAAAGGCCCATTTCATAAGTTACGCACACTTCTGCGACAAATTCAGTTGATCCAAAACGCAAAAATGGTTTAGAAGATCTCATTCCACAAATATTGCACATATTCTTCGCATTCTCTGCATTGAGAATCCATTTCAAAAGTAGTGCACACTCGTACCAAGAAATGATTTCAAAAATAGCACACGTTCATGTAAACAATTTATTTTTAATAAGTGTGCATTATTTATGAAACCAGGAGGAAATTTTTGGTTGAGTGGTCAAAACGCCTGGCTAGAGAAATAACGGGTAGAGATCAAAATAAAATTCAAGACGAAAGTGTGCAATATTTTTGAAATGAAAACTTCCTCAGACTGTGTAATACTAAGACACGTGATAAAAACAACCAATATTAAACAATTTTACTAAGGTTTTATCTCAAAAATACTGCACAATGATGTCAATGACACGTCTTAAATAAATTGCACAGTCTGAAGAAGGTTTCATTTCAAAATTATCGCTCATCTGACAAAACTCTGCAATATTTTTGAGGCAATCAAAGTTCCCCGACTACCAAAGTTATGGTTGAGAGTTTGAGCTTCTTCCTACCACATCCTGTTACACCCAAGCCCAAGAAAACTGCCAACAGTTATAATCATAGTCAAATTGGAGGTGTTAGCGATGTTAGCGTTCCTTTTCTGTAACAGCTCCCGAAGTTCCGTTTGAGCCCATTTTCAAAATAAAAGCAAAACAAGGTCTCGCATTGGCTGCTGACATAACATTCGAAAACATCGACAAACGTGATAAGTTTTCATTCAACGACCCCGGTCATCGGCACCGGATTGCAGACACCATGCGTTCGAAATGTTTGGACACTAGTACCAGAAGATCGTTCCCGTCAGGGGAAGGAACTTCGCTATGGGGATGTTTTTCAAATTCAACTTTACAAAAGTGACCCACCCTTGTATGTAGATGCTCCTCGCGAGACTCCTGGAACTCCCGTCGGACAGTGTGGTCATGTTGTGCCTAAACTCATGCCTTGGACAGCTACCTCAACCAGGTACCCGTTCCATGTTCAGCCTGTGTTCAACCCTCACGCGAAAGTAATGAAATCAACATCCTTTTTAATCTTTCAGGTTTAGAGTGGTTAACGTAAACCGTGGACTTAGGTTCGAAACGGAAGGGCAGGTGGTACCACCATTTCAAAGTGTTGCCATTATTCAAGCGACATCATCCGAAAGTTTAGCCATCGAGCCGGAATCCTGGTTTCCCACCTACTTTGGAATGGAGTGCGAAGTTTCTATCCACACTTACTCGAACAAATTGGATAAAAACAAAACAGACCCAAGGAATTTCTGGTCTTTTATTCTGTCTGCTGCTTAAATTCTATAAATACAGTAAAATGAATTTGACTGCTGAGCACAACCCCAACACAACAGAAATGCAAAATACAAACAAAACTGCCATACCACTGGCCTTCCTACAGCAACTATCCTCTCATCCAACAAAGATCAACATAAGAAATTTGAACACCTAGACTTGAGTACATTTCATAAATAACGCACACTTGGGTGGAGAATTCATTTCATAGCTAAAGCACACATATAGGAGAAAGTCATTCCTTACATTTTCCACATTTTTATGATGAATCCATTTCAAAAATACTGCACACGTTCACGAAGAATCATTCAATTAATACAGTAAACATTTGCCAATAGCTCACTTCATAAGTAATGCACACGGGGAAGATGTTATTGCATTAATACCTCACAATTTCACCAGAAATTCATTTCATTAATAATGCACAAGGTCGTGGAAAAATTCTTGCATTAACAGAAACAAATTGAACGAGGGTCTCGCTTCAAAAGTAATGCACACTATAACAAAAAATTTATTACAATAATAATACACTCCTCCGTGAGGAATTCATTTCAAAAGTAGTGCACACTTGGACGAAAGAAGTTGGGCGTGAGGGGCGACATTTCGTGAATACCGTAACGATTTTACGAAAAATCCTTTTCATAAATATTGCACACTTCTATCTAAAGAATTCCTTCCATGAATGAAAACCGGAATTATCAAGAATTCATTTCATAAATAATGCACACTAAAAGGATTAAATCATTCAATAAACAATTCAAACTGCGTTATCTATGATTCGGTACCGGCACGCAAAATATATAAATGTTTCCTGTAATAATTGAATGATTTTTCGTGAAAGTGTGCAGTATTTTTGAAATGGATTCATCACAAAAATGTGGAAAATGTAGGGAAAGACTTCCTCACATACGTGTGCATTATTTATGAAATGAGTTCAAAATAACCCGGAAACGAAAAATCATTTCTACTCTCATCCGCTGGTCAAAAACCATTCCCTCTGAGAGGAGTCAAAAAGCCTTAAGATAACTCTCCAAGCCGAAGATTTCTTTAACCAAAAGGAAAATCCAGCAAAGTCATAACCGACCTGACAAACCTGAAACCTAAAACAAAGCCTAAAACAAACACTCTTCACTCAGACGAGAGAAAGAATTTAAAAAAAGAAAAAAATATTTTATTCGTTCTCAAAATGTCAATGCAGACGCCAGCTCTGTGTCAAAAAGTCTGCAGTCCGCGAGTTCTCTGTCGTTAATTCGCAAAACAAACGACAAAACCAACCAGCGAACACGGACGTACCTTAATCCAGATTTTTCATTTTATTGAAAGGTCGCGTCAAAAGATTAGATTTAGCTTTTCAAACGAGCTTTAAGCCGGAACGCGATTTGAAAGGGAAAGAAGGAGATCGTGAATGTGATGTTAATATCATCTAATCCTCTCCGATTGGGATCACAAAGATCAAACAAACAAAAAACTTATCCCATCGACTTATAATCTTAAGACTTCTTGCAAAACCAAACCTCAGGTTCGGGTTTAAAGGTTCGTAGAATATGTTCAAGTTAATTCTCAAATCTTCACTTTCCTCCGCGCGGTCCTCTTCTGACAGGGACCTGTAAGACTAGTTCCTCAAGATATAACTCGGAACAATTGTTCTTGAAATGAATTCAATAGACTATTAAAAAGCCTGAGCCTTGCCCTAAGCTAAGGTTGACTCACTTTTTTTCTGAGCTTTTGTTAACTTTTTGTGTGTTGTTGAAAACGCCTACAATTTGCATTTCAATCATTTTTGTTGGCGCACTCTTTTCCATGAGCGACGAGTTTTGGCTAAAAAAAATTTCCATCATGTCTACCTTGCAACTTTTGACTTTTTTTTAAATCCCATTTCGAGTGTGCTTATTCCGTTCCAGGTATGTTTGGATAACTAAAGACACTTGACGAGTTCAAGGGTGTTGTGACGATTCATTGCGACACATCTTTGTTCTGAGTATGTGACGAATCCCCAGATCGAAATCTGATGTGTATTCCATCTTCCGCTCCCATAACTAGAGTCCTCTGGTTTGACTCCTGCTGATTATGCTTAGAGCTAGAGAGGTCTAACTGAAAAACGAAATAGTAAGATCCTGGGTCCGGAAAGAGAAGAGAAGATTACGTATTCAAACAAGAACCGATTAAGAGCTCGGGAAGTATAACCACCTCGACTGAAACTAAGTAAACCGATGAACTGAAGATAAAAGTGCTTACGAAACGACGAGAGTAGAGGAGAGTAGTGCATGAAGGTCGACAAAAGTGTTAAAAACTGACACATCACCTTTAAATTTCATACGCAACGCACAAGATATCCGGAAACCCATTTCAAAAGTAATGCACACAGCGACCAAGAATCTATTGTTAAAACAATGCACAAAACAACCGAAAATACATTTCATAACTGGTGCACACGACCAAGAATTTGTGTTCAAAATAATTCGAATGAAAACCAACAAACGATTTCATGAATTATGCACATTTGAAGGTCCAACTTATTTCATAAATAATGCACACTCGAAGAGCGAATTCATTTCATAAATAATGCACACAACGACCAAGAATTCACTTTTTAACAGATGTATGCAAGCAGGAATTCGTCTTCCGCACCGCATAAAGACCAACAACCGAACAGAAAAACTCATTTCATAAGTATTGCACACAACAACTAGAAATCTATGTCAAAAATAATGCACACTTATAAGGAAATTCCCTAATGATACATATCTCCACAAAAGATGTCTCAAAAGTAATGCACAGTCTTAGAAAGAGGACAATGATCAACGAAAGTCGAAAAGACCAAAGGATATTGGGAATCACCCACCGAAACCTTCAAAACCGTAATTAACAATGAAAGGAGATATGGGTAAGCGGGGGTAAAACAGACAGAAGAGGGAAAGAAGAACCAGATGGAAGGGATGAAGAGATAACAAAGACCGAGAGAAAGGAAACCAAAAAATTCAAAGGTGGTCCTCAAATGGCCAAAACGAAAACAAACCTGTCCATCATCATTTTCAATTAGCAAAGAACAAACTCTTCCTGGGGGGACAAAAACGACTTCAGCTTCGTTTGTATTAATTATTATAAAAATCGCATAAAAAGAGTCCGAAACCTTGGCCACGAGCAGCAAAACTATTTGACCGATCCCACCAAAAACATCCAAAGATTCTGACTGTGGTGCTGCTTTTTCAAATCGATTCTCGTGTGTCCGGATATTTCGCATTCGTAAGAGAAGAGACTCATGGTCCAGTATTCATCTTCGACGCAAAGGGCCACGTTAACCGGGGCATGGCTGAGCACGACCCGTTCAAATGGGGGACAGGGCGTACCGTCGGTCGAAAATCTCATTTCTTCGGACGGATGGAGAACTTTAAACCTGTAAAATGTTTACTATGAAAATTACAAACAGTCTTGGTCGAAATCCTAGCTCTACGGACTGAGCCACTTTGACTCGTTTAACTCTTTGCACTCGATAGTATAATTTTAATGATAAAAAGTATAGTATAAAGCACTTTTATATATCTCAGTAGAGATGAGATTATTTATCTAAAATCAGTCCACAATCACAAACTGGAAATGTATTTTTGGCAGAATTTACAACTTGAAAGTAGTGAGAATAGAACTACTTGACATTTAAAAATATTGCACTCTTGAGAAGGTATTCGTTTCATAAATATTGCACACTATGACCAGGAATCTAATTTTAAAATAACGGATACTTAGATCAAAAGTTGTTTTAAAAATAGTGTACACCTATGGAGGGCTCATTTCTGCAGTGAGTATACACTGTATCATCAATCTAACAAATAGTACAGACACAGACAAGGGCTTGAAATAACACCCTTTCATACACCCTTGGGAGCTCTGGCAAGACACTATCGCTGTGTTGTAGTAGAAGGAGAAAACGAGTCAAATCAGCTGTATACTACCAACATAACGCGATACCTTGCATTCTGACTTCTGTATATCTTCAACGACGGGGTGGGAAACCCACACTTCCCAGCCGGAACTCCAAGGCCATAAACACCAAGGTCAAAATACAGAGGGAAATCCGTATCGTCTGCCAATTTCAACGTGAACGTGTCACCATAACAGACAGCCTGTCCTTCCTTTTTCCCTTCGCACGATTCTACGATGAAAGTATTTCTCGCACACGACTCCTTCAACGGAGATCCGACGATCCGCAAATCTTCGATTATGCTTTGAGTATGATCTATTTCTTCCGGATAGATCGTGGCAGCTAATACGACCCCGAAACCTTTTTCAGACTCGTAGGAAGGACCCGAGGTGACATCTGGGGCTGATACACAAGTAAACAATTTTATGAGAGAATCCGATACACAAAAACTTTTACTGAGGAATATGGCGTACCTAATAACTGTACGGATCCTCCATAGGCCAGACCTTTCGTTGGAAGCGAAAGAGGTACGGGTCTGAGGAAATTCTCAAACAACCTCCTCAACTTCACTATCAACAACTGTTTCCGTTCTTTCTTTTTCAGGTACATTGCTAATTTGTGTTCCTCGTTGCAGTTTTGGTCGAACCAATTTCCCATCAGAACTTTACTATTATATCTTGGTTTTGTATCCATAATTATATTTTGTATAAATCACAAATTATACTAAATTTAACTGAATAAATAAACAACCCAAGAGCAACATTTTGATTTCCATAGAGTAATAAAAATACTGTCTTCATAAACTCTTCAAAGTTCCCGCCAAAAAACACAACAAATTTTTCAATACACATCCTCAGGTTGGTGTGGGGGTGTCTATAGCCAAAATATAATAAAACACTTACCGACGGGTTTTGTTAAAATCGCTGTTCCAGCTGACGGTCGATTCCACAGCTTCCTTTACAGGATCCATATCTGCTCTCTCGGCCGCTTGCTTCTCCCTCAGAGCTACAAATATATTATTTTCATTAGACTACAATTTTTGAAGGAATTTCCTGTCTAAAATTTCACTTCTAACTCTAGATTATCTAATTACTTCTAGTAAAAAGTTATTTCTTGAGTTGCAGCATCGGCTGTAGCTTTTGGGTGAGCAACAGAATTTATTCTGACTTCGTCCGGACTTACTACTAACTTTTGTTTCTGAGTTTTGAGATTTTCGCAACTGTAACCATTAGTGTTAGTTGTGTTGGACTTGTGGCTATTTAGTTTTGCCTTTTTTCTCAGCTAGACATTCTCAATGAAAGAAGGCAAAGGAATAAATGGATGAGTTATAATATAGTTCATCGACTGTTCAGTCGAGCCCTTCTCAGATACAAAACTGACCTAAGCGTCTAAACGAGGTAAGAGTGTTACCAAAAATTTGACTCAGTGAAACATCAACAAACAAATAGTCAAAGAAATAACCTTAGTAACAGTAGCAGCCACAAAAATTTGAAACCATACATAAATTTAATTGTGAGCCAATTTGACCCAAAAGAAAATTGGAATTATTCCCGAAACTGAACGGATTATAAGCTTTCTTTCAGATTTTAAACGAGTCACAGTGGCTCAGATAGCAAAATTGGTGTAAATAGTAAGTGGCCCCGAAAATAATGTCGGTTCTGTGCGTCATACCTAATATATTTGTTACGGTAAAAGTGATAAATGAGGCGAATATATATATTTTCGGCGATTATTCATAATCACCAACTGAGCGAGGTAAATGTGATAAATTACTGATTCATCACATTTACCGGGGTATTTTATAAGATATTCAACTTATAACGAGGAATTTAATCAAAAATCGCTTAGCTAGGTTGGCTTCTGCCACTTTTTTGCCAAAAGTCAAACACGCCAGTGCTCGCCAGTGACTGTCTATGAACCTCCAAATGAGAAGCGACGAATGTATGATACGAAAATGTGATATATATTCAGTAACGGTTAGCAGTTTTATTTCTAAGGCTCATGAATAACTCGCATAATATGATTATAATATGAAATGACACCAACCTCTCTGCTCTTTCGCTTTCTTCTCTCTCGTGTACTTCCTATATTCTTCGAATTTTTGAGGGAAATCGTTGTACATGATCTCGATTATGTCTGCCGAGAAGACTGCTGTCAAACCTAAAAAGAATCAAATCCGTCATTTGTGGTTATAGTCCCTTTTGTATGTTGTCGTATTACAACTCGAGGAAAAGGTTCTTACCCATGTCGCACATGTTTTCCGACACGAAACCATTTTCCTGGAGATAATTTCTCTCTTCCATATCAACCGGTCTCCTTTTAATCGATGGATACTTCCTCTTGAATGACTTCACACCGAGATACTCAGTTATCTGTTCTTGAATCATGAGTCCCTCAGGTTTTTCGCCATGTGGCAACGAAGATGGCGGCGGCCAAAAGTATTCAACTATTTGCTGGACAGTCACTGGCTTGCTGAAGAGTATCAAACATCACAATATTAATAAGGTAAAGTAACAAATTGTGCGGTGACTTGTTTTATACGCACGAAAGCATTTATGAATAATTTTGTAATAATTTCAAGTTCACTGCATTTTAGTACACACAAACTTTACTTTGAAAGTGGTGTAAGTCCATAAAAAAGAAAAACTGACAAATCTGGAATTGATTAGAGCCTTTATTTATACCTAGTTCATAACTGATACTTTAAAAATGTCGATGGAAAATAAAAATAAAATGGTGTTGCGTTTAATTATGAAAATGATTTAATTCCGACTTCCTTAGATAAAGGTTGTAGGATTACAGAAAGAATTTTTCGTAAACACGATGAAATTAGTAATGTTTTTAAAACAACATAGATAAAATACTATTTTTATCTCTATATATATGTAAATAAATAAAATTGGACTAATGCAAACTATAATTTAGGTCACACGTAATTTCTTTATAACTGAGTATTACAAATGACTAGATAGAAAGTGATGCAAGTCCATTTAGGGCTTCCAAAATATTTTATGAGCACTTTTGCATTGATTTGTAGCAGCTATGGCAACAACGCTGGGTAAGCTAATAGTCTCAATGTCCCAAACAAAAGAGATATAATTATACACCGTCATATTTATTATTTTTTACTAATAAAATGGAAAATATTCGTCAAACGGGAAGTTAACAGACAACACTTCCAACAGGCAGACACCCTCAGAGGTAGACATTTTACACCAAAGTCTTAAGCTTAAAACATCTATCAATTCGAATTTCCCTCCAAAAAATCAGAACTAACAACTCCAAAGCAAAAAGTTAATTACAGCCCATAATCATCTTACACAACAAGCAACCTTCCAACATTTCTCTAACACCGAATCGAGATTTAGCTTTCCAGTGGCGAACACTTCCAACTCATCGCCCCCTTACACTACCCTAAATACTTGAAAGAAAAATTCAGGACCGTATTCAGGGCGTTGTTTATATCAAACCGGATGTTTATATCTCTCAAGGGAAATGATCTCCAGAGGATCAAATGGCAACAAGATGTTGTCCGCGACCATTTTCGACGGGTTGTTTTGTAACGTTTTCTGAATTTGGTACTGTTCAAAATCGTTATAATTTATACTGTATAGTTTAGATATAAAAAATTACAGATCCTGTGATTTATTTTATAAGAAGTCCCTTCTTCTGTTAAGTTATAGGTTTTTGATAATAGTTAAGTTTTCTGTGACTTTTTTAATTTTAATCCTTCACAAAAGCAAGCTGATTTATAAATAGTCTGGAATGATTGCTAGCCCTTAATCAAAAATCACTCAGGGGTGGTTAATTCCGCCTAAAAGTTATTGACATAATCATACACAACACCACTTGACAGGATCAAATGTCAATTTTTCAAATGACCAATATGCAAACCCATTATTTTGGTCAAAACACCAAAAAATGAACTTACACCACTTCAATAATAAACATTTCACATTGTATATACAAATATGAGGTATATGTGATTATGATTTCACAAAACCTGATCACACAATTTGGCACGCATAATTTTATTCACAATTATACAATGATCACCACTCGAATAAATGTCTCTCACCAATTGACCTTTTTAACTATCAGCTGAGTCCTTTTTACACTTCACCATTTAAATCACAATTTATACTAAATATTATATGATAAATAATCTTGCAGTATTTATGATTACTGTTCATAAACCTCCCCATTAATAAATAAATACTTAGTAGGATCCAACCAGGGATTCAAATTAGTACAGGTTAGTATGAGAGTATTAGTACAAATTAGTACAGAGAGAGTATTTCTTGATGAAGTCTAAATAGAATTAGATAGAAAGTGGATAATGTAATGAATATTAATTACCATCCATCTGTCATGACTTCCATTCTTCCTTTTTTATTGATATTACTCTTTGTCATTCCCTCTGTTACAGAGCTTCCTTGAGATTCATCTCCAATTCCACCTTGAATTTATACAAATCAATCGTTATTCATATAATAATATCCAAATTTATAAAATATATAGTATAATTTATTTACCTGACTTAGAGGAATAGACTCCATGTCCTTCGGATGCACTCATTCTTGTTTCCTCTTCAAAGTTCTGAATGTTTTCCATCTCGGAATGTTTTTCCTTTGGTGGTGGTCCTCTTTTTTTAGGAGTGTATGTTGCACGCCCTGAAAAGTTTATGACAATATTGAAATCAACCCTCTAGTTTATATATGAT
Source organism: Columbicola columbae (assembly GCA_016920875.1). Lineage (NCBI taxonomy): Eukaryota > Metazoa > Arthropoda > Insecta > Psocodea > Philopteridae > Columbicola > Columbicola columbae. The sequence goes on along the minus strand of JADMLL010000011.1, from coordinate 2,430,756 downwards.
TAGCGAAAATATCTGGTAAAATAATATTTACTCACTTTTCTTCTTTTTGACAGGTTGTTTTAAGTTAAACCGACGTTTGGGAGTATCCTCATCTCCATCTTGTCCCTGCTCATCATCAAATTTCTTCCTTTTAGTTGCTCTCCTCTCTGTTCTAGGTGAACGTTTTCTTGTGTTAGACTGATCAGCATTTGGAAATTCTTGAGCATTTGAGCCCCAAGATTCAACCAAAGGACTAGGGTTAGGTAAAACTTGCTTTCTAGGACGCCCTCTTTTCCTTGGAGCAGGAGGAACTGGAGCAGGTGGCTCTGGAGGTGGCTGTTCTGGTTTGGCCTCTGGTTGGCTATTCAACATATTACTATACACACAAAAAAATATTTTAATGAATATATACTCACCAAGATTAATAAAAATCAATTACAACAATCGTGCTTTACCATAAACCTTCACTTGGTGGAAGATTGATTGGAAACACTGCCTCCATGCTTCCAGGTATGGTACTGACACTGGGAGGCACTTCTCCATTTGTGTGAGTGTGTTGTGTGGTTTCATCAATCCCGAGAGAAATTTTTTGACCAGTTTGTTCAGAGTTTTGATGCTGCTCTAGAGTGTTAGACACAACTGCTTCCAAACCTGATTCCTCATTAACTGCAGGATTATCTTCTTTCCTCCAATGTCCTGAGGATTCAGGATGAATAGCATTTTCAAAGTTAAGCCTTTCTTCAACTAAAGTATTTTCTTGTGATGAATTCGATGTCTCAAAAGGAACATCTGCTTGTAGCTCTGAACCTTTAGAAAACAATTTTATCACTTTAAGGTGAAGTTGAAGTTTTAATTATTCTCTCTTTATATGATTTAATATAAACTTACTTGAAGAACGTGAACTCTCTGTATAACTCTCTGGCACCCTGTATGAAGGCGGCTCAGTAGGAGTCGAATTCTCTCTTTATCTACTTGAGAACTAGCCACCATCCCCATGGTTTCAGATTTTGAACTCACACCAGAGTCAGCTTTATCACTTTCAACTTCGGATAAAAGTTTGGGATGTGCAAATTGGTCACATTTTTCTGCTTTGATTTCCTGCTGTGGTGCCAAATTGTAACCTTCATTGTTTAATTTTTCGCATACTTCCTGAGACGTTTTGGGAGTCTCAGTCGAGGTGAGAAGTGTCTTTATAAAAACACTAGAGCTATCATCTTTTTCACATGTAACTTTATCTAAAACATCACCCTCAGGTTCTGCTTTACAAATATTCTCAACTGATGGAACAAGATCTCCTTCAGATTTTAAAGAACTTTCTACAGGAACATGATGAGGCTGAGTAATTTCTTCATTTCCTTCTATGTTGACTTGAGATCTATCTACTTCAGTTATCCTATCCTTCTCTTCATCCCTATAAACTTCATTCGAATCTGTCATGACTAGAATACTGAACTAAAAAAAAAACTGTAGATAAAAAGAACAGGTTAAAACACTGTAAACAAACAATAACCAACGTACTCGAACGGTGAAGTACTCAAAACAATTTATAAAAAGAAAATCGTTTCGGCGTATCACTAAATAAAACTGTAATAACTGAGGAAAAGTTAAAGCCAATTATGATTTAGTTTGCGTAAATCAGCTCAATTTCACACACCAAAAACAAAGCAACAAAACGAACAACCAAAACAATCAGCTGTCCGTTAAATATATTTAATACAACACTCACAAATTTAATAAATGAATTAAAATTTAATTGAATACTCACAAATAAAACTGTCGTCAAAAGGTTTCTTTAAAAATTCATAAAATGTGGTATATATTTCACAGAATAAAATATCACTCAACACACTTCAAGCACCATCGGCACTAGCTCTATAGCCAGTGACGCCAACTTGAAAACGCCGCCATTGTTTAAACGTTTTCTTCCAAAATGACTTTAAAGCAAACCTGGTTTTAAAAATCATCAAAAAGATCAAAAATTTGAATTGTATGTTTTGTAAAATATTAACTTTAGATTTATAATTGCTTTTTTATTAAGATTACTAAGTTTATTAATAAAAACAGACGCTAATTTGATCATCTGGGTGTATTTCATGAATCTTAATCGCAGCAAACAGTTCATGATCAATGAAAAAATTTAAAAAACTGCTTTCTTCCTTTCTAGATAACATTTTTTATTTGTTTTCAATCAAATTATACTCACTTAGTTGTTTGAGGTTAATAAAAATTGTAGTGTGAAATTTTGCTACTGGAAACATTGAATTTGGAGGTTTAAAAACCAAGATGGCAGCTCAGGTAAAGATGGCGCCTAATACAAACCGTTATGAGTGAAGAAGGTAAGATAAAACAAACTTTTTATAAAAAACCTTTATTTAAGTCTTTAGAATTTGTTAATCCTACTACTAATGTGAATTTACAACACAAAAATGTTTTTTAAGAAATCAAAACACCTAAATTTAATTATAAATAAATAAGATGTTTTAAATCTTTATTGTAGCATTAATCTTCTTTTTCCGCACCCCGGTTTTTTTTTAAATTCCGCTTTTTTATTTTTCTAATGTATAAATAGAAATATATATTTGGTATTTGAGAAATATAGGAATATTTCCTTTTATTTGTAACGATTCTGCATGAACAAAGCAGCATGTAAAGAAATTTATTAAAAAGCGACATTGCGAAAAAGTTTTTCATAGAGTCACATGTGTGTCACAATTATATTTTCACACCGGATGTAAATTTGAAAACTAAAAAAAATAATTTAAAATAACACTGCAGCTAAAGATTGTCGAAACCCTTAATAATTAAAAAATAAATAGTTCATTAATAAATAATTAAATAATTTTTGTCTTACTGTCTTCTTGGATTTTTATATAATCAAAATGGCGGCCATTTTGTTATTTTGTTACTATTTCATGGATGAGTGACAGGTTGAGGTTGAGGACGTGTTGGGACCGTGTGTCACTTATACACCGAATTTCCGTGACTAGGGAAAACTAAAATCGCCATTTTGATTTTCATACTCATCGAGTCCCTCCAAGTTGTTTCTCTTCTCTGTCGGTGACTTTTTCCGGTTCTTTGCTTTCTTCGGGTTCGTCTGGTAGTTCGTAAATCGGTTTAAATCCTCCGATTAGTTCCGGTTTGAAGTTTTCGAAATTGAATTGAGTACTAGACGAGGTTTCGGTCGTTTCCTTTCCATCTTCTGTGTCGGATTTGTCATCGGGATTCTTGACGATGCTCCAACCTTGATTGGTGGGATGAGATTCGCTGGATGATATGCTCGAACTTGCCTGAAATGGTGCCTGGAATTGGTACCTTTCGGAGTTTCGGTCTTCGCTTGTGTCGTGCTGTACATTCAAAGGCATGGACACGGTTATTATCTTCCCGTTTGAAATCCTTTCGTTGACGTTGAGTTTTGGAAGATTCACTTCTTCGTCGCTGTTGTGGAGGGAGACACTAGCCACTTGTCCTCTCCTGTTGGCTTCGGATACTGTATGCATAACTGCACCTAATGTGAAAGCTGAATTGTTTTCATTTTTAATCGAGGTGTGGTATTCACTGGGTGGGTGATTTCGGATTCCCAATTTCTCTTGGGCAGACTGCTCACTTCCGGTACCATGTTCTGAGAAGCGGTAATGATCATTTCGGTTTTCTGTCGGATTTCGGACTGACGACATAGAATCTGGCACGGTTCTCACCTCGTTCCATTGGTTGTTGCTCTGCATGTGTAGGTTCATGTCTATTTTCTCATCTCTGACACTGGGTGTCGTTACTGGCAACACTTTGTACTCTGAAGATTTGGTCTCTTCCTCTTTGGGCTCATCTGTTTTCACGTTTTTCTTACCCTCCTCTTCGCTTTCTTTCTGTTGTTTTTTAATCAACTTTATCCTTTCATCTGGTTTTATGAATCCGTAGGGGAACTCATTCTTCTGCTTTTCCGGAACTACCACATTTGGTTTCTTGTTTGGGTTCAACAAAGGATGCTGACCCTCTTGTTTTGTGAAGTTGAATGGATTCTTCTGACTCTTTGTGTCGCTCACTATAAACACTTTGGTGTCGTCTGAATAGATTTTCTGCGGCGCCTTGGCTGGATATACAATGTAGACATTTTCCTCTGTTTTTGATTGATCCACATAGTTCTTATAAAATGGTGGCACTAGAGGTACTGATGGGTCTGCATTATCCTCTCTACTCACTTGAGTTTTTTGAGTTTTCATTCCCGGCATCTGCTTAAGCATCTGAAGAGTTGTGACCGGTGTCCTCTGTGCTCGTCTCAGCACTTTAGGGTTTTGTGGTGGTGGCCCTGGGTTTAGGTACGGTTCCGTTCTTGAGTTGACATTCATCAGTCCTTGTCCAAACCTCTTTTGCATTCCTTGTGAGTTCCAAGACTCTACAAGAAGCTTCCCTCTGTTGGTGATGAATTTCGGAACGATTTCCGGTGCCATCTCATACTCTCTGTGCATGAACCCATCTTTATCTGGGTGTTGGATGTGGTAAGGAAAGTTTCCGTGCTCCTTTTCGTGATACCGATTCATTCCGTTTCGTCTGTTCGAGCTTATGTATCCTGGAGGTCTGTGATAGGGCCCACTACCGACTTTCGCATTTGGTCTGAACTGAGGTAGAATGTTGGGTAGATTGGGCTTCGGTTTGACGTTCGTTCCTGCTTCGTTGAAATTCTTACGAACAGGTGGCATGTGTGGTTGAAGAGGTCTTCTAAACCTCTGAGGAGGAATGCTACTGGGTGGGATCAGTGTTGGCGCCATTTGAGGTGGCATCGGAGGGAATCGCGTGCCATGCATGTCGTTCTTGTTCATCAGGAATGAAGGTTTTCCGTTTTTCTCCCAATGAGGTCTTGGGTAGTTTATTGTGCTGTCTTGTTTCTCCACTTCCGGCACGACAAAATTCCCTTCGAATGGTTTCTCTGTCTGAGTTCCTCTCGGCGGGACTAGTTGTAAAGACAAACGATCGTCGGTTATTTCGGAACTCGGTCCGTAAACAGGTCTACCACCCACTTCGATCTTGTCAGAAGCTGGCGGTTTGGGTTTTCCTTGATTTTGGTAAAACTGTCCTTCTTTAAAAGTGACATGCTTTTGACCGTCCTGACCGAACGGATGGACTTTGTCGTGGTACTGAGGTACATTCGACACCCCCTTTTGAGGTGTGCTGATCTCAGGTTTCTTCTTTAACTGGTTTTCATTCATTTCCGGATTGAGTTGGGGCTTCGAGAATATCACATATTGACCCGGCTTGGGTTCTGTCTGGATTCCCTCGAAATCGTAGTCTATGTCACTAGAACCTGGTTTTCCTTCACTTCCTGGCTTGGGTTCTACCGGACGATGGAACTGCGGACTCGGGATGAATTCATGAGGTTCATGTGCGGGATCTGATTCCTCGGGTGCTGGCCGTTTGTTTTGAAACGTCACCGGTTTTTTAGGCGGCTGTCGTGTCTCCTCCTGAGTCTGAAAGATCATAATTAATTAATTATAAAGCCTAACAAACAACTAATTAACATTTTTAAGTATAATACTTACAATCTGGTAATTGGGAGAGAGTCCCGGAGGTTTCGGTATCGGCCTAAAAGGTTCGTCGTCCCCATAAGGATTGGCTGAAATAGATGTGGCTACATAATGACCTTGGCCAGAAGGTATGAGTCCATGACCTTGAAGAGGTGGGTTTCCTCCGTGACCGTGAACAACTCCAACAGTGAATTCTGTCGTGTAGTCGTATTTCGTTTGCTGTGGTCCAATCGGCCTGACGTGAGGTCTGTGACCTGAACCAATAGGTGGTGGTTCAGGTTGAGAGTATTTCTGTTCAGGTTCGCTTTTAACCGTTTCCTTTGTGGGCACCAGCACGATGTTGACATTACTTTCTTGTTCTTTGTTTGATGACGTCACGATGACGGGTTTGACAGTCGTTTCGGTTGTCGTCGGCGTCGACTTTTCCGTCACGACCTTCTTCGTCGTGAAAATGTTGTGTTGTTTCGTTGTGTATTCGTCTGGTTCTTCGACTTCTTCGAACACCGGAGCTGGTTCTTTATAAAATTGATTCGGTTTGTAGTACTGAGTTGTAGGTTTTTTAAACTGAGTCGTAGTTTGAGGCTCTGTCGTCTTCGTTTGGGTCGTCTGAACAGTTGTCTGAGATGTTTCCGGTGTGGTTGTGGTGGTTGTAGTCGTCGTTGTTGTCGTTGTGGTTGTAGTTGGTAAGGTTGTGCCACTAGTCGTCGAAATAGTTGTCACCGGTTTGTTATACTCAGTACTTGAGACTTGATTTTCGTTGTAGAAATCGTGATCCTTCGATGGAACTACAACCGCGACTTTTTCACTGGTGGACGTTTTGATTTTATCTTTCGGAAAACTTGGATACTTTATCTTGTATTTAGGAGCTGTCGTGGTGGTTGTAGTCGTTGTAGATAAATCAACATCATAATCGTAGTACTCGTACTCGATAACTTCAGATGGCTTTGATGGTTCCGATGGTTGCAAACTACCCTGTTGCTGCTTCTTGGAGTCTAATTGGTTTTTGTGCTGTTGCTCCTGGTAGTACTGGTCTTTGATTGAATAATTCACACCCGGCGGGTAGTTCTGAGTCGGACTTGACGGTTTTATCTCCTGAACGTGAGCCGGATACCCATAATAGTCATATTCTTCGTAGATGTTTTTATCAGGTTTCTCAGATGTCTTTTCAGGTATCGCTTCAGGTTCTTTGATTTTTGGTTTGTTTAGTTCAGAACTTGGTCTATTTTGAGATTCTTCCGCTTCTAGTTTGACTTCTTCGTTTCTCTTGGTCGTCGACTCTTTGTATAAGGTTGTGGTCGTAGGCGGTCGAGTTGGGATCTTAGTTTCGACACCTGTTTTGGAGCCGTAGCCACCGAATTCCGGACCTAAACCTACTGCCTCTTCATCCATTTCGATTTTATCCAGATCCGTTGATGGATACTTGGTCGTAATCTTGGAAGGAATCATGGGTGACGGCCTGAATGAGGAAGTTCCCTCGGTGCTTGTTCTCTTCGTTGCCCAGTAGTTGGGTCTCTTCGTTGTGCTACTGCTGACCTGATCGTATTTGTGGTTCGGATACTTTCCGTTAGCTCCTTTCTCATATTTGCTGGCGCCCATTCCCTGGATTTTGGTGTTCGCATAGGAGGTTGATATGAGTGGTATAGCTGTGTCTTTCGTGCTGTAGCGAACGGGTAGATTAATCAGATTGTAGAAATTAGGACTTTCTTGTATCTTGTGTGGCTTAATTTCGTTTACTTTCGTCTCATAATACTCGTTCGGTCTGTTGTAAAAACGATTTTCAGTTGTAGTCTTGATTTCTGGTTTCTGTTGAGTAGTTCTTTCCGTCACTCTCTCAGTTCTCGTTTCTGTTGCTTCCGTTTTAACCTCCTGGTACCTGTTTCTGTTTATGTAATCATTCTTCTTCTGAACGCTTGGGAATTTCAGTTTGTTGTCGTAAATGTTTTTGGTTGTTGTTTTGGCTGTTGTCGTAGTAGTCGTTGTCGTGCTCGTCGTGGTCTTTGTCGGAGGGTTGGTTGACAGAGTACTCGTCGACAAGCTTGGTGAGACATACTTAACGCGAGTCGTTGATGTGTCACCTTTATCCATGAATTCTTCAAGATCGTAGTCTTCGTAACCGTTAGTTGATGGTGGTTTGTATGGACGGAACGGTTTCTCACTTGCCGGTCTGTAATAACTGTAGTTTGGTTTAGGTACGGGAGGTCTGTATCCCTGTCTGTGAGCCTGATTTGCGTGGAAGTTGTTCACTATCCGATATTCTGGTGCGTCGCTTTGATACAATGGCGGTACGTTTTGAGCTTTGACTTCAGGCTCGTCGATAGGTTTCAAGGGTTTGAGAATGTCACCGACGGTTTTGATGTTTTCCTTCAAGCTCTCATCTTCCGGACCTTTGAATGGTAGGTCATCTTCAGGTTTGGCTTTCTTTTTGGTTTGAGAATCTTCATCACTAGATCCGAACAAGCTTTCGAATATACTGAAAAAACTGTCTTCTTCTTTGGGAGCCTCCGTCGACATTCTAGACTCAAGCGGTGGGTCAGGTACGGGTTCTTCAGCGTAGTAATCATCGTCGGATCTTCTCATCGGGTAATGTTCTTTCTGCTGACGATACCCCAAAAACCCATCCTCGAGGAATAGCCTACTCTCAATATCCTCCTTCACCCTCGCTTGTTTCTGATAACTTCATCCAGATCGATGGGATCAGGTTCAGGTTCCGTTCTCACTTCCACGGATTCGATCGACCTTAACTCAGGCTCGTGTATCTTTATCCTGCTTTGAAGGTCTTCCTGTATGACGGCGATTTTCTTCGCATTTTCTCTGTCTCTTTCCCTGTTTATAACACTTATGTCGACCGTTTTGAAATCCGACTGAACTTTAACCGGATCCGATTTCAACGTGAACCGTGGTTCCTGTATGATTTCGGACGCGTGAACGATTTGCTCGTGACCGTTTTGTGTGACTTTGAGGATTTTGGGAACGGTTTCCCCGTTCGCAGTCGAATTCGTTAGTCTTTTTACTAATATTTCCGCGGTTTCCTTTTCATTGGACGTACCTTTGGATTCGGTTAATCCCACTACGAATACTAAAAGTCCTACTAATCCGAAAATTTGGTTTAAATGAGATCTGCTTTCTGGTTTGTTCTTCATTTTGTATCTGTAAGTAGATAATGAACCAAAATTAGTCACTGTATAACTATAAACGAATTGTTTTCTTTGTGTTTTGTCAGTTTCGCCTTCAAAATATGAAAGATAGACACCCGCCGTTTCTATAGACACTATCTGCCACTGATGGTGGCCATAACAGTAAACCCAGAAACTAAGCGAGGTAGAAGAATCAGGTTAGATTGACCATACAAACTATAATTAAAGGTTAAAACTGTTTTTGGTATACAGTGGCTTGTCCGGAAAGTTGTTTTGACGAAAGGCAACGTATCTAAGTTGCCGAACATATTTATTAAATTATACAGTATAAGTCCCACACATCTAGTGTCTCTTTCTAGTTTACCAATCGACGTATTGTTTTCCAACCTAAAATACTTCTCTGTTAAATTCTACAAAGTTCCTTCTATCTACTCTCTCAGACAGACCGGATCAACTAGATACCTCAACGGCTAATAGTCATGGTAACTAGTTCAACGAAGGCTCGAGTAGGGTAGATACTGTGCCATTTTGCTCTACAACACTTTTCTTTCAGACAACTTGGCAATTCCGTCCTTCCAGAGACGTCAGGTAGGTGGATCAATCTAATGACGGGAGGCCTGTTACAGATTGTTAAGAATTCATGAGGGTGCGCATAGTCTTGGTTGTACACGACGCCATTTATAGGAGTTTTGACTCAATTGATACTCTCTATTCCTCTAAATACATCCAGACCTTCAATATTTGACTTTTCTATACAACCACCAACAGCAATTTGGCAACAGCTCAAAATAACGAACCCTAATACGAATGGAGAACATGTCCTTAAGACTTAGAAATCCGAAAAAGTTTTGAATTGCTGTCCTGTATCCTCCTGGCATCCTAGCTATCCTCCTGGGTGACCTCAACTATATCAAAACAAAAATTAACCAACAAAAAGAACAATTTTTAAACCGGATAGGTAGAGAGCCGTTTTATTTGCGAAACTAACTCGCGCAACTTCAAGTCCTGCGACTGTTGACTCACTTTAAGAAGGGAAATTGAAAGGCGGTACGAGAGATGAGAGGTAGAAAACAATTTTTTCTTGGTCGAGATGATTTATACGTGTCGAAAGTTAAATAAAAACGAAAAGCACGTAGGGCTGTCCATTCGACTAAGGGTTCGAGTTAGATTTTGACGTGACCCTAACTCTAAAATTAAAACCTAACGGTTCTTTCAGACGTTACCTTGTTGACCTTGAAAGTGGAGACATATGATAAAAAGTAAACGCTACCCATTATCATCATCTCATCCTCATTTTTCCCTTCATCTAATGAGCTCAAAACACTGATCTCGTAGGATTTTTTTTGTTCTTTCTGGCGCTTGTTGCCGAGGATGCTGACGATAGCGAAAAGTATGTGGACCCGAAGGAAAAAAAATCTCAAAAAACTCGATTATCAAGAAACAAAGTAGAGATGCACCGTTAAAATGAAGACGTCCTTGGTTATGTGAGGAAAGACATTGACCTACAAGTTATCACTTAAGGCAAATAACATATCCAACCTGAGGATACCTTAATTCAAAACCCGTTACCTGGTTGGTTAACACAACCGCACGCCTTAATATGTGCCACCAATCTACTTCCATTCCGTGTCTTTCTCACCCTTTCCAACCGAATCCATTTCCTTTCCATCGCGTGCGTGGATGTGATGATTGGATTCATCAAACTCCACACCCAGGTATCAGGTACCCAACGTTTTGTATATACCCTGACCTACTTTCCGTTTTATTCTCTCTTTCAAAGCTGCTAATAATCCTCGTTAAGAATGACACAGCAGATATTCAACTGTCTCGTTAACGAGATAACTCGTTGGGGTAGGGCTTTGTTGGTTATACTGATCCGTCTCCCTCTAATAGGGGTTGATGAGTCTACATTCTCATCGTATCAATCGGTTTTGTCAAGGTTCTCACAACTGAGTCAATCTCACGGATTGATTTTAATTTTATGGTTGATTATATATTTAATTTATACAGTATATACTCTCCCTTAGTTCATTACAAAATGAATAACAGCACGAAACATGGAAAGAAATCTTTTACTCCCTTCATCTCAAATTAATTGCTAAATTTGGTTCGAAAATCATTTTTAAATTTAAATTCTACATGTATACACTGTATTTTTATAAAATCTACTTTCTATACTTTTGAGATGAAAGTCTACGTTGTTTATAAAATGCGTTATGATAAAACTGTACTGTATTTATGAAATGAGTTGTGTCGTATCGAATGTGTGTGGATTGAGTTTATAAAGATATCTTAGTGGAAAGTGTGCAATATTTATGAAATGTGATCTTAAAAAAAGTGTGCAGTATTTTCGAAATGACATCTCCCTTATAGTGTGCAGTAATTTTGAATAAAACTTTACTCAAGTCGTTAACTATTTATGAAATGGGATCCTGAGCAAAATGTGCAGTATTTTTGAAACGAAATTTGAAAATTCTGAACTCAGACAAATGAAACCGAAAAATCTTCCTCAGAGTGTGCACCATTTATAAAAAGGAATCTTAAAGAAAATGTGCAATGTTTTTGAAATAAAACTTTACTCAGGTTGTGCAATATTTATGAAATATGATCTTGAACCAAGGGTGCAGTAATTCTGAAATGAAATCCTCCTTAGAGTGTGCAATATTTATGAAATAAGATCTTCTTTGTACAGTGTTATATTTATAATTTTTACAGTATATACGATAAGATGACACATTAACATGTTCCATCCTCTATCAGCAATTAACACTGAGGTCCAGGTGAAAGTGTGCAAGATTTTTGAAATAAAATTTTTGATGAAAGGGCTTGATTTGTACGAGAGAAGTTTGTGGTTGAGTGACCAAAGCTCTTGACTAGCGAATTTCTTTACGAGACAACAAAATGACATTCTTGACGGAACTGTGCAGTATTTTTGAAGTGAAGCCTTCCTCCTACCGTGCAATATTTATGAAATTAAAAATGTGGAAATGCTGCTGGTGTGAAGACTTCATTCCATAAAAACCGCACACTTTCATCCCAAATTTAGTTGAAAAGTAATGCTGGCTCTAAAAAAAGGTTATTTCAAAAGTATTGCACACTTTTCTAAAAGATTCATGATGACTCATTTTTCGAAGCAGAGAGTACTTGTCAAAGTATAATACGATTTATGCTATAATTGCCAACCTAAAATCTCATAAACAAAGATATACTAATCATCAGGACACATAATCGAATGCAGGAGGAAGTGATTTTGGAGCGGAAGACATTCCAGACAAACGGCGAATAATTTGAAACGAGAAATACAAATTATTTCAAGATGGCCGCCGCCGGACGCGACGACCGCGACTTTTGAGACAACTTTTTTATAATGACGTCTTTCCCTGAGACAAATCTAACGAATTTCAGTTTATAAACGGTGTTTAATGGTTTCGGTGACACAGTCTCTCTCCTCGTACAACTGTTATAACAGTAAATGCAAAAAAAAATTTTTTCTTCAGTTCGGACAAGCTTGCCAACTGTCACCCGATTGTCATCTGTTTTAATGATTAATTGTTCTTAAGGCTTGTTGTTATTATTATTATAATATAATGACCTATATAATCGATGAGACATCATCTAGAGGTATTTCTTGTTTTTCCTCTAACTGTTACCCTTGTTCTGTTGAATTCTTGTGGGGCGTTTACAGTAAAACCGATTTCTGTCTCGAAAAGAAATCCTCCTCAGCCAGACGTCTGATCGATGATGTTTATCAATAAAATGGATTCAGTCGGGTTAGTCAGCTATGATGAAGACTCCAATTTGAGTTAATTGTCAAACGTCAGACTAATGTTTTCTGTCTGTCTCACCTTTTTCAGGTTTTGTTTTATATTTTGGTGATACTGAATCAAGTGCTCTGACTATAAAAAGAAAATTTTAATAGCTCCATTGATAAGTGATTAGGGGAGTGGGAAGTTGTTACAGACACACATACTAACTCTGGTTTCGTATTTTGAGGATAAGATAAGTTTAATGAGAAATCCCAAAACAAGGTTTCAAGTTTTCTGTACCTTTCGAAAAGTAGGTCAAATTTGGTTCTTCGCTTAATGATTATTGAAAGAATTTCGATGTGATTATTTTCTCGACCAGAATATACTGTAAACTGTCTTGAGGTTTGTAATGGGTTTAGTCAGTCATAATAATCATCAATAACGTCAGTCAATAACTTTTGGTTTTTGGTCTGACGATTTATTTTATTTATGGGAACGGAAGGGGGCTAATTTATTTCATAAGTAATGCACGCTAAGGAGGATTTTTTAGATGAATGATTCAAAACCGGAAATGCTATTTATCCTACCAAGTCCAATATATGGCCCCTGGGTAACGTGTGTACCAGTGGCTAAGCCGTGTGAGGGCGAAAAGCGAGCTCCCGACGCTTCCAAATGGAAACCCAGGTTTTAGGACAACTAAGACTGATCTATTCACGATGACCTGGCAAACGGACAAAGAGCCTACGGAACCTGGAATATTCGAGTCCTCCTGTAGGAAGAGCTGGTGACCCTGTTTAATGTATTCTTCGGAGAGACACTCACGAAGTCCAGTGGAATTTTCTAGAGGAAAATTCTCCGGCAGATCTTTGGGCCGATGAAGGAAGGTGACTCCTAGAGAAAAAGGACCGACTACAAGGTGTACGAGCTCTTCGAGGAGAAGGATATCGTCACCTCCATCAAGCTCAGAATAGGCCATGTCATAAGAGCCAGTGCTTATCCTCAAAATCTTTAGCAGAAACCTGAAGAAATCAAACGAAGTCCGGCAAGACGTCCGAGCCCTTCAAACCCAAAACTGGAGGAGATATACGATGGATAAGACTCCTGTAGAAGGCCAACGCCCACACAGGCTGCAGAGCTATTGGATTGGATTGGTGAAAGTGTGCAAGATTTTTGAAACGAAATTCTGGTAAAAGTACTTAATATTAATGAGAGAGGGCTGTGATTAAGTGGTCAAAGCTCCTTGCTTTCCTTGGGAGTGGTCTCCCTCAATCTGTTATATCTATACAGTGACGAAATCAGTATTTGACTTTTCAAAAGGTTGCCGACCTCTGCACTAGTCTGTTCTTAACAACAATTCCTCAACTTCAGTTTTAAAACCACTCATTGTCTCACATTTGGAGACAGATAAAAATAAATAAATAAATAAGGTTAAAGCGAAATCTAAAGTTGAACGAAGAGCAGGAATCCTAAAAAGGAAAGCCTAACAACAAGTGAACCCGATCCAAAATTTTCAGGTTTTAGGACGACTGGCCAAAAGGCAACTTACCAGAACCTCAATTAAATCTTTGAAACCGTAATTTTCTGTTACCGTTTTGAAATTCTTTAATTCGTTACACTCAAATAATTATTATTCTTTATTTATTTATTTTTCTTCTTTTAAAAAGTAATCCGCAAGTCGTATCACCATCTTTACCTCAAATAAGACGAAACAAATTTGGTCTTCCCTCTGAAAAAGGCAATTCAACCAAAACGGTTATAACAAAAATTTGAACTTTGCCCGCCGAAAAAAGAATTTCAAAATGGCTGAAATACTAAACTAAGAACCAAAAAAGGGCAAACGTGAAAATTTAAACTCGGATGAAACCAAAATTTTCATTTCTTGAGAAGTACGGAGTCGAGTTACTTCGTCGGAAGTACTTCGTTATTGTCGGAGTAACTTCTCCCAGAAACCCGCTTAAATCAGTCATCCTTTCATGAAGAATTCATTTCATAAATATTGCACACCCCTAGAGGAAATTTATTTCATGAATGATTCTGCAATTTCTCAAAAGTATTGCACACTTTAAACAAGAATCCGTTTCTGAAACTACAATCACAATCAAGTCAGAAGTCCATTTCATAAGTTATGCACACTTTTGAGACAGGTTCAGTTTGTTAAAAGCGCCCAAGTGGTTTTAGAGAGGATTTCATTTTATAAATACTGCACACTTTTAGCAAAAGTGTGGTTCTCAAACCACAATCATAATCAACTCAGAAGTTCATTTCATAAGTTATGCGTACTGTTAAAACAAATCCAGTTCATTGAAAGCACGTAAATGGTTCTCATTTCATAAATAATGCACACTATTATTTATTCGTAATAAATATTTGTTGGTATGTGTGCATTATTTATGAAACAAGGAGGAAGCTTGTGGTTGAGTGGACAAAGCTCCTGACTAGCGAAGTTTTTATGAGAGAACAAAATGAAATTCTTGACAGAAGTGTGCAATATTTTTGAAATTAAGTCTTCCTCATACTGTGCAATATTTATGAAATTGCATGAATGTTACTGCTGTGAAGACTTCATTCCATAAAAACTGCACACTTTCTTCCGAGACTGACTTGAAAAGTAATGCACGCTTATAAAAAGTATTGCACACCTTTCTATAGAATTCATTTGTTAATAAATAATTTTTAAAGTGTGCATAATTTATGAAACGAGGAGAGACGCTTGTGGTGGAGTGGTCAAAGTACGTAAGAGTTCGAACTCTCCCTCAGTCTGTTGTACCAAAGGGTGTAATCCGACATTAAAACCCATGTCAACCATCTTCGAAACAAATCCAACATAAAAGTGTGCAATATTTATGAAAGAAGTTGTCTCTTGAGCACTTCAGATCTACAGTTCATACTGTCAAACTACAAACGTATACTGTATACACCGATTTGATACAAAGATGTAGGTTATAACTAGATTTACGAACTGAACCGATTGAACTCATTTCAGATTTAATGTTGCTGCTTTTTATGTTTATGTTTTTATGTTTATTTTATGTCTCGTGTTTCCAAAACAAAGTCGGACGTATAGCAAGTGTCGAGTCAAGTGCAGTCTGTCTCTAAATTGCGAGCCGAAGTTGGTACGTTGTATCAGTGAGCATGCAGATCATCTTTGTAACCCAGGAGAGGATGAAAGGAGACAAGAAAGAGATGAAGAGGAGAAAGCGACGGGGTAGTGGAGGAAGAGTGAACATAAAATTAGACGAACATGGAGCAGCAGATAATGTTTCCAATCATGCTTCCAACAAATATCTAGCCGGTATGACACACTCTCAGCATTGCCAACATAATATACCACAGAGACACGAGAGGTGTATAGGGGTTAAGTGCCAGACTAAGAAGTTATAGTCAATTACAGTAGTGATAAATCAGTCAAATACGTATAATATTCGGCAATTATTCATAATAACCAAATAAAATACATAAAATTTATAAATGTACTGAATATTTACCACATATACCGGATGGTTTATAAAATATTTAACTCGTAAGGGAGAAAATTAGTCAAAATTCCTTAAATGGTTGGCTTGCGCCACTTTTCTTACAAAAGCCGAAAGCTCAGAAGCAAAGCATCTGAGCGAACTTTAATTAAATTCGCCGTTACTAGTTCAACAGTCTTAATTAACCGGTAAATGTAATAAATACTCAGTAATTTGTCACATTTACCAAATTTAGTCAAGCTTAGTTGGTGATTACCACTAATCGCCGAGAATTATACAATATATATATGCCTTATTATAAAATTTACGAATTTTTGTTGGTCATTATGAATAATCGCTAGGAACTACATATATATTCAGCGGATTTTTCACTTTTAGCGTAACATAAATTTATAATATCTTCTTAAATAATTAGTACATTTTGGCGAAAGTGATAAATCGGCCGAATATATATCTAGTTCCCAGCGATTATTCATACTGACCAACAAAAATTTGTAAACTTTATAATAAGGCGAATATTTATCACATTTACCGGATAGTTTATAAAATCTCCGACTCGTAATGGGGAATTTAGTATAAGTTTGCTCAGTTTAAGTGTATAAGTGTCAGTATAAGTGCTTGCCTTTTGTACTTTCTTCTCATGTATTGCCACTTCTTGTTGGGAAATTCCTCCACTATTATTGACAAGAACGGCTGCTTAAATTGTTTGTCTTTTGCCAGAAAAATGAGAGAAGCCAAACTTGTATGCAAGCTTTTATTGAATTTCCCAAATTTCGTGTTGGAAACTTTATAAAATACCCGGTAAATGTGATAAATGTTTAATAATTGCGACATTTATTAGCCTTAGTTGGTTAATATGAATAATCATCGGTGATTATGTATATATATACCCTAGATTTCTCACCTTTACCGCAACATGTTAATTATTTAGGAAGATCTTATTTATTTGTGTTACGGTAACAGTGATAAATTGGGCGTATAAATATCTAGTTCCCGGCGATCATTCGTAATAACCCCCTAAGATTCGTTAATTTTATAAACTGCTGATATTTATCACATTTACCGGATAGTTTATGAAACTTCCAACTCGTCATGAGGAGTTTAATGAAAATTCCCAAGAAGTTTAGCTTCTGTTATTTTCTGTATCTCATGTATTCACTGCTTCTTACTCTGAGGTTTTAAGACAGTTACTAGCGAGAACAAATAAGCTGGTGCTCACCAGCAGCTGTCTACGAACCTCTGAATTAGAACCGGTGAATACATGAGATACAGAACTGACAGAAGCTGAGCACCTTGGCAGGCAAAACTCCTCGTGACGAGTTGGAGATTTTATAAAATATTCGGTGAATGTGATAAATATTTACCAATTTATAGAATTTACGAATTTTAGTTGGTTATTATGAATAATCACCGGGCAGTAGATATATTTTCGATCGATTTATCACTTTTACCGCAACATAAATAATATCTTCGAAAATAGCCAATACATTACGGTGAAAGTGATAAATAAGGCGAAATGATACTACATAATTACCGGCGATTCTGATTAATGACTAACTAAAATTCGTAAATTAATAAATTAATGAATATTTATCAAATTTACCGGGTAGTTAGTAGACTGTTCATCTCGTAACAGCGAATTTAATTAAATCCAGCGAAGATGCTTTGCTTCTGTCACTTCTTAAGTACTCGCTATCTACTTCTCGTTGGGAGGTTAGTTCATTGTTCCTACCAAGCACAGCTGCTTAGATTGCTTCTCTTTAATTAGAAGAGTGACAAAGTAGGCAAGCTTTTATTCAATTTCCCCATTAACGAGCTGGGAACTTTCTAAATTATCCGGTAAATGTGATAAATATTGATTAATTCGTAAGATTCGTTAAATTTATCGGTGTTAAGGAGTACTCACTGGGGATTATATTATAAATATTTGTCGGATTTATCACTTTTACCGTATAAAAAACAATTGAAAGTTAAATTTTAAATTAATTTAAATTTAATTACGGCAACAGTCAATTAAACAACAAACAAAAGACTAAAACGAAACGAAAATTACCTTCTCACATAATACACAACTAAATTCAGTGAAAACAATTCAACAGAAAGTGAGTGAGTGAGAGAGAGACGAACAAAAACCAAACAAAATGGGAATCACACACTACAACACACTACAACCCACAATCAAAGTAATTTATCTTCTTCACATCCGACAAGCCCGTCATCGAAAGTAAAAATTTTTTTCTTCTTCGATGTCTCACTCACTCAGACAGAATCTCCAAAACTGTTTCACTCAAACGAGAAAAAAATTTTTTATTGATCGATGGAGGAGAAGGTGGTGGTAGTGGGGGCGTGGTAGGAGGTGGTAGTAGATAAGGGGTTTAGTCACAGGTACGTTAATTACGTCATTATGACCGAAAAAGATCGTGGTAGGGATGGAAGAGGAGATGATTTAGGTGAGGGATGTAGGAGGAGGATGGTGGTGGCGGAGAAAGGATTCGAGAATCAGTTTCTCTTACCTGGATTTGTTGTTTGTTCGTTTTCTAAAATCACGTAATTTTTCAGTTATTGAAGATCACCTTTCAAAACTCATTATTGTTTATGTTTATAAATGTTTATATTGAATTTATTATAATTAATTATAGCAACTGTTACAGCACATGACTTTCTCTGTCTTTGACTAATCTTTTTTTCTTGATGAACACCTGGTGAGTTGAAATGAGATTATAATGAGATGAAGACGATGAAAACGAAACTATCAGCTGATGAGAATCTCTCTTCTCTCTCGACGGTTTTCACTCGACAGCTTTTACAGCCGGCGTGACCATTTCGAATACTTTTCCTGTCGTCATCGCCTTTCGTCACAAAACTGCATCACCGGTAACGGAAGTAACTAACTAACTCCTAACGACCCGACCATTAGAGAACCGGTTATGATGTTAACCGTAACACCACAGTTGAAGACATCGTTCATTAAAAATTCTAATTTGGCTTTCAAGAGGCTGACCAGTTTAGGTTATGTTGTTTATCGAACTCGTTTGACTTCCTCTCAGATTTTTGTGTCCAACAACCGTTTCCTCATTCTCCAATGAAGTCTTTCTTTAGCTGTGCAATTATTATGAGATGAAAGATTCTAGAGAATGCGTAATATTGTCGGAATGAAATTATCTCCTAGCTGTGCAATATTTTTGAAAAATAGTCGTGACCAAAAGCAAACACTTTAGGACAAAAGGATTTGGGATGGGGTCCTAACTTCTAACTGTAACTCCTGTAGTCTGGTTCCTCGATCATACATCCACGAAACTGGGAAATATTTAAGCAATGAAATCCTCACCTTTCTGTGCAATATTCATGAAATGAAACTATCTCTTAGCTGTGCAATATTTTTGAAAAGTGATCTTGACCAAAACCAAAGTTTGGTGTGTTCAAAAGAGTTATGTGGTGAAGGTGAGGATTATTTTTAAAATAACATCTTGACAAAAGTGTGCGATATTTTTGAAACGAGATGTTGGTGATAGTGTGCATTACTTTTGAAAGAGTCCCCTTTTTCTTTAATTACGTTTTCGCTCTTGAGTAAAACAGGACTTGGGAGAGAGCTCAGACTCTCAAATCTGTTAGTTTGCTGTCGGGCGCTTTGACACTCAATTATAGGCCTCTCTAATCAGAGTCTCACACTTTTACCAAGATCGCGTTTCATAAATATTGCACAGTTTAAGCTTGAAAATTTTCATTTCAATAATACTGCACACTCTCATCGAGATAATATTTTTAAAACAATCCTCACCTTCACCACATAACTCTTTTGAACACACCAAACTTTGGTTTTGGTCAAGATCACTTTTCAAAAATATTGCACAGCTAAGAGATAGTTTCATTTCATAAATATTGCACAGAAAAGTGAGGATTTCATTGCTTAAATATTTCTCAGTTTCGTGGGAGTCGTGTGGATGTATGATCGAGGGACCAGACTACAGAAGTAGCAGTTAACAGTTAGGACCCCATCCCAAATCCTATTGTTCTTTAACCTAAAGTGCTTTGGTTTCGGTCACGATTTCAAAAATATTGCACAGTTAGAAGATAGTTTCATTCCGAAAATATTGTACACTCTGAAGAAGGTCTCATTTCTTACGTATTGCACAGTTAGGTGAGGAATTCATTGCTTAAATATTTCGCAGTTTTGTGAGAGACCTCTGTATGAATAATTGAGAAACCTGAGTAACAGTTAGAACACAGAGAGAACAGTTAGAACCTGAGTAACAGAGTGAAACACAAACTCAGCTATTCTACAGGATTAGCAGAAGAAAAATTAGACTAACAGAGGGTAAGTGCAGAGACAACACACAAACTACTTGGACGAGTGTTAGAAGACACATCATCACGTCTTACCCGTTGGAGGCTTTGGTTACATTCAGTTACAGAACAGCCCGAAAGCACTTTCGGAAAAGTTACCATTTGGGGTTAAAGACCGATTCGGTTCGTCGAAACCACCACCACCGGAAGTAGTTGAAAATCAAAAATGAAATTTGGTCACCACCGCGCAAAAGCCGTCGATGAAACCTTCATGGCAACTAAATTTGTTAAGACATTAAACTAAAAATGATGACCCACCCACGCAAGTAGAAACCAGGTGAAAAGAAAATTTTCGAAAATCCGGAAACTCAGTTCACTGTCCACTAACTCCCATTTTCCGTTTTCCCGAACACAAAACTGTTATCACTTTATCTCGAAGTAGCGCAAGACCTTGAACGTTTCTTGGAGTTTCAAGGCTATTGCAAGGCTGTTTCCGTGGTACCTTAACGTGAGCACAGGTGGTGTAAAACTGGTTCCTCCGAGGTATCAAGCACTCCTCAAACGTTTAACCGAGTAGATGCTATTTGCGCTCAACTGACTCGACTAAATCGCAAAATTCTTTGGCCTTCCTTCCGACTTTCAAGGGTCACGGTCATCGTCGACCGTTTACCGTCAAAGCTCGGAGAAAATCCTGACACACTAAACGTCCTTGCCTCCCTCCTCTTCCAAAGTCTTGTCTAACCCATCCAAATTTACTTCTATGTACCCAAATCAAATTAATAATGCAGACCGCAAGATACAAAGTCATTTCAAAAGTATTGCACACTTCCGCAATTCCATTTATAAATCCTCCGGGAATGGACAAGCTTCAGTTTCATAATTATTGCACAGTTTTATCAAAAACTCAGTTTGAACATGACGTACTCTTTGATAATAAACTTCGGAAGAATACTTTTCTAGGGGGTCTCGTTTCAAAAGTAATGCACACTTTTGTGAGGGATTTCATTTAATAAATAACGCACATTCTTAATCATCCTAATTCACCATCCGCTCCCATCAAGAACCTATGTAGTTAAATATTGCACGGTTTTGTCGTGAAGTTTTCTCAAAAGTAATGCACACAGATCTCATTTAATACTTATATCAGAAGGGTGGTGGGTGGTGAGCAAGGGGTCTCAGCTCAAAAGACCAGTGTCCTCCTGGAACTGGTACCTATAGCTGAAGACAAGGGAGGTGATTAGCAATTATTTGTACAAAAGTTCGGGTTGAACGCAGAGAAGTTAGTCAAAGTAGTTAAGGTTTATTTCATAAATAATGCACACTTTCATAGAGAATTTATTTCAAAATTATTGCACACTTTTACAGGGACTTCGTTTCTTAAAATCTGCACACTTCTGTAGGGAATTTATTTGAAAATTACTGCACACTTTTAACAATATTCCATTTCATAAATACTGCACACTTTTAAGCCGGACTCATTCCAAAACTATTGCACGTCTTTAATAAGATTTCATTTCATAAATAATGCACACTTTCATGAGAGTTCCATTTCGTAAATTCTGCACACTTCAGTAGGGAATTTAATTAAAAATTACTGACCACTTTTGACAAGATTTCATTTCATAAATACTGCAAATGCTGTAGGTAATGTATTGGAAAATTGTTGCACGTCTTTAAAAACATTTCATTTCAGAAATAATGCACAATTTTATGCTAGACTTATTTCAAAATTATTGCACACAGGTAAAAGGATTTCATTTTAAAAAATCTGTACACTTTTGTATTGGACTTATTCCAAAATTATTGCACACTTTTAACGAGATTTTATTTCAAGTGATGAACAATTTTACGAGCATTCCATTTCATAAATTCTGCACAGTTTTAGACCAGAATTATTGCACACCTTCAACCAAATTTCACTTCGTAAATTCTGCACACATTTATCAGAACTTCGTTTCATAAATTTTGCACTCTTTTATACTGGACTTATTCTAACATAACTGCACACATTTACTAGAATTTTATGTCATAAATTCTGCACACTTTCATGAGGATTACATTTCTTGAATTCTGCACAGTTTTAGACCAGAATTTTCGCACACCTTCAATCAAATTTTACTTCGTAAATTCTGCACACATTTCTAAGGACTTCATTTCATAAATTCTGTACAGTTTTAGTGCAAAACTATGGCACATCTTTAACCAAATTTTATTTCATAAATTTTGCACACCTTTACGAGGAATTTATTTCATAAATTCTGCACACTTCCCTAGCGAATGCAGTTAGAATACAACAAGACCTTTGCAAAGATGGTGTTTGGTTGTTACCTTCGAGAAGGACATTTAATTGTTAATTATATTAATATTAATATTATTATTCAGCAGACACAACAACAACATCCTGTACCCTTTTCACATCTTTTCACTTACATAATGGAAAACTTTCGAACGGTTTTCCCACATGAAAATGCATAAATTCTCACCTTTGTCACTATCTTCCTGCCATCTTGAAATTTCTCCAGGTCGCTTCTCCTGAATGGTTTTCCCACGGTTCAAGGTTTTTCCGTAACAGTTTCAGGTACGAAGGAGAAGGTATTTGGATGAGTAAAAGAAAGTGCTCAAATGGAATGTAGTTTAGTGACAGTAAGGGGTCCACCTCTTGCTTTACAGTTATACCTCATGCCCACTCTAGGAATTCAGTTCATGTTAGTAGCCTAATTCTTTGCTATGTACTGCCTCGCCATTTCCTTGATTGAAACTTTCAAGAATAACATTTTCTTCTTCTTCTCTCTCTCTCCAGTCGTTTTATTTATTTATTTTTTGATTGGATCTCGAAACCACGAAGAATTGAATTGTTAATCGATTGTCGGATGAGTTTTTCGGTTTTCATTTTAGGTTGGTGTTCGGGTGATGGTGAAACGATCTCGGTTTATTGCTCATCTTAACATTTAACAGTTTTTAAAAGAATCGTGTCGTCGAGATTGTTTCGTAAGAAGAGTTTAACTGTTACTGTTTGCTTTTGGTCAGCCAGAAAGAATGTTCAGAATTCGGTCAAAGGCCCTTTGGCTTTTAGGATTTCTACTGACCACTTTCCCTTTCTTCGCCTCGAGATTTTCGGTACAGAAAAGCCTTCTTCACACTTTTGACTCACGGTTCTGTGTGAATATGACTTTTTCGGGAATATGACGTCAACTGAGAACAAATTCTGGGAACTGGGAACTTTCTCTCTGGCCTATGTTGACTTTCCAAGACTGAGTATCCTCGAAGTTGTCGTTAGGAGTTCACTTAAACTTGAAAGAATAAATTAAATTCGGGGCAGAGACGCGTGTGGGTTTGCCAAATTACCATTTTCTGGGTCTTTTGTAGTTTGTCTAGTGACTCATTAAGGTTGTTGTCTCATTTCTTCTTTATTACCTCCTCGCCTTTTAGTGTCAAAGATGTCTTTGAAGAAAGTAGGGTACTACATCGGATTCCAGTATAGTCCCGTCCAACCCCTTCCAGCAGGTGTCTACCTTTGAAGAATTGAATTCACTTTTACTGATAGAGTAGCTAAAGAAGTGTGAAGAGCAGACTGTAATACTGTATACAAGAAGTAAGAGAATCCTTTTCTGAATCTGGTGATGACCGTTGTGTTCTCCTCTTGCTTCCTCTGCTTTGAGTAACTACTTCTTCCAGACATAATAGTTTGGACTATTAGTTTCTGACCTACCTGCATCTATACAGATTCAGTATCTTTGTTTTACACTGTATAATGAGTAGTGTTGGAACTCATCAAGGTCGTTGTGTCGATTTTTCTTTATTTCCCCTTCTTCTTAATGAGCTGTAAGGATATCTTCTATGAAAGCGGTTACTACGTCAGGTTTTAACTTGACCCAGCCTAACCCCACTACACTTTTAAACACTACAATATCTTCTACTCTTTATATATGAATTAAATTAGATTTTAATGATAGAGTAGATAGAAAAGGGAAGAGTGGATTGTTGTAGTGTACACCTCTACAACAAGGGAATCCTCTCCAGAGTGTCGTGATGAGGATTGCTTCAAAGCAAGTAGTTCCAGGTTTGTTAATTTGTCATTTTATGTGTCTCTTGTAGTGTATTTTGTAACTGAGTAAGGTTGTAGTGTATATGAACCATCTTTCTAGAATCCGGTGTCGACTCTGTTCTGTTTTTTGTAGCGTGTTTTTCTGACTGTCTCTAAGACTGTTCTGTTTTGTTCCCGTTTCATCTTCTTTTGGTGGTTATGTCGGAATCTGATGTAGTACACCCACTTTTGTAGAAAAGAAAAAAAGAAAAATCGACACAGCAAGCTTGATAAGTTACAAGACACACCACACAAGACCCAAGAAGTGAGAAAAATGGTAACAACTCTGGAACTGCTCACATCATTATACAGAGTGAAAACAAAGATACTAAATCTGTATAGATGCAGGTAAGTCAGAAACTATTGGTCCAAACTATTTTTCCTGCCAGAAGTAGACACCGAAAGCAAAGGAAACAAACCCGGAAATGGTCCCGAAATTCTAAATCTTTTCGGAAGTAAATTAAATTGACGGAGTTTAGAACATCTCAGTTTCACAC
Source organism: Columbicola columbae (assembly GCA_016920875.1). Lineage (NCBI taxonomy): Eukaryota > Metazoa > Arthropoda > Insecta > Psocodea > Philopteridae > Columbicola > Columbicola columbae. The sequence continues at coordinate 2,406,046 of JADMLL010000011.1, read as the reverse complement.
CTTCTGTTAGGAGAGGCAACAACTTTAATGAGTTACAGTATACACTACAAGAGTCCCAGAAGATGATAGTACTAATAAATTAACAAACCTGAAACTGCTGACACCATCATAACCACCTATAACAACCCAAAAACCGTTCCGTTCAACCGTTCACAAAAAACAAAGACACAAGATCTGTACAGATGTACAGTTAAGGCAAAAGATAACAGTTCAAACTGTTATTACCAGGATATTCTGACATAAATAGACATCAAAAGTTGATGAAACAGAAAGAGGACACAACAATCTCCAAGATAGTCCAAAAACTGGACCAGATCCTGGAAATGATTCTCTTATTTCATACATATACTCTTACAGTCTACTCTTCCCACTTCTGTAGCTACTCAAAACACATCCAATCCCTACAGATAAGAGTAAAAATTTTAGAACAATCCAATGAGGTAAGAAATGTTTTTAAAAATTGGAGTCCAGGTTCAGGTTGATGAATTGAAATCGTCAGTGAGAAATGAGACGCGTAACTCGAAACCGATTCGAATCAATATGGCGGATATAACGGAGGCGAACTTCCCATTTTCCTTTCCTGTCCAAACGATGGATTTGTAATTAAATGTCGAGATTCCCTGACCGAAAGTCATTTACATAACTTCAAATTATTCATAGCGTAACCGTTTATTAATGAGTAATTGGTATTCCGATGTCTCAGTCAACTGTCCATACAGGTACAGGGAGTCATATCCAACATGTCTCCTGCTTCCTTCTACTTTACTTCGACTCCTTACAGCCTTGTGAAATCTATTTCTGGGAATATCTTTGTCACATCACATCATTCTCACTTTCTTCCACGTGTGGTGTCTACCTCTCTATACTCGTGTCACAGTTGGGTGTCATTGAACTATTGCTTACTCCAGGTGTCCTTGGTACTCACCAGTAGTCATGGTGTTTTTAAAGGATTTTTGTGGGTGGTTACGCAACTTTGTAATATAACTCAGCCCCATAGGTAGGCTTCTCTCTATCAGTAAACCGATAATCGGTGTGATTCATAAGTAACTTCCGGTACTGATTGGTTTTCTTTTTGGGTTTCTTTGAATTGACGCCTACTCTACTAAGGAAGAAAGATTTGGAAACCTGAAATGAGTTGTAACTGTTGAGACTGTCGGATTCATCCTCAGATTGGAGGAGTGAATCACGTGACTTAAGCTGTTGGCTGTATAGAAGAGAAGAAGTACCAAATCGAAACCACAGACCAAGATAGACACGATACATGATAGTTTACTACCCGCAGACTTTATCTTTGATCTCCTGCTAACAGTCAAGAGTTTGTATTTCATATAGCCTTCCTAAGGGTATAAATTTTATGTGAAATGAGCATTTTGCGGTAAAAATGATAAACCAAGCGAATATCTATAATTTCCGGCAATTATTCATAATCACCACTAAATTCGAGACAAATTAAGTTGGTAGTAACAATGAACTAACCTCCCGACGAGAAGTATCGAGTACTTAAGAAGTGATAGAAGCAAAGCATCTTCGTAGGATTTAATTAAATTCGCTGTTACGAGGTGAACGGTCTACAAACTACCCGGTAAATGTGATAAATATTCATTAATTTGTTAATTTACCAAGATTATTCATTATCGCCAGGAATTATACAATATTATTTCGCCTTATTTATCACTTTCACCGTAATGTATTGGTTATTTTCGAAGATAATATTTATGTTGCGGTAAAAGTGATAAATCGAGCGAAAATATATCTACTGCCCGGTGATTATTCATAATAACCAACTAAAATTCGTAAATTCTATAAATTGGTAAATATTTATCACATTCACCGAATATTTTATAGAATCTCCAACTCGTCAGGAGGAGTTTTGCCTCCCAAGGTGCTCAGTCTTCTGTCAGTTCTGTATCTCATGTAATCACCGGTTCTAATTCAGAGGTTCCTAGACAGCTACTGGTGACCACCAGCTTATTTGTTCTCGCCAGTAACTGTCTTAAAACCTCCGAATAAGAAGCAGTGAATACATGAGATGCAGAACTAACAGAAGCTAACCTTCTTGGGAACTTTCATTAAACTCCTCGTGACGAGTTGGAAGTTTCATAAACTACCCCGGTAAAAGTGATAAATACTCAATGATTCGTGACATTTATCAAGTTTGGTTGGTGATTATGAGTCATCGCCGGGAATTATATAATATAAATTCGCTAGTTATTTATGAAGATATTGTTTATGTTGTGATAAATGTGATAAATCGAGCGAATATATATCTAGTTCCCGGCGATTATCCGTAATGACCAAATAAAATTTGTAAATTTTATACATTACTAAATATTTATCACATTTACCGGATAGTTTATAAAATATCCAGCTCGTCGTGAGGACACAGTAAATGTTTGCAAAGATGCTTAGCTTCTGTCACTTCTTTATCACTGCTTCTAATTCGAAAGTTTGTTACTGAAGAGGAATAACTTGTCTGGCTTTTGTCAGAAAAGTGACGGTAGCCAACCATCTAAGCGAAATTTTATTAACTTCCCTGTTACGATTTGGGTATTTTATAAACTATCCGGTTAAAGTGATAAATATTTGGTAATCTGTTACAAAATGATAATGAATAATTACCGGATTTTATATGTATTCGCCTAATTTATCACTTTTACCGAAGTCTATATAAATTAGGGTGTAACACACAGAACCGAAATTATTTTCCGGTTGGTCTAATACCTTGGTGCTCAAGCTTTTTCCTTCCCGGGCCAGACTTTCATAGTGACCATTACGACTGGGCCACACGACTTATCAAAAAAAGTCCGGCTTTCGACGCGTACAGTCCACCTTCAGGGTATCATCTGCATGTACATCTGTCAGTCTGTTTCTGTAGATTGCTTCATAAAGATATGTTGTGGCAAGCAATGTTAGTAGTTTCTGAGCTCAAACCCGAACGTTTTCTTACTGGTCTGACACTATGTTCTAGAATTCAGACTCAACAGTGAGCAACCGACCTTTCACAAATTTTCACTGAATCGGTTTCCACTGGGCCACTCAATAGAGCTTGGTAGGCCGCAGTTTGAGTACCAGGGGTCTAATATAATACACAGACCTTGGCCATGTTTTAAAAGAGAGAAACAAAGTGGAGGCAAAACTTTTGGCCTCAACTCTAACACTGGTCGGACAGAGACCCCATCATCTGGACGAACGGAAGGAATGAAGTCGTGTTTAACAAGAACAAATGTTACGTATTTGTCATTTCTCATCGATGATTAAACAAAAAAAGGAAAAAAAGTTGTAGGATCCGGAAATGTAACAATCATAATTAACTTAGCATGTCTTCGGATTCTAGGTCAGTAAATTCAGGTACGACCAATTTGTGTGATTCATTCTTTCCGACATTATCTACGCTTCTCTCTTCTCTTTCTTTCCTCTCCTTCCTTCCTTTGGAATTTTTACCCAGCCTACCTAAAACTTACAAAGAATCCTCTTCACTAATTTGTCGGCTAACCCACTAACCGGTGTGATTCATAAGTAAATTCCCGTGTTTTCCGGTGGTAGCGTGGGCTTCGACGTTTTACGAACATCCTAAACTGAACTCGTTTATCTCTTTTTGGTTTCGAATTGAGGTCCTGTCTCATCTATAATATAATCAGAGGATGGAGACTATTGTAATATCTCCAACATTTTATAATTACATATTATATGTTATATTATGAGAACCATAAAGGAATATCGTATAGATGTTACAACAAAAGTGATAAGTCGAGTGAATATATGTAGATATTTCCGGCGATTATTCACCAATAAATTTGACATTTTAGTGAATATTTATCACATTTACCGGGTAGTTTTTAAGATCGCATTTCATAAATACTGCACAGTGTGACGAAAGTTTTAATTTAAAAAATATTGCACAGTCAGGAAAGGTTTCGTTATGAAATTATTGCACAGTTTGGAGAAGGTTTCATTCCATAAATATTGCACAAGACGTACATTTAATTTCAAAAATATTGCACACTCTAAATAGGTTTTCATCTCACAAATATTGCACAACAAGACGGAGATTTTATTTCAAAAGTATTGCACAGTATGATGAAGATTTCTTTCTTTTCAAAAATATTGCACACATTCTAAACAGGGTTTAATTTTACAAATAATGTGCAGTTTGGTGGTAAAGATTTAAGTTCAATAATATTACACACACACTCTAAAGAAGGTTTCATTTTAAAAGTATCGGACACACTGGAGATTTCATTTCATAAGTATTGCACAGTATGAGAAAGATTCCATTCTAAAAATATTGCACAATTTGATAGAGATTTAATTTCAAAAATAGTACACACACACTTTAAAGGGCAAGGGACTTTCATAAATATTGCACAACACTGAGATTTCATTTCAAAAGTATTGCACACACTGGAAATTTCGTTCCATAAATATTGCACAGTAGAAAGAATATCTTATGTTATAATACTGCACACTTCCCTCAAGATGTTGCTTTAATGTATCATATCAACGGTTAGTTCATCACTCAGAAGCTTTCACCACTCAATTACAGCCCATTTAGACCCTGGATATCCAGGATTTTGGATCTTTCCTCTTCTACTCAAATCAGAAGAACCGAATGAATGAGAAGTGACAGAAGGCAAGGAAGTCACAAAATTTTTATCAAATTCATCATTATTAGATTTTATAAACTAGCCGGTAAATGTGATAAATATTCACTACATCTCACATTTACCAAGGTTAGTTAGTGATTATGAATAACTGTAGAGTGTGTTTTCTGGAAATTCAGAGTGCCATGGTGTTTTACATTAAATAGAACAAGTTTCAACTTGCGAATAATTCCATACAGCTACCAGCTTCTACCTGGCGACTATAAATACACTTTGGGTGGTGGGAGGAGTAGTGTAATGGTCGTGAGTTCAAATTCTCCTCCCCCATCCTGTTATACCCAAAGAAAAAAGTGAAAAACGGGATTAAAACCAGCACTAATACACTGGGTGGAAGTATTGTTGTTATCTCTTCTTTCTGAACGAGTATCTACGAGGATTTATACAGGAAAGCCTTGTCATATTAGAGTAATATACTAAAATACATTCGTCCGATTTAACACCTTTACTATAACATATATTAGGTCTACCGAAAAATGTTGTCCGTTTTTAGGATAATACATAAGTATAAATGTGTCATACCTTAAATAATCTTTATAGTATAATATAATTGTCAATACAATTTATATCTTATTTGTATCGGCAATGTTCGATGTTGACAAAAATGGGTTTTACTGTAACATGATCTTGGCAGTATCGTCGTCGATTAAAAATGGCCGTGAAGCTCATCTCAAAGGTCAAAACCACAGAGTTGAAATTTCTCGAATCATCTTCTGTAGGTTTTATGAGAAACTACCTTCATCCAACACATTAGACAGATTATTCACTTCTTCTGTATCATTTCTTTCTTATTTGAAATTTTTATTACAAAATGCGGTGGACTGAATGAGCTTCAAATCTGTCAATCAGTCAATTCGTTCTTATTTAATATTAACATGATCTCCTTTCAAAAGTAATGCACACTCAGACCAGGTTTTCCTTTCAAAAGTAATGCACTCTTACACCTGGTGATAAAACGAGAGAACCAAAAAAGCGTCAAATGAAAATACGCAAGCATGTGTTCAACTTGATGTAACATTACCGGACAGAACTTTCCGGTAGACCTAATATATCATCACTTCCTGATATGATTATCACTCTCTCTCTCTCTCTCGGGTGTAGTAAAATAAAATCAAATCACAACAAATTTCGAAAGTTGTTTTATTGATATCACCAAAAATTTAAATCAAAAACACAAAATCGGGATGGAGGGGGGATATGAAAAGAAAACAATTCTCAATACATGATAACGTGGACGCGATAAAAATCGATATCAAGCTACAAATCGTCTTTTAGTATCAATGCCCACAACAAAAACATTATTTATAATTACATAATTACGTAGATAAAAAGAAATCAATTTTATACAGTACAAAATGATCTTCCTAAATCAATTTCTCAAACAGAAACATTCGGCTAAAACCACCTTTTCTTTGTATATATAAACGCACAACCCTCTCTTCGAATAGTATAAGGAATGAATCAAAAACACTAAAACAGGCAATGCTTAGTTCCATCGATATAAGCTTGTATTTCAAAACAGCAAGAAGTATACAGTTTATTTGGTTTCGAAAAATCTTTGAGCTCGAAAATTCCCCCATTTAAACGATTTAGAAATGTCTCCGTTTTCGAAACAAAGGAATAACACTGTCTATCACCAAGTTATAATTTCTTTTTTATTGTACTGAACCAATATTATATCAAGAAAAATGTTATATGCAGCAAAAACATTCCACAAATGTTTGTATAAATTGTCCTCACAAGAATTATTATTTTTGTTTGTTTGTTTGTTTTTGTTTGTTTATATTATATTATTATACGCTTAGTCGATGTACTGGGCTAACCATCTAAATCCTTCACCGTAACCTTGTCGTTTTAGAACAGAGCACATGAATAATTCTAGAGGTCTTCCTGGAAGTTCCGATCGTGGAACTTTGCCCTGAGAACAAAACAAAATAAAACGACCGTTAGGCTTTCAGACAAATAGTATCTGTAACAAAGCTAAAGTATGCAACAAAGTATACAGTATAAAACTTATACATAACACCGCCAGTTGACATACACTTATTTCTACATAAACAAGACAAATGACTGGTCTTTAGAATAAATGCTTGGATAGGGAACCTGGTTTCTTGTCTATATATTAAATATTAATATAAAATATATAAATTAATCAATTGAAAAAGTGCTATACATAATAATATTCAAATTTATAAATTTAAATTAGCTCCAACAACGTAATTGATCACAATTACATTCGTAGCTGTAGTTTTGTGTACGATTTCCGTGTCATACATGTTCCTTTACATATATTAATACATATAACACGGTAAAGGCGATAAATCCGACGAATATATAAATAATTTTTATTAAAGTCCTCATGAAGAGTTGAAGATTATACCAAACTAACCGGTAAATGTGATAAATAGTCGTTAATTTATCATTTTTACCAAGCTTAGTTGGTAATAATGAATAATTGCCGAGAATTATATACATTCGCTTGATTTATCACTTTTACCGTAACATAAATAAGTAGTATATCTTCTAAACAATTAATATGTTGCGGTCAAAATGATAAATCAGAGGAATATGTGTATAAATTTTCCGGCCATTATTCATAATCACCAACTAATCTTGGTAAAGGTGATAAATTAATGAATATTTATCACATTTACCGGTTGGTTAATACAATGTTAAAGTCATAATGGCGAATTCAGTAGAATTTAATTTAGATTCTTGGGCTTGGGCTGACAAAAGCTAAACAAAACAGAGCTTGAGACCGTCGGAATTATCCTCAAATTGGGGAGTGAGTCAGGTGACTTAAGCTGTTGGCTGTATAGAAGAGGAAGAAGTACCAAATCGAAACCACAGACCAAGATAGCTACGACACATAATAGTGTTACTACCCGCAGACTTTATCTTTGATCTCCTGCTAACAGTCAAGAGTTTCTATTTCATATAGCCTTCCAAAGGGTATAAATTTTATGTGGAATGGACATTTACACTTATCACCACTAAATTTGAGACAAATTAACGACTATTTATCACATTTACCGGCTAGTTTATACAGCTTTCAGCTCGTAATGGAGAAATTTAATAATAATTTGCTCAGATCCCCTCACTTATGTCACTTATTCATCTCATACATTCGCCGCTTCTGATTTGGAGTCTCATAAGACTGTTACTGGCCAGAACAGGTACTTGGCTTCCTTGGACTTTGTCAGAAGACTGATTGAAGCCAAGAATCTGAGCAAAGTTTTATAAAATTTACCATTAGGAGTTCAAAATTTTATAAACTAGCCGGTAAATGATAAATATTCATTAATTTGTCTCTAATTTAAAGGTGGTTAGGAATTATATACAGTTACCCGAATTATTACTTTTACCGAGGCATATATAAATAATTTTAGACTTATGGACCTATCTGACACCATTTACGTGTCTGGCGGGCGTGCTTCCAAATTTATGGTTTATAATCCTCTTGTCTAACTTAAAATTGCTGCTAAAGTATTTTATCTTAAAACCAGATAATACTTTTACTTTAGACAAGGTTCCCTCCTCCTCAGAATCTGTCTAAAAGATTTAGACTGTGTTACAGTGCACTACACAGTCTTGGGCAGTCCATTTCATAAATGTTGCACATATTTTACAAGGATTTCTTTCAAAAATATTGCACACTGCCTTGCAGTATCCATGCCATAAATACAGCACACTTCCTAGGAATGATCATTTCATAAATACTGCACACTGCTTTGGACAATCCATTTCATACATATCAACACTAGAAAGACCGAAACTTTTGTCAATTTATACTTGACATATCCATAATGCACTCAAAACAACTTCTTTGGGCAATCTAGTGTTTCATCATCAATGAAATGAATTCCGCTGTGGCTCGGTGTTCCTGCAGCTCACATTAAAACCTCACGAAATTCAAAGTGAAGCAGTTTCGAACTAAAGTCCTGTCGAACAGTATCCAGTTCCACCCACTGGCTCACTCACCTTTCCTGTGGTCTGTCCATACAATGCAAACATGTTTCTAAGTTCATCCTCGGACGCAGCACCCGGTCTATCAATTTTATTTCCTAATATAAGAACTGGGCAATTGGCCAACTGTTCATCTGTCAGGAGTGAGTCGAGCTCGGCTTTGCTTTCGACGAATCGGTTGCGATCGCAGGCATCTACTAGAAAGACAATCGCATCGACCGCTGGGAAATAATCCTTCCATACTCTTCGCGCTGTCGAACAAAAAAGAAATCACAGATGAGTGACGATATATGAAATCGAGAGAACAAAGACAGTGAATCATGGTCTGCAGGACACTCACCTTGATGATGGCCACCAAGATCAAAGGTTGTGAATCTCATATTTCCTATGGATAATTCTTCAGACGCTGAAAAGTAAACAAAACAATTTTATTGAACACTTCAGTTTGTTTTTAACTACAATCAGGTTTTGTTAATTGGAGCAAAGAGAACAACTAACTATGATTTCAAATATTAAATTTCATAAAAGGCTGTGGTTGAGTGGCCTGAGTCTTTGTTATGTACTTTTCGATAATTGGCAGTTAACTACCAAACCAACCAAAGAGGGTGTTTACTGGGAGGGCAGACATCATTTCTACCTTTGTTAAACAATTCTTGAAGATTTGAAAGTTGTATTAAATCATTTTCATTATTTAGATATTTTTAGAATCAAGATTTGGTCTTATCAGAAGAATTTTAGAAGACTAGCATAATTTTGGTCTTGATAACTTTCAAATTTATAGTATTAAAGTGGTTTGTTCAATTCAGTTACAAATAAATCCTGTTTAATAAATAATGAGCACTCAAAAGATGAATCAATTGCATAAATATTACACATGTGTGGGAAGAATAATGTCCTGAATATTTGAAACCAGAGAGCAGAATTCATTCTACAATTACGAGACAGGTTCATTCCATAAATACTGAACACTCTCAGAGAAGAGTATATTTCATAAATGATGCACACCCATACGAAGAGTGTATTTCATATCATTGAGATTAATGAAAAGGACTTGTTTAATAAATAATAAACACTTGAAAGATGAATCCATTCCAAAAATATTGCACATTCATATGAAGAAGTCTTTAATATTCGAAACCAGAAGAATATGAAGACTCTTCTGAACATGAAGAGAGCAGAATTCATTATTTCATACCAATACTGAACACTTTTAGAGAAGAGCATATTTCATAAATTAAAGAGTTTGTTCATACCATTAGACACATAATAAACAGTAGAAAGATGAATCCATTCTGTAAATATTGCAGATTCATGCAAAGAACAGTTTTCAATATTTGAAACCAGAGAGCAGAATTAATTATACAATTCCAAGACAGATTCATTCCACAAATACTGAACCCTTTTGGACAAGAGTTTATTTCAAAAATATTGCACACTCGAAAGGTGGATTTATTTCAAAAATACTGCATACCCACATAAAGAGTTTGTTTCATATCATTGGCACTCATGAAAAGGACTTATTCCATATATATTGCACATTTGTTGGGAGAGCTATTGCTGAGGAGTCAAAGCTCGTAACTTGAGAAGTAATCCCTAAGATTTTGAGCCCACTCTCACATCCTGTTACACTCAAGGGCAGAAAAGACAATCAAAACTCAACTTGGATTTCAAATTCATAACCATGATTACTAATTGTTTAGGCCTTTTTTTAATAACTCTCCTAATCTTTGGGTAAACAATCTTGTGTCAACTAAAAGTTGAGTAACACAAGATTTAAAAAAAGAAACTCAACTCCTGAAAGTATTAAAACAAATACAAATTAAAATTTCCTACCAACACCTCAAAATTAAAAAGAATTTTTTGAATTAAAAACAGGTTCTTCTTTAAAAATATTTATTACCAAACCTAACAGGCTTAACATAAAAACCAAAAAACAAAAACAAGGACAAAATCCAATCAACACTTAGAATATTTAGACATTTAATATGTAACCTCAGAAATTAAAATAAAATTGCTTGACTCGAACTTTGATTAGGTTGACAAAAATGACCATTTCAAAGTTTAAGACTAAAAATAAAAAATTATTTCACTTACTAGGGTGCAAAGTAGGCACATGTTGTGCGATTCGATCATCTTTCAACATATGTAATAGAGTAGTCTTACCAGCATTATCTAACCCTAAAAACAACAGTTTTCCTGATTTTTTCCATAATCCTGAAATGAAAAAGGAAGAAATGAGTCATTAAAATTCATAAACACTTTCAACATCACTTTTATAACTTCATAAATTAATCAAAACCACTTAAAAAAGATTTTATTCACTGAATAACTTTACTTTCTACTACTTTTTAATGGATTCCTACATTAGTCTAAATTACAGTTTTGCTTCACTGGTTATGGTGTCTCAATTATGTGGAATTCTTCACCCCCTGGGATTAGGGTTTATATTATATGTTTTGTTTTAGAATATATACATATAATTCTCAAACATCTTACCTAGATATCCTAAAGCTCCCGTAAACCAGTCCCAAATAAACATGATTATGCGTTGTCACCCAAGTTGAAAACCCTGTAATGATAAGACGTCAAATATTTAAGAACAACCACCTTTGTCACAGACACTTTGTACACATTAGCATCAGTCATCCAGGCTTCTAAGTGTCAAAGTTCGATTTGAAAACGGAAATTATGGGGTACAAATACAATAAAAAATTAGGTTATGACTCAGCTATTCATATCCTTCATTTCACAAAGAAAAACAAAACTTTTCATCAGAAATAATAAATACACCACAATTTTAACTAGTTCCTCGGTGGGTAGTGAATTTCGAACTTGATTAACAAATGATAATTAACGCGAGGATAGTTGGAATTAAAAAAAAATTCAATAAAATATTTAGGAACGTACCCAAGGACAACAACACGAAGAGCTGAACAGAAGTTTCACAGTAACCAAAAAAATAGTTGGCAAATATTACGTATTTCCGGTTGTCATCCTCCTTTGAGACTTCCGGTCCCCGGATTCGATTTGGTTTTCAAAATTTCTTTTTATGATCTCTTTTTAACAAACTATAAACGTAAAAATTCTAATTATTACACTTTGCTTGATTCAGAAAATTTGAGGCCAAATTTAAATTTATCACAAACAATTTTTTAAAATGGTGGATTGACTTCGGCCATTTTTTTCTCAAGTTGGTAACTGTTTATAAACATTTTTAACGCCACAACAAATTTCTTCTAAGTATTTTGAAAATCTTTGTCCTAATTATAATTACTCGATTTAATCTGCAACTTATCCTCATCAAAAACCGTTCATCAGAATGTTTCAAACTTTGAAAAACTTTCTCTGTAATATTGATTTCCTGATTGATAAATAAAAATTGTTAAAATGGAAATTGATTTCTTGTCCCCTTTGACTTATATTGACTTTTATTGACTTTTTAACTTTTACTAAACCAAGCTCAATGACTTTGTTGACAAGTTCAAAACCTCTATTCTGGATTTGGTAATAACCTCCACACATCATGTGTTTCCAACTGAATTGAGTGAAAATTCAGTTCGCGTTTTATGCAAACAATTTTAGGATTCATCGAATCAGATTTTTACAAAGTGGTTCTTAAAGAGAGTTAAAATGAATTCATCATTAAAAGATAATATTTTGTATATAATTAACATGTATTGATTGTTAATGATTTAGAAGAGTTTTAAAAATGTTTTGAAGTATGAGGATATTGGTGAATGGTGGTTCTAATGATTTCGAATTAACTTCTTCAGATGTTTCGACAGAAACCTCAGATTCTGAATTTTCCTGGGAAAAGGTGTTTATTTTTATATTTCTTTGTAAATTTAATTTATTTAAGTTAATCAATATATACTTTAATGAATTTTATACATTGTGTCAAATTTACATTTTATTCAAATTTTGAGGTAATAATTTGTGGGTTTAAACTGAAACCTCTGTCAGCTCCATGAATTAATAAACAGAATTGTCGAATATATCATGTTCATTAAAATTATTTTAGTTACTTATTTATTTGAGGACTTGTACTTCTGTTACTTTATTTGTGTTTTAAGAAACAAGTACAAAAGGGTTGTGATGGAATTTTTTATAAAATAAAAGACAAACAGTATGTGTATGTAAACAAAATTTCTTTTTCAAAGGAAAAATTGTTTACAATAAATGGAGTTGCTTTGTTATTTAGTTTTTATCAACCTTCTGAATTAAAATGTTAAATGGTGAGATTGTGTTTATGTATTTCAGTGATTAGAATTTAAACACTTCAAAGAAATTGTTTCTTTGAGTTAGTTAGCCTTGGTTTCGATTTTTAGAAGAAAATAAATTTTATACATCACACCAACATGAATGAAAGTGATTGTTTGTATTTATCAATCGATTGTTTATATTTAAAATGAAGAGTATATTATGGTCAATGTCTTTGTCTTGTTTCAGGACATAAAAGATTCTGGCAACCAAATTAGTCAACAATGGGAAGCTATCGAGAGGACTTTATATCAGGAAACTGGCGAGCAAGTAACAGATCCAGAACTTCTCAAGGAGTGTAAATTATGGAGGGATGCATTCCCTCATTTTAGAGTTAAGGGAACTAAAATAAATGTTAAACAATCAGATGATGAAAAGAAAGAAGAGAAGGAGAAAGAGGAAGGAGGGAATTTAGATACCAATAAAGGGATTCAGACACTGAGCAATCATTTGAGTTTGATGAAAATTAATGAGAAAAGAGAAAGCATCAAGAACAAAGTTGTTGGAGAGCTTGTCGAAAGACTAATAGCAAAATTTAATAATAACAAAGGTTGTGAAACGAAGTCAAATCTAGATAAAGACTCTCTTGGAACGGGTTTCCAACTGTCAGAGAAACGTGACACTTTGTTATCTGGAAAGATATCACCGTCGAGGAAAAGTGTTGGAAAAGTTCCAGAATTTTTAAAAAAGAATGAAAAACCCTCCAGCGTGAAAGAAGACTTTCTCAACAGCGAAACAGAATCTTATTTCGAGCGTGGAAAGTTGCTAAAAAATCTAGAAAACATGCATCAGGTTGAGTCCAGCACGGGTGTAACAAGGGAACAGATGGAGAAAAGCTTTTACCAAATATTTGACGACTGGGAAAAAGAAATCGATGACGAGGTAAACAGGAAAAAAGCTCAAACAAAAAACTCAGCACATATTCAGGAGATATCAAGGGAAGATTCGGATTATCCAAAAGGAGAATATCCCAAATCCAGTTTAAATCGTCCGGAAAAGGCAAATTCGAGGCGAATGAAACCCAACAAAATAGCCCCGCCTTCTGATTCGCTATCCCGTTTGACTAAGCCCTTTGAAATGACCAAAAAAATTGACAAAAAATATGAAGGCCTGCTGGAGAAGATATTAGAAAGAAAGCCAAATGAACCGGTGAGAAGTTTTAGAACCAACAGTTCGAGGAGGAATATCAAAGGCTTCCACGAAACATTTGAGGAAGTAACATTCGAATCGGTGTTCGATGAGCCACATAAACATAGTAAAAATTTCCCGAAGATCAATAAATTCAATAATCATTGGTTGGAAAGAGGCGAAATCAATTCCAATTACAATCTAGGTGACAGTGATTTCTCTCAAAGGAGTACCAACAGCACAAGGACTAGCGCAAATCCAAACAAACCGGTTATCGCTACCAACAGTCACGTTGAGAAGCTAACGCATTTCGGAATGGACGACAAGTTTCTGGAAGAACTCAAGGAGGAAATGATGTTAAGTTACAAGAGACCTGCCAGAAGAAGTGGTGTCATTGAGAATATCAGTTTGAGAAGACCGAAGCTTCATTTCCATGTACCAGAACAAACGGGAAAGAGTCAGAAGTCTTCAAGTTGCGGTGATTTGCCTAGGAAGTCGAAGAAAGTAAAACCGACCAAACCTGGTTTGGAGAACCCGAAGAACTCCAAGTCCACGAATTTGAACAACAGCAAAGTAAAAAAATCAAACAACAATCAAAATGGATTACTTCCGCCCATCGAAAGTGGTAAATATCCTTTAATGATGACCCTCCAAATTTCTTCAGAATTCATCTTTAAACTGTGCATTATTTATGAAACGAAGTCTTAAACAATAATTGTGGGGTAAATTAACCTTTACAAGTGTACTCTATTTGTGGGATGAGTTCGCATCAAAAGTGTGCGATAGTTATGAAGTAGACTTCTGCTAATAGTGTGCATTATTTTTGAGAAAAAACTCCTAAAACTGTTCATGTTCTAGGGGTAAGAGTGCACACAAAACTTTTACTTCATTTACGAAATAGGTTCCTCCTAAAACTGTGCAATACTTACGAAATTAATCTCTGAATTAGATGTGACCACACCACCTGGTGACTGGTGTACAGTAACCATTTTGAATCCATCCTTAAGAGCCCAATTTATATGAAATGAATTTCTCCTTAAAGTGTGCAATACTTATGAAATTAATTTTTGGCAAAAGTGTGCAGTATTTTTGAAATGAATTGCTGCTTAAATGTTTACTCAGTTTTAGTAGGGATTACTTTCATAAGTATTGCACACTTTTAGGAGGAATTCATTTTCATCTAATGCACACTAGTGGAAAGCAAAGGTTTCATAAATATTGCACATGTGTAAAAACAATTATATATGGAACAAGTTCTTCCTAAAAAATATGTAACACTTTTGAAATTAATTCCTGATAAAAGTGTGCATTATTTATGAAATGAATAGCTGCGTATATATTTGCACCTTTAACAGAGGTTACTTTCATATGTATTGCACAGTTTTGGGAAGAACTCATTTTTTAAATATTGCACACTTATGGGTTCGTACAAAACATGTGGAAACGTTATGAAATCAATTTTTGCCAGATGTGTGCATTATTTTTGAAAGAAAAATACCCTACCAAAGGTTATTTTATAAGTGTTGCACCCTCGGAAATGACTCATTTCATAAATATTGTCCACTTTTTGTTTGAACCGATTTCTTAAACAAAACTAACATGTTGAGGATAATTCGTTACGAAAACAATTCTTCATCAAATTGTGCAAAACTTATGAAATATTAAGACCCGTCTAACATTAAACTTTGTTAAATTTCAGGTATCATCTGTACGGAATTAACGGGACGTCCAAAAATAGGATTCAAGAATCCACCAAAGAGATGAACCTGTGTCAGCTATTTTATATTTATATATTTATTTTTTTTATATTATAATAAATATTTATTCATGATTTTTTCAGAAATACATTTTTTATACTGTAGGTCGTTTCATCTGGGTTCTTTCGTTATTTGAATATGAAATTTTCAAATCACAAATTTGCATTTCTCCTTTTGTTTACGTATTAATCAAGAGCCCTCTGGAAAGGGAATCAATGAAATTTATTATGATGATCGTTGTCGAGGTCAGGGAATTCTGTTTGAAAAATTTACAAAATGTTAAACTTGACGAGGTGTATTTATTAATATTAAGTAGGAGAGAGGGAGATCATGGTCGATTTATACGGAATGGTTCTGTGAAACATCCGAAATCTATTACTGTCTACACACGTGAGGTGATCTTTGAAACATTGACAAATCTTGAATAATTAGACTGAACGTGAAACTTCTGTGAAACTGAGTGAAACTTTTCTTTTTACCCCGTGTCAACTGTCAACTGTCACATGTCTCTAAGCGAGACATCAAGCAGTTCAGAGGTTCCCAAACTTTTTTGTGTCGTGGACCCCTTGCCAAGTTTTTGGTTTTGGTAGACCCCCTACACACCTGATACTGATTTTTGTAAATTTCTCACTATAGTGAAGTAAATTTTTTACCTCATATAAATAATGTATATGTCCTTATATTATAAAATAGTATAATATAAGTAAATAGGTACTATCAGTGTATGTTGAGATCCACTATCGTGAACCCCATTTTCATTTCATGAACCCCTAAATTTTTGCTGATGTAGACCCCTTGCAGGTTGTCATAGACCCCTGGGGGTCGATATAGACCACTTTGTGAATCACTGAAGTAGTTGGTTTGGTTTTAAAGGGACAAATAACCAGGAAACAGTGTCTTAGCCCCAAAAATTGGATAAAAAGGATGTGACTGAAGTCACAGTACATAGGTTGGTACAGTCTATAGGTTGGGATAAGGTAAAGAAGAGAGGATGAACAGAGAAGAGGGAATATAGAAGAGGCATAAAGATAATGGTAGGAAAGGATAGAACGGAATAGAGAGACAAGAAGGAAAAAAAACAGGACGGAGTGAAGGGAGAGAAGAAGAGAAAGGTAGTAACCATATTAATGAAGTGGGTAGAAAGTAATAATTAGAAGAAAGGAAAATGAGAGGAAGATGAGGAGAAATGAAACAATACATGATTGACAGAAGGATGTTTCATAAATGTTGAACGGTTGTGAGAGGAGTTTTTTTTCATAAGTAATGCACACTCGTGAGAATTTCTATTACAATTAGCCCACACTTAAGAGATAGATTCAATTCATGAACACAGAAAATTTATTGGAAGAGTTAGTTTCTTAAATAAATACATTTCATAAATATCGCACACCTCTGTGTTTATAAGAAACATCTTTTTCACAGTCATGCATTACTCGTGAAATCAACTCTTCTCAAAAATGTTGAATAGCCATGAAATGAATCTACCTTTTAAAACCAAGTAAATTCTGCCCATAAGTGTGAATTACTTATGAAAGTAGGTACATCCTAAAAGTGTGCAATATTTATGAAACATATCCTTCCCCTAAATGAGCATTTAATACGAGACAAACCCACTACGGCAAATGCACAGTACCAATGGAATTTGTCCATCTTTTAAGTGTACATCATTTATGAAATAAATTCCTACTAGAATTGTGCAATATTTATGGAATAAATTCCACCAAAAGTGTCCAATATATGTGTAACGATTTCTTCCCACAATTGTGCCTTTTTTAAACACCTATCTCCAAATTTGAGATCACAAGGTGAGGTTTGTTTTCTTTGAGACGTCTTTGGTCGTGTGGTTTATCAGATAGGGATGTTGCGAGACGATTGGGATGGTTCCAAGAAATATACGTAAATTAATCCCGTTTTTCACCATTTTTTGGGTATAACGGGTTGCGGGAGGAGGATTTGAACTCGCAACTATACCTGGCACATTACAGACCTCCCACAATAGGAGTGAAAAAGAGTTGAAAACATCGTGGTCCATAGTTGCCCGAAATGACAACTGACGTGATCTGAAAAATAAGATTCCCCTTCTGCGAATACCTGATGAGAATAGGCTCAGGAAGACTAACCATACAGCTCTTCAAACACTTTCTCTGCAGAAAAAGGGAAAGAGAAGCAGGAGTTTCAGCAGGGGACATCCAAAGACGAGACATCCTAAAGTAGAAAACACAAGTTTCCAGGAGGAATTAAAGCTGAAAACAGGGACAAAATGAACGGAAGAGAGAGAGAGAGAACATAATTATAAACAGCAGAAGAAAGAGAAACGGTTGGAACATAAACGGTTGAAAGAAACTTTTCTAATTTTTATTGGAATACTCTGTACGAGATTCGACTCTCTCGTTTATTTTAGTTACTGAATATTTACATAAATCGAACAAACGAAATATTGAAATCGACCCCCGTTTTTGAGATGGTTAGACTTTCATAAAAGCTTTTGTCGCTCTCCTTTTGATTGGCTTAGTTAAAACAACGCTTTTGATTTAAGCGATGAAGGTGACACACTTTTGTAAACGTCTTCTTCCAGCTTTAGATATTTTCTAATTTCCTCTTCAACTTGAGATGAATGAAGGGGTTAAATTTAACTTCCTGTCTTTTTTTTTTAATTTTGTAATGAGAGTAAAATCCGATACTTTTGCCGTTGAAATTGGAAGCTTCGACACTTTCGTTAATTAAAATTTTTTACTGTAATAGATTTAAGATCTTCTCCAGTCAGAGTTAATTGTGTCAGCGTCACTACGTCTTGAACTATTGGGTTGTATCGTGTTTTGTTTATTATCCAATTTTGTGCATCCCTTATAGTTTTGACTCTTTAACCCAGAGTGCTTTCGTGTAGAAATCTTGAAGGCGATTAACTGGACTAATAGCGACCTTGGTTTTCCCCTGTCAGGACTCGTCGGCAGAAGTTTAGGAAGATCTGCCACTTTTTTTTTAGTGAGTCCAGCAGGCCCCGTATGGAACTGTCCATGCCGAGAAAGTTTGCTTATTGCTGTAAGTTTGCTGAAGTTCTAGTCGCTCTAAAGCCCAGGTTGAGAATCGTACTAAGATGTGTTCTGCGGTGTGTTATGCTCGGTACTCCTCCGCCAACTCCAACCTGAACGTCCTATTCGTCCAACCTGAAAATACTGGAACGTTTCCAGCCGAAGACCCAACCAACCATAGTCAGTACTCTATAGTTTGTTCCTAATACTCTCATCTGAAAGCATCTGGTGGTTCCCTTTTAAAAGAGGAATTCGGAACATTCTCCCTCCAACAGTAATGTCGACTTGTGGTCTATTCCAATCCCCTCCGCAGTACCAAACCACATTACCAAGGACTTCTCAAGAAATACAAATTTTTTGAATCTCAACGACACTATCAAGACTGGTCTTTCCTCTTATCTATCTCTGAATCTTTATCCGATACTGGGATCAAGATAAAACCCTCACAACATAAAATAAAAAATCCCCCAAAAACCCCAAAAATTGAACAATTAAACATTTACCCCAATTATCTTTCAAACAACCTAATCAGCCAAAGAAAACCGTTGAGCCAGCAGCACCGCCTTCTTCTAAAACAAAGAAAAAAGATTTGAAAGTTAAGAAAGCGAAAAAAGAAGAAAACAAACTAACAAGAGATTTAGCGGAAACAGAATAATCCGCTCTCTGTAGTTTCCGGATAAAATCCACAGATAAGAACAACAAAGATACACAAAACTTTGGATTAACCCTTTACAAAGGGGTTGGAGAGGGTTGAGGTTATGGGCGAGGCAAAATGAGGCCAATTTAACCGTTGAGGGGTGAATTTTATTTATCTAAGTAAAACTTTGACGCTGACAACTTTTAAGTGGAGACTAAGTTCTGAATAATATTTTCAGATTATACGATATCGAGTTGAGTCATATATAACGTATCACTTTAGGATTTATTTCAAAATTAATGCACACTCCGGGTAGTTGGTAGTATCGATTTAGTCGAAAGTAGTTGGTCCTATCGATTTTGTATACTTCTGACTAGGATTTACTCAGGGAGTGAACTTAAGGCCTAGACAACCTATGCACGTACCTCAGGCCCTAAATTTTTGGAGCTCTAAAATTATGCTTTACAACCATATTGTCTGGGGCCCACAATTTATCACTTTTACCGTAGTATATGTATATATAAGGTGTGATGTACAGAACCGACATTAATTTCCCACCCACTAGAACCGACCTATTTTCTTGTACTTACCTTTACCTGTTCCTCAGTTTTTACCTTCCCTTCCTGACTGTATTTTCTGTTCTATTCTGAACCCAAACCCAAAGAGTAAGACAGTACCTTGTGCTCTAGATAAAACTCTGGAGTAGCTGTTTGTTGTCCAGGACTAGACGGAAGGTGGCAGTTAACTGGAGGATAAATAACTACACAAAGCATTGGGCCCAGCGAATTTATAAGCCACGATTGTGTGCGCTACTTTGGAAGCTTTTACTTTTGGGACAGAAAAGGGCCATCGCGTATCCTATTGGTTTTAAAAGAAAAGGTCGAAAGGTTTTGCAAACTATACTTATCATTTGTGGCGATCTCTTTCTATGTTCATTAAATATTAATTAATCCGCATATACGAGTTGCGTTTCCCTCCCCCCAACTTTTGAACCCTGATAGTCAAACCTGTTTGATAAAATCAAATTAATTCAATTTCAATTTAAAATTTGAATTGGTAATTTAATTAATTTTATTGTTATTAGATAAGAAGTTAATTTAATTATAATTTTTCATTAGATTCGAAACAACAACCGAAGATAGCTACTAATAATCTATAAAAGGATTTATTCGATCGATTTCCTTTTCTTTTTATACTGACCCACTTCAGTATATTATCATATTCTGGCTCATTTCCGTTGCTGTTGCTTCTGACTCCCACCCAGATGGTGCATCGAATAATTCCATCTCGTTACTCCTTCCCTTTTGCATGGGTGACTTCAGAATTAATTTGTTCAGTCGCTGTGAACCTTTCGAACTGTTTACCATTTTCTTCAGTAAATTTCAAAAACGCATAACTTCCAGTCGTCTGTTGCTGTTGTTAACATAAAAAGAGTTTGAAGTTATAAGAATATAAATATAACTACAGCGTCAAAGTTTTGGTTCAACAACAGATTCGTTTAGAATTTAAATTCTTCTGAGGGAAACGTGACAAAAGCGGAAACTCCATCAATATGACTGAGCTTTCCCTTTTCGAAAGCTTTCTTTTTAAATTGTTTTCCTTTGAAAGGGGTTCGGTTGGAATTTTCCGGGTTGGGGATAATTTAGCAGAAACGCTTCTTGTCGGAGTTCTTCCTTCTTAAGTCATCTTTTTTTAAGAGGACCTTGTTTAAATTTTAATGATGTGTTTTCTGTGCACTTTTCAATGCATGTTTGAGTGCACGGTTCAAGTGTTGACTTACAGAGAGCTTTGATTGAATTAAATAAGCAAAAGAAATGAAAGAAGACGTGTTTGGAATTTTGTTTCTATCAGTCGGTTCGATCTCTCTTTTGTTTTAATTTTCCTAATTGCTGTTCTCTCCTATTTTCGTCTTAATCCTCTTCTCTGTTTAAGTCTCTCCTTCCATTTACCACATCTTTATCTCCTCCTGAGGCTCCAGTTTCGGTCTTTTCTCGAAAAACAACCTTTTTAGTCAACGAGCGGCTATTTCGTCACTAACTTTTGTAACTTTTTTTTGTACCTCAAGGTAACTGTCATCTTCCTACAGACACCATCATTCCGTTCCTTAAGTATTCCATGGTTTGGGATGAATTAATTTCATAAGTATTGCACACTTCCAATATTGAGTCATTTCATTATTATTGCACACTTGTAAGAGGAGAGTTTGTTTCAAATATAATGCACACTCTTCCTTAAAAAAATTCGCAATAGTTAAGACATTAATTTTTGATAAAAGTGTGCAGTATTTATGAAATGAGTTACTGCGTACATATTCGCAAACTTTTGACGAGGATTAATTTCATAAGTACTGCACAGTTTTAGGAGAAACTCATTTCATTAATATCGCACACTTGAAGATGGATACAAGATGGTTTATACATACCAGTCGGTAGTGTGCATTACTGCACACTAAGGGGGAGTATACATTTCATAAATACTGCACACTTGTAGAAATAATTATTTCTTAAATGAGATACTGCTTAAATATTTGGACACCTTTGGCAGAGATTAATTTCATAAGTATTGCACAGTTTTAGAAGGAACTCATTTCGTAAATAATTCTTGCTACCCATGTGCAATTTTTATGAAATGTTTCCTTCCTCCTAGTGTGTATTAGATGTGACCACACTACCTGGTGAGTGGTTTGCAGTAACCATTTGAAATCCATCTTTTAAGTGTGCAATGTTTATAAAATTAGTTCCTCGAAAATCTATGCGATACTTATGCGACGTTCTTGATAAAAGTGTGCAGAATTTATGAAATGAGTTACTGCTTAAATAGCTGCAAACTTTCATCTTGGTAATTTCATAAATGCTCCATAGTTTTAGCCGTAACTCATTTCAAATCGCTTAAGTATCGCATAGTTTTTGGAGGAACTAATTTCATAAATATTGCACAGTTAAAAGACGGTTAGTGCACACCAGTCGGTAGTATGGTTACATTTAAGGAGACTAGGAGGAAGTAAACATTTCATAAATATTGCACATCCGTGGCAATAATTATTTATGAAATGAGTTCTTCGTAAAAAAAAAAATGTGCAATACTTATGAAATTAATCTCGTCTAAAGACGTAAAAAAGGGACGCGATAGCTCATTCCGTAAATACTGCACACTTTTATCAAGAATTAATTTCATAAGCATTGAACCTTTTAAAGGTGAACTCATTTCATAAATATTGCATACTTTGGAAAAGATTATTTTTGAAATGAGTTACTGCTTAAATATTTGTACACCTTTATCAGCGATTAAAATTTTGGGGAATAGCTTCTTTCATAGCGTGCTAACATTTAGGAGTTCGAGAATTTTTCCACATACAGTTCTATCCGACACTGAAAAAAGGAAAAGCTGCTTGAAGACAGGTGGCAATTATTAAATTGTTCATAATTACAAAGAATTATGATTAAAAACTCAAACGCATTTTATTAAAATAAATCTCATACACATAAACTCTGCTACTCGACTCGCGCGCTTCTCAACTCGCTCTCTTGCCGTGTTGCCAAACTTGACAATCTTTAACACTCTCTATTCTATTGTTTTAATACTCTATGTTAACATGTATTACTCTATTGTTTTAATACTCTATTTTTAACACTCATCCTCACTGAAAATCGTCCTCGATTTTCGAAGTGGTTACACATAAAACTTTGTAAAAATTACACAATTAGTAAGACTCAATACAAAATATGACTAAAAACAGAATAAGATGCAATACACTAAATGTAACTCAGATACAATAATAAGACTCAATACAAAATATGACTAAAAACAGAATAAGATGAAGTACACAAATGTAACTCAGACTCAATACAAAATATGACTGAAGACAGAATAAGATGCAATACACATGCTCAGTTAAGACCTATACAAAATATGACTGAAAACAATAGTAGAGCAATCAAATTTGGTTCTCAAAAGTAATACAAATTCGTGTAGGATAGAGGTTGCTGCAGTTGTGGACTTCAATTGAGAAATGTGCGCTGTGGTAACGTAGAGCTGTCCATTTTGGTTCTTGTCCAAATCTACAACTTCGTAGGTATCTGCCGGTACTTGACTCACCACTAGTGGTCCGTAATATTTAAATGCTAACCATTTTCGCAGTGAATCAGAAACTACAAGTTTCAGTCTTAATAAACGATAGTGTCGATCGTTATGTAATATGTAGTCGCGTACTCGATTTGTCTCGTCAGAACTCTTTTCTGGACACTTACTCAACGCATCCACGTGTGTCATTTTGTTACCGCTCCTATGACACACGTTCATATTAAACTCTTGAACTAAATCGAACCATCTCGCAATTTGAGGTTCTTTAGTGTTTCTCACATTTGTATACGCAATTGCTTGACAATCAGTTACAATATCTGCTCTTTTCCACTCATTAACAATTTCTTTAATAGTCTCTCTGTCTTGTGCGTT
This sequence comes from Columbicola columbae, assembly GCA_016920875.1. Classification (NCBI taxonomy): domain Eukaryota; kingdom Metazoa; phylum Arthropoda; class Insecta; order Psocodea; family Philopteridae; genus Columbicola; species Columbicola columbae. The sequence goes on along the minus strand of JADMLL010000011.1, from coordinate 2,382,159 downwards.
AGTTTTATAGGGTTTTAGCTTAACAGGCTTACTCTTCGGTTTCTCTTGAATGTCCATAGGCAATAAATCCGTACAACCTACTTCCTCGAGATTTAATGCCACACAATCCCTGTACTCATTTGGTAAATCTATTAAAATTTTGCGCTCTCCTCTTCCCGTATTTCCTCTCCTGTCTGCACTCTTTCGTCATTAATTGGTTCTCGAACTCTCCCCTCTTTTTCACTGTACTCTGCTGTTTTTTCGATGCTTTCAACTTGTTCTATCCTACCCCAAGAGTGATCCTTTCCTATAATGGTGTCGCTCGAAACATTAACCGGCACTTGTGTTTTCCCTTCTTCTATACGCAAAATTTGTGGAAACCCCCTGTTGTTACTTTGCTCTAAAATAAAATCCCCGCTAATTTCTTGATCAATTTCGGCCTTAATCCAACCAATCGTTCGACCCCTTACTAATTGTTCTTCTCTTGATCTCGGTCTGTATCTCGTGGCTACATTGGGTATACTAATATCTCTGAACGGTGGCTCCTTCCTATCTCCAATCCAAAATTTGTCTCCTAATTTTATCCAAGCTACCTCGGGATGATCTAAGAATGTACGCCCCACCAGTAAGTCAGTCAGTTGTGCCTCATCGGGAACAATTATCAATTTTACATTATTAACTCGAATACCCTCGATTTCTATATCAGCTATGGTTTCACCCAAACTACCTACAGCTGCCTCTTTAGTGTTTCCAAAGACAAAAAAATTTCTTAACCTCATTATTTAGAATTTGTAAACCTGCTCTTATAGTACTGCTCGCTCTTATTGCACAAATCGAACTACCACAATCTATTTGAGCCCTCATCGCATAACCGTTAACGCTCGCCTCTTTCTCATATTTGATACCCTCACAGTCCGAATTCGTCATGTCCAAAGTCAACACACAATGTTTCTGAGTATGACCTTCTTGATCGCATTTCCGACATTTCAGAATTTTTCTTGGCTGAGTACAATCTCTTGCTATATGCCCATAGTTTTGACAATTATAGCATCTAGGTTCCTCATGTTCTCTCCTTGGTGATGGTTTTTCCTCAAAAGCTCTCTGGTTCACTTCTCTTTGGTTCGAATTACTCGGTATTTTTGTTTTCTCAAGACTCGACGCATGTTTAGATTTATCGATATTCCTATCTTTTATCTCAAGTTCGGTCGCTTTAGTCTGTGTCTTCTGCATATAACTTACGTCTCTCCGTGTTAATTCTCATAAGTCTCTAAGTCTACTATCAGTTCATCTATATCATTTGCACTAGGTGGACAACCTATCGCTCAATTCTTTGGACCTCATTCCCACCAGAATTCTCTCTTTAGTTTCGTTAAAATCTAAATTTAAAGTCTTGCATAGCCTCTCTTTATCGTATACTGTAAATCGATTCCCCGATTTTTGCAATCTGTTTTGCATTGTGTTCCACCTGTCAACAATACCTCTATCGCTTAAAAAGGATTTTTTGAATCGTTCTCGAAATTCCTCCCAGGTATTAATCTCATTCATACGACTCGCGAACCAATTGGCCGCCTCTAAATGTATTCTCGCTGTCTCGAACATTAACTCGTCTGTCCACTCGTTTAGTTTGCCTACACCTCAATTCTAAACCACAACTCCGCTTTGACCTTATCTCCATCCCAAAAATTAGCAATACTTTTACCAATATCGGTATCATTTGTATTCCTCTTTTTCGTTCATTTCGTTCCATCAACGCTTCAACTAACAATCGGTTTTGATCTATAAGTTTTTCTATGTAGGATTCTAC